>CAIGQQ010033155.1:2955534-2992075 GCA_903798035.1 Danio albolineatus
TATATATATATATATATATATATATATAGCTATGTATATAATAACTATAAATGATTTAAAGCTATTAGTTTCTAATTAATTGGTTAAAGTAACTAATAAAGTTATGGTGACTTAACTTTTCTGATGTTGACTGTAATATAATACTGTGCACCTTTTGTAAAGCTGCTCTGAAACGATAATTATTGTAAAAAAGTGCTATACAAATAAACTTTAATTGAATTTGATTGAATTTATTCACTTTTTAGTTGTTTTAAACAAGCTATTTTGAGCTTTTTTTGTTCTGTTGAACACAGAATAATATATTTTGAACAACGTTTTGAAACTTGTAACCTTTGACTTCCATATTAGGGAAGACAAATACTACAGAAGCCAGTGCTTACAGCTATCCACCATTCTTCAAAACATATTCTCTTGTTTTCAACAGAAAAAAAAAAATAGTTTGGAACAAGTAAAGGGTGAGTAAATGATGACAGACTTATAATTTTTGGGTGAACTATCCATTTAACATAACGCAAAAATAATAAGCCATAATAGTTTCCATTTATGCAGTTAATGTTGTCTGCTGAAAATCAAACTAAGCATCAGAATAGGGAAAATCAAAGTGATTAAAGTGTTTTTTAACATGACATGACTGTTGCTAGATGGACTGGACTGAAATGATTCTTGAATTTCATGCAGTTTTAGGGTTTAAAAAAAATAGTCTGGGGAAAAAATGAATCAAAATATAATTCCAGCAAGTGGCAAAATTGCATACATTGGGCAAAAAAAATAAATAAAGTGCATACCCAGTGAGCGTGAATGGTCAAGTACTGTGTGTTTCAGGTTGTGTAGCGTACATATAGTTTTTTTTTTTTAATGCAATAAAAAGCCAATCTGGATGTTTTTTTCCATCCTTTAATTTCTCAAATGGATAAGGAGAAACACTAAACTGGTACAACTTTGGAGATTGCAACAACAGGCAAAAGGGGCTTTTTCAAACTTCTGTCTTTGGTTTACTTTTGTCAATTTAGTTTTATATTCCTTGTATCACTCGTTGATTGTTTTGTAAAAGGTAATTAATAGGTATTGTGCCTGGGCCTGGACATTTAAGTTTGTTTATTTGGTTTATGATGAGTTCAATTAAAATGTGTTGAAGTTAAGGATTGTTTGCTTTGTTGTTGTTTCTTTTGTTTTGTTTTTCTTCTTTATTATATTGATTTGGTTGTTCCATTGAATATTTGATTCTGGTATACTGGATTAAATCATGCATTTGTTGAAATTTATTATTATTATTATTATTTTTATTTTTATTTTTTTCATTTAATTGAATTGAGATACTGTAGTGTTTTTTTTTTTTTTTTACCCCTGGTGCCCAACCCATTTTATTAGCCAAATACCACTACACTTATACATTTATTTACTATCTTGAACAGCCCGTCTGAGTTCTCACCAATAAGCTCCACCTCCAACACAACTTGCCTATCCCTGACTTATCAAGAAACCGGACAACAGCTTGTACAAGCACAACAAAACTAGACAACATATATTGGAAAAAAGATTGTCTGATCTGATTAGTATTGATTTCTGTTGTGACATTTAGCTTGTAGGGTCATAATTGGACAAAAAACTACATGAAATTATGAATTTAGGCATTCAAGCTGTCATTGTGTAATGATATGAGATATATTGTCTTTACCATACACTTATTACTGAACATTTTTACAGTTAACAGGGTACTGCTACCATATCCTGTTGCTACTAGGTATTGTTACCATTTATGACTACAGTAGGATAATGTATCAGTAAGATAATCTCAAACCGGTTTCTTGAACATGACAACAATGAGTGGATGATGTTTGATGTGTAGAAATTTTACATAATGTAGAATGTAATATTACACATGATTAAGCTCTTATATGATCGTGACAGAGAAAACTGGAATAATTACAACTGAAAATTTAGCTTTGCCATAGCGTGAACGAACTGCACACACAAACAGCACACACAGTATATTAAAATAGAAAACTAGACAATATATTATATTCCAAGAAACAATGAGACTGCAGACACAAAGGGGACGGGGAGTGGAATGAAGGGAAGGACGGTTAGATCAGAAAATGTCACAAGCCGGATTCAAATTCAGGTCGTCTGCACAAAAATACCAATGGATGTGCTCTACCCTTCAGGTCACTACGCTGACATCTAATTCACAATTTTTTTGTAGTTCTGTCTGGCTCTATCACATTATTTGGGTGCCAGTTCTATTTACACCCAATGCAATATTTTTTATTTATGAATGTAGGCTATATTCCTTTGTAGGAATTAATATTCCACAGGATTTATTCCCCAAGAACTGAAGAGAAGGTTTTTTAGCAAATCGGATAGTGATTTAAAAGGATAGTTTACCCAAACATTTAGATTCTATCATCATTTACTTAATTTGTTCCATTTGTTCCAAACCAGTTTGAATTTCTTTCTTCTGCTGAACATAACATAAGTTATTTTGAAGAAACCACTGTAACCACTCACTACCATAATAAATACTCAATGGTTATAGTAGTTTCTTCAAAATATCTTTTTTTGTAAGTTGCCAGCTTTTTTTCAAAATATCTTCTTTTTGTGACAATAATTGTGTGAATAGAAGAAACATCATAACCACTCGAGGGTATGTACATACACTGTAAAAATGATTTAGTTGACTTTACTTGGAAAGTGAGTTAACCCATTGTCTTGAATTTTTTATGTAAATGAACTACTGTATGTTCTTAACTATGTTAAGCAAACTTTATACTGTGAACTGTATTTCTATTTACAACAGAATTACTTACTTTTTTAAAAAGTAGGGCTCTAGGGCTGCATGATTCTGGCTAAAATGAGAATCACAATTTTTTTATAAATTTATTTATTTATGGCTTAAAATCAAGATCATGATTTTCTTACAATTCTGTTAGTGTAAAAAAAAGGTTAATGAGTAGGCTATTATTATAGTTATTTCTCAAACATATGGTAAAACAACAATAATAATATTAGGCTACTGTGTAGGTCTACTGTTGGTTAAAATTTTGTATTGACCTGGAATGGTGGACGTGAATAGACTTTAAATTTGTCCCGGTAATGTACAGTAAAGTGATTATATCACAATACAACTATTCTTAATTCTGAAGTTGAATCATTATTCATTCATTCATTCATTTTCTTTTCGGCTTAGTCCCTTTATTAATCTGGGGTCGCCACAGCGGAATGAACCGCCAACTTATCCGGCATTTGTTTTACGCAGCGGATGCCCTTCCAGCCACAACCCATCTCTGGGAAATTGAATCATTATGTACTGAATTATTGTCATTATCAGATTCCCTCATGCATTATACTCAATGTTATTTAAGCTAGAGTTCTTGTACAGACAATCTTAAACATGTATTCTCATGCACTTTGTGTTTGCTATGAAAGAAAAAAAAAACATATCAAATGCTTGTCATAATCCTAACTTTAAAATGCGATAAGATCATTTATGTGCATGCTTTCATTTTGCTTTCACTGCTGTGCGCATTCATATCATGGCCACCATTACTTTGAGAAAAAACATACATGCAAATCAGACTTCCCGTGTGGCTCCCAAACAATCGCTCTGTGTAACAAACTAAACCTTACTTGAGAACTTTATTACCTGTTATTCACATACTATACAGATTCTGTTCATTAAAGTAGCCATCGGTAGCTGGCAAGCGTTGCCTCTCTGTGGTAAAACACAGCTCATGGTCAGCTCACGTCTGATTTCGTGGCCGCGACTACATCATTACATTAAGACAGAAATGACATTTTTGGGTGAATTATACCTTATAAATACAGCATGTGACATCTTCAACACCACTTGGAGGTGTCAATGTTGCTGAGCAACATATATAAAACAATGTGACGACTTGTGCAACCTGACCTTGAAAATATAATTGGCTGAATTGCAGAAATGCTGGATTTAGATTGTGTAGGGGGTCGAATTGAGATCGTGATCTTTTTTTCAATTAGTCGTTCAGCCCTACATGTCATTTTTAAGGCAATATATTTACTGTGTGTAGTGAGTAAATGTAAATGTAAACGATCCAAACAACAAAAACCAAGTGAGAAAAAAAGAAGAAGCATAACACAAGCATATTCTGTATGGAGTACTTACTACTTGACCATTTTGAGGGTTCTTGTGGGCATACGGAGGACCCCGAATATGATTCCACATCTGACCTGAGGTCATGGCAAACACCACACACTGTGGAAATGAAGACAGAGAGAATGATGAGAATGACAAAATAAAAGAGTGAACGATAAAGATTGATTACATTACAGACTGCAAAAAAAGCACCACTAATCAATATGGTGGAAAACAAACTTTATCCATTGGAGCAATAAAGGTCAGCCACTTTCAGACTTTGGAGAATAAATATCGAAAGCCCAACTACAATTTACAGAGAAGCACCAGGCTTTAAATCAAACTTTTATGCAAGACACATCACATAATCTTGGCCTAGGGTGATATGAAACATACAGATTCTATGCTTTGTCTCTTTATCTTTAGTTTTTATTGCACCATCTTGGACTTAGATTCAATAAACCGGCCTGTTTTGTGACTTAAAAAAGTCAATAAATAATTTTAATCTAGGTTTACTCCATGGCCAGCTGCTTTTATTTTATTAAGGGACCTTATAAAGCAATAGCACAGGTGTTGCTGTAGTCGAATGCTTCTTCTGGGGCTGGAGAGAACTGGTCATTGTGTTGCTGCCAAGATATGCATTGTTGCTTGATCTGGCAAGTGTTCAAGTGAAAGCACGGCTCCAGCAGTTTGATTTGAATTAGGTATAAATAATGAACTTAGGCACCAGTGCGGCCATGGCCCAGCCAGTCTTGTTGTAGATGAACTCCAAGTTGTTTCTGCGCAGGTAGAGGAGCCCACCAACCAGAGACACCAGCAGAGCCAGAGCAATCGTGCCGGAGTAGTTGGGTGGCCGGAACACTCGAATCTGGACAGAGAGAGAGAGAAAAATAAACTGCTCTGATGGTCATCTGATATTTTAGCAACACACGTGTCTCATTCACTAGACATGCATATGTACACATGTTTGCATTAAATGTGCATGCAGATGTTTTCACAAATAATTCACTATTCATCAAAAATTTCAGCGCTAAAATTTATTCTGAATTTACAAAAAATCACGCCCAGGGCCCAGACTATACACTTCACAACTGATTTTAATTGCAAACTCTACAATACAAATGAATTAATTGTAAATAATTTACCATTTTTATGTCAACATGTTGATTTTTTTAACACAAGGTTTAATTTTAATTTTGGAATAAATAACAGAATAAGCATATACATTAATGAATAAATGAATGTGCAAATTAATAAAAATAAATACACACATCAAGTGTTTACATTTTACTTTTTGGCTTTTGTAATAATTAAATCACATTGACATTTTTTATTGCATTATGGGACATTGATCTATCTTTCACAATTTTTGATGTCGAAAAGTAAAAAAAAAAGTGACCTTTATTGACATTTTTCTGAGTAATACAGTATATGTACTGACATTTTAAAAGTGATATATTGCATGGGTGGGTGTTGTAAACTATGGTACAGAAACCTGGTAATAAAGTACCTTCAAGTAAATGTTTTTGTTATTTTACTGAGTTAATTCTTTTTATGCAACTGTTCTCCCTGGTTCTCGAATCTGATTGGCTGATCGTCGTGCTATATTCTGCAATAACAGCACTCGTACAGCCTCCTCAACCTTCTGTATTACTCCACCCACAAAGAGTGACAGCAGATCAATAAACTCACTACAGTTTGACAAATATTGCTGCAGTTGGCCAACATGAGCCTTTTTTGGGTGAGGATGTAGTAATTTATAAGGACAGTGCCTATTTTAAATATTTATTATTTCTGAGATACAGTGCGTCAGCAATGCTCAGTCTGTCATACTGAGCAGAGCAAATATGGATGACGTTCTGCCAAAAAAATGGCAGCAGAGACTGCAAAATAAAGGCCTTAAAGGAGAAAAGCTCAGCGCAAATTCTGAACCACAGCTGTTAAAATCATTATAAAACAGGCAAGTAATTTTTTTTACTGTAAGTCGATCTATTTCTTTTGTATGTTGTAGTGCAGTAGTTATACCTTAGTAATCTGCTAGTCTTTGCTTTGCTTTTGCTTTTTCTGGGTTAATTATTGTGATATCCTGATTGCAACAGAGAAATACCTGGAAATATCTCTAGACTGATGGCATTTCAAGCCGTTCAGCCGTTACAATGTGAGCAAAATCAGCTGTTTTGTCATCACTTCACTTCCGCTAGAGAATCATTCAAAAACAAAGCAGGGCTATTCAATTGGCGGCCCACAGGCCGAACCTGGCTCCCGAAGCAAATTTTTTCCGGCCCTCCTATCAGTGTGACCAAGACATCAGAAATAGATTTAGTTCAGTAGAAAAACAGCCGCCATCGTTATGAAGTGACTTGCGTCTGTTCAATACAGCACGAGCTGCAGTTGAAGGCAGCGCAGAGCTTGAGTCACCTGATATTAAGCGAGTGGCGTAGGCAGCCAAAAACATTTGTATATGTCTGTAGAAAAGGCCTGTTAATTAACAGGAAAATATTTTACAGTGCATGTTAGACTGTCCTAGTAATGTAATTATATTATTTTATTAACAAACTGTATAAAAAAGTCATACAGCATAATTAAACAAATTTAAATCACAAACGCTTTCGTGCAACCAATCACTATAAGACTGGTCAAGCACCAGTTATAATATTATATACAGTACTATGTGACCCAGGACCACAAAACCAGTCATAAGAATCAACCCAAAAAAAAAAATACCTCACCTCAAAATGAAATAAATGGCTTTCCATTGACATATGGCTTGTTAGGTTTGGACAATATTTGGCTTCTATATGAATATTTGAAAACCTGATTTCTGAGGGTGCAAAAAAGTATTGTATTGAGTAAATCACCTTCACAGTGAATTGAAGTCCTTAGCAACACATATTATTAAACCTAATTTAAGTTTTGATATATTAATAGTAGGATATTTACAAAATGTCTTCAAGGAACATGATCTTAACATAACATTCTAATGATTTTTAGCATAAAACTAAATTTGATAATTTTGTATTTTTGCCTATTGCCACAAATGTACCCATGCAGACAGGACACAAATGTAATATCATATTAACTGGCGAAGTTCAAAACATTATGCCTTTTATTTATGAATCTCATTTTTGTATGTTGCTTTCAATTCATTGTATCCAAGATCACAAGATGTTCTGGTCTGGATATATGAAATGAAACCTTTCCTGATGAAGAAACTTTTCAACCATTCAAAAGCTCTGCGTGTGATGTCGTTGACTGTCTGGGCAACTGCCTCAGGTTGCAGATCCAGCGACTGTCTACTGAACGCATTCATACCTACAAAGGCTGACGGTCCCTTGTACACTCTTTTCTTCGCCTAAGGCCAAAAGTAGACCCAGAGGGCTAGTAAGTCTAAGATACATTGGATGCCCAGGATGCTCTATTTATGAGCAGTGTGATGCGAGACCTAGAGGGTTGTAAACATGTTTAGTGCTCGTCGTTCAAGGTCTTAATGTTTCCCTTCAAAACCTGTAACACAGCCTCTGCTGCTCCAAATAAGATCAGATTAATCTTGGATAAAAATGGCCAACTTCATCTATAATTCTGCCTACTCCAGAGGGTGGAAAGCAGTCATCCAATGTGCGCAGACAGAATGACAAAGACTAACGGCTAATATACCTAACGTTCTAACATTATTTTGTAAACAGACTAAAAATAAAATAAAAATAACCCTTTATATCTTCATTTATTTAAAATATAAATGAGTTTATAATAATAGATATGAATGGTTTCCTATTATCCACCATGCTGTGGGGGTGCTTTTCAGCAGCAGGGACAAGACGACTAGTTGCATTCGAGGGAAAGTACAGGGATATCCTGGATAAACCTACTCCAGACTGCTCAGGAGGTTTAGACTGCTGGGCTGAAGGTTTACCTTCCAACAAGACAATTACCCGAAGCACACAGCTAAAATAACAAAAGAGTGGCTTCACAACAACTCCGTGATTGTTCTTGAATGGCCCAGCCAGAGTCCTGACTTCAACCCAACTGAGCATCTCTGGAGAGACCTAAAAATGGCTGTCCACCAACATAGTGTGAAAAGCTTGTTGCATTTTTCATGCTAAAATAAGCCCTATTTAGTGGTGCAATCTGAATAAATAACTATATTAGACATGACTGAAATCTGACTATGAACGCATTATGTCAAAACTACCAACTAATGTTGTACTCCAGCCAAGAATTAAGACATTACTGTCACTATTACAGGGTTTTATCATAAATCCAGGTCAAATTTCACAGCTGGAGCTTTCCATGCATCCAGAAAAAGATGAATCAAAGATAACATAAGGGATAAAAAATATATATAAAAAAATAAATAAATAAAACCTTCTTGTAAACTATAAAAGCACTTCATAATCACCATACTCCATGACAGGAAAATCGGCTTTAAAAAATAGCTTTTTATTGATTCCTATAATAGTTCAGCCTTTCCCTGAAGGTGATATATACCTTAAGTGACTTATTCAAAAGCATTAGAGCTGAAACCGAGGTAGAGTCTTAATAAGGCAACTGAATTAGTGCCAGTGCTGCAAGGCAGTCGTCTGTAAACGCATTAAGGTGGCGGTGATATTTTTCAATGAGATCTTCTCCGGAGGGAAAATCTATGTTAACATGATGGGGAAATCAGATGTTATCTATCTCCATTTCCTGAAGATCCCATATCTGGGTCTGCTCTTTCATGGCTTTCATTGGCTTTGTTTGTACTTTCTCCTCAGTGATCAGATTACTTATGTATGCATTTTATCTTCATTTCATTTTTTTTTCTTTTTCACACAACTTCATTTTTTCACAACTGACTTTGCAGGCTTACAGTCTAACAATTCTGACTTTATCTTGGTGAATTTAATAGTTGAACAATTCTTATGTTTTTTTTCCTTCCAATTTTGAGTTGATTGTTTTATCTTATTTCAAAATGCTGACCTATTTCTCAGAATTTAAATAAATAAATTAATAAAAAAATATTGCTGTAATAATCAATTAGCTGACTTAAATTAAGTGTTATTAGTGTTACAAGCCACAAAAATAGTTTCTCAAGACATTTATTGTGTGCAGAATAAATAATACATTTCCCATTATTAGTAATTGTGGTTATAATTAATAAATGTGATTCACTAAATCAAGTGAAATGTTACACATTATCTTTTGTATTATTATAAAATAATTGTATAGTTACATATAATACATTTAAAGTTATTATAAAATAGTGAATGTCTATATACATATATATATATATATTGTGAAATTAAACTATAACAACATACTGTCACATGGGGAAGAACAACAAAAACAGTTTAATAATATTTTATAAAAGTATTTAAAGGTGTGTGTGCCAATACGGGGCATTAATGAAGCAACAAAAAGGCAGATTGAACAGCTTTGCAGTATTTTTGTAATAGCTTTGAAAACGTTATATCATAAAAAGAGGACATTGATGTAGTGTGTGGATGTAGCCTGTTCCTTAAAACTGCAGTTACTGCAGACAGCCTTCAAGTCGTCATCAGGCCTTTAATATGGCCTTAAAAGGATTTAGAATTGTGACATGATTTAATTAATATCAGAATTTATATAAAAAAATATATATATAAAAAAAAAAGAAAAAAAGGGACATGCTAACTCCCAATTATGACGTTAGAACTCTGAACAGGAGTAAATGTAAAATTTACAATAGTACAAAAAAAAATGTGTGGTTTGTGAAGTTCTGGTCATCCTTTATCATCCCCTAGTCATATGAACATTCATAAGATGTTACTCAACGTTAAAAAGCATGCTGAGATTTATTACTTCCCATTTTGCTCCTAAAAGCTGCTTTTCAAACTATGTCTAAACATGAATGAATATAATTTCTTTAAAACAGCTTTTGGAGTTTTAAAAATGCCATCAGGCACTATAAGGCAGACGCCATAATAAAAGCTAATATAAATGCGTTTGAGACATCACAAATAAATGCATCTAGGGCAGAGCACTTTGCTTTCAACAGCAATGCTTTTACATTTGAAACACTTTCAGTTATGTGTATTATGATAGTTATGCATTTACATTTGTATTTGCTTAACATTGAAATGTACCTAGAATTATACGAAATGCATTTGGTTTTTGAATAAAAAGTCTTAAAATGTAAACAACTTAAATAAAAATAAAAACATCCCATAATGTAAATAAATTGTCAATTAATAAGTATAAGTCAATAACTCAATTTTAACAAAAATGGAAACTATAATGTACATACATATGCTGACATCAACATATATGATGTATACAGGTTTTTGTTATTTCTCTCTTCTGGATTCTGGACAAAAAAATTGTGCCAGTTTTTTTTTTTTTTTACGTTTTAAACATTTGCTTATAAAGAATTGAAAAGAATATAATTTTTAGATGATTGTTGAACTTGAATATGTTGTAAAATGTAATGTATTCATGTGATGACAGCTGGATTTTCAGCATAATTACTCCAGCCTTCAGTGTCACACCATTCTACAAAATTCATTCTAATGTACTGATTTCATGCTTTAAAAGCATTTGTTAATTATCAATGTCATTTCTGTCAAATATCTGTCTCTCTTTACGTCTTACATGTTTTAATCAAATATCTATCGTTAGAGTTTTGATGTACTTGGGTGGTATTATCAACAATATTTTTAATGCTATACTGTTAATAAAAAAAAAAAACAATTTTCATGCAAATTACTGTATTTCACATGTAATGTAAAATAGTTATGCTTAGCTTTGGAAGTAGTATAACCCACCCGTTCTACTGCACCTACTGTAATACTTCCATGTGTTTTCAGATGTAGCAGAACCATAGATCACAGAGAAGCTGTCAAGACACAGAATGCATCTGAATCATGTAAATTAAACTGTTGTTTCTCATTAACTCATCAGTGATCTATGACTTTGTGCAGCAAATGCTGCTCCATCTGAAAGTACATGCTGGATACTTACTGCTGATTGAAGAACCAGCTTTACTGACAAAATGCACATGGAAATCACTTTTTGATTATCAATGCAGCCCTGCTGAAGATGTACTGTACTTACTGTCAATTTTAGTCCTCGATAAATCAAAGCATTGCAATCAACCGATCCATCCATCCATTCATCAATCCAATCGAACAAACGTACTGACTCCAGTGTTTGCGTTACTGCGATTTTGAGCTGCATGCTTTCAGACATACAGTACCTGCACATCAGTACGGTCCGCAATCCACTTGGCCAGTTGCTCAGAGGCAAAGCCGATCCGCTGAAGGTCAAATGTGTCTGCTCTCTTCGGCTTTCCTTTAGCTGGGAAATGCATGAAGGTGGGGGCAGAGTTCATGTTCAGCTGGATGAGAAAAAGAAAGATGATAGAATGAGAGGATAGAAGATGGAAGAAGAAGGAGGAGAAAAAAAGTAGAAAGAAAAATAATGAAGAAAGAAGAAGAAGAAGAAGAAGAAGAAGAAGAAGAAGAAGAAGAAGAAGAAGAAGAAGAAGAAGGAAGGAGGAGCAAGTTGAAGGAACAAGGAAGAGAAAGGAGGAAGAAGAAGAAGGAGGAGTAAGGAGGAAGAAAAAGAAAGAAGTAAGAAAATGGATGGACAAAGAAGATAAAAGAAGAAAATCGTAAAAGACAGAAGAAGAAGAAGAAGAAGAAGATAGAACATGAAAATGAAGAAGAAAAAGAAGAAGACAACAAAGTTAGAAGATAGAAGATAAAGAAGAAGAAGATAGTTGATAGACGATAGAAGATAGAAGATGAAGACGAAGAAGAAGAAAAAGAAGAAAAAGAAAAAGAAGAAGAAAGGAAGAAGAAGGATAAAGTAGTAGGAAGAAGGAAGAAAAAGGAGGAGGAAGAAAGAGGAAGAAGGAAGAAAAAAGGAGAAGAAAGAAGATAAAAGAAGAAAATAGGAGACAGAAGAAGAAGATAGAGATAGAAGATGATGATGAAGAAGATAGACGACAGAAGTTAGAAGATTAAGAAGAAGAAGAGGCAATGTGTTTGATAAGGGGGAGGGGTATGGGGGGCAAAAGAAAAGAGGAGAGGGGATGGGGAAGATGAACAGAACAGAAACAAAAGCACAAAAACATTAATATCAGCTAATAAATCAATAAAGCAGCAGGAACAGTGTGATGTGTATTACAGTGATTTCTTTTAATAAGCAGACAGGAACAATTGAAGAGCCTCGAGAGGGAGGTAAATTACCCAGTACAAGAATGAAATTCTGAGGGAGAGACAGTGAGAGAGGAGAAAAAAAAAACAAAAAACAAAAAAAAAACGGATAAAATAATAAAACGGTACAGTTAAAAGCAGACAGTTCAGATTGTCATTTTTGACCTCATGTTGTTCCAGCTGGGATGTGCACGAGCACTTGAATACTCCAAAGTGACGGAAATCATCCATCACAAAAAAGGAAGAACAAAAAACCCTCATCTTTAATTTTGTGACTGGGTTGCACATTGCTCTTGGTGAAACCTTGCAGACCAAACCATCAGCAATTTGTCTAATATTATTATTTAACAATCTTGTGTGTATTTGTTTGCATTTTATGGAACTGTGAAAAATGAAAGATTAGTCATTTTTTATATTCTTAAAAATAAGTAAAAGGTGGCAGAAATGCATCAGAAGATGTATCCACATGACTTGTGTGCTTTATCAAGTTTTCTGAAACCCCCACGGTTATGTAATTTTCAAACTTTTTGCACATTTTAGCTTTGGTTTTAGTTTTTAAAGTTTGTATTAGTAGATATATGAACTAGTATAGATGGCACGATGGCTCAGCGGACAACAAGAAGGTCGCTGGTTTAAGTCCAGGCTGGCAAGCTGGCCTTTCTGTGCGGAGTTTGCATGTTTTCCCCGTGTTCATGTAGGTTTCCTCTGAATGCTCCGATTTCCCCCACAGTCCAAAGACATGTGCTTTAGGCTGCTGCATGGAGGGCGCAATAGCGACCAGTGTATTCCAGTCGAATGCTTAGAACTTCCGTTTACATCGTTTAAAACTGGTAATTTGGAATTCGAAAAAGGATATAATAGCATTTTGACTGGATCACGGAGTGTTTTGTGACACACAACTTTGAAAGGTGTGTTAACGCTGTTACAATCTGTCAGATGTGGTTCAAGCACGAGGGAAAAACGTTCTCCTAGTTCACGTGTCTGCTGTCAGAAATACCGTGTGTGTGTGTGTGTGTGTGTGTGTGTGTGTGTGCGTATGCTTGTGCATGTTCCCGACCTGTCAGCTGTTAGCTCAGTGGCTCTTTAATGCACACACACACACACCACACGCAATACTTCACTGCATTATAGAGCAAACCAGGTAATTCATGCAATTTCCAAAAAATGACTAATAAAAGTTTGTTACTGATACTCTGCTGGCTGATTTGCATGTTGATACTAATCGGGGGCAGTTTATGTTTCATTAGGTTAGTTTGTGTTTGTATTTACCAGGTATGTGTTTTCTGTCATTTCAAAACGCCTCTTTATTTTCACTTTGTGCCACTCTTTCAATCAATGTGTTAGTGGGACAGGACGTGTGCATGTCAAACGGATTGAAGAATTACTTTTGTTTGGGTTGGTTATATATCTGAAACTTTAGCGATGGCGAGGCTCCATTTAACCCGCGTAAAGATGCACCCTGACGGTAAGGTTGAATGACTCGCAGCAGTTGTTTTTCATTCCCGTTTCCATTGCGGGTTCAGTACGGTATGGTTCGGTACGGTATGCTTTTAGGGCTGTTTCCACTGTCTAAAAGCATACCGAACCGTACTGTACCACTTTTTGGTCATCATTTGCAAAGGGAACCAATGGTGACCAAAAGGCGCAGCTAGATGCGCAGCTGAACGCTATTGGTTTACAGAGATACGTCATTTGCTCGTGCAACAAGCCAGAATGAAAACAAAGTACCCGCCATGTTTAAGACTCAGCCGAGAGACAATACTCTGAAATAATATAAACATATAATAACGAGCCATGGTCAACCCGAGCTCAAACAAACCTTGTCGTCGTCTTGAACAGCCACAAAGCCGAGAAGAAGAGCAGATTCTCCCCTGTGCCTCGTAGTTTTTTACGAGCCCGTCTAAAGTGCGAGTGGTTTCGCTTTCTCACTTGCGTGTTAATATTTGAAATAACAAACTTCTTGAGCTGATGATAATAACGTGCGCTTGATTATTGACGTGCTTTTGAAACCCAATCCTGTGTGCTTGATCATTAACGTGCTTTTGAAACCTGATCCTTTCAGAAACAGACAAACGCAAGACTGACGTGTGCAAAAACAAAGGAGAAGCCAGAAAAAAGGAGCAATTTTTTTTTTCAGCAAACAATTAAGAAACTGCTACGTTTAACCATCATCAACTCCTTCTGGACTATTATGAACTCAGAATGATGAAATTACCTTCTAACAAGAGGCTACATGTGCTGGTGAGGATTAAAGACACAGGTGAGAGGTTTGCACTGACTGTGGACTCTACTTCGTGTTGTTTTTTTTTAACCTAAATAAGGCATAAATGTATGCTGTGTGTAGTTTTTCTGTAATTGGTAACATATCGGAGACAGTAAGGAGCTGTTTGTGTTCATATATGCTGCATTTATTTATTCATTTTATATAATCGCGGACAGTAGGCTATTTCGCATCATTGATCTAGTTATAATCAGATCATGTTCATAGAAAGGTCAGTAATGAACATTTATACACCAGTGTTTATGTGTATAATAAAGCCTCTGTTTTGTGAGAAGTGCTTCTCATATGATTTGTGAATGACCCATAAAGCTTTACTGTAAACATTTCCTCAAGCGAAAATGACGTCAACTAAAACTTTCTGTCGTACTCCACGCGCACCAAAAGAGTACCCTTTAGCAGTGGAAACGCAAGCCTGATAAAGGTGACCCGTACCGTACTGTACCGTACCACTCAGTGAAAACGGGTGTTTAGATTGCATTTTTTACATAACCAGTCCAGCGGGTGGCGCTGATCAACAGCAGTATTAGTTCAAAGACATTAAAAGCAAGTAAAATAGATTAAAACTATCGTTTGTAAGCTGTCTGAATGTGACTCTTTATATGCATCAGCTGCCGACCGGAAGTTCTTAGCGTCCTCCTTGTGCACACATGCAAAGCATAATTGGTAATTTTGCGTTCTAAGCAAAAGGTCTATAGGTAAAATGAATAAACTAAATTGGCTGTAGTGTATGTGTATGAGTGTGAATGTGATAGTGTATGGGTGTTTCCCGTACTTGGTTGTGGTTGGAAGGGCTTCTGCTGCGTAAAACAAAGGCTGGAATAGTTGGCGGTTCATTCTGCTGTGGTGACCCCTGATATATAAAGGACTAAGCCGAAGGAAAATGAAATGAATGAATGAACTACTATAGAGCAGCATTGGACCTAAATGGCTAAATAATTTTTGTTTGATTGTTTAGAACATTTGATGCCTTATTAAGGCAGCATTTATCTAATTAAAAAAGTATTATAAAATGACATTACAATTTAAATTTGCTTTTATTAATGTTATTTCTCTCCTTCATGGTAAAGTTTAATTTTCAGCAGCCATATGTGTGTCTATAGTATGTTGATATGATTAGCTTTGCCATCGCAGAAATAAAGCAATAATACTTCAATAATAACTCTTCATAATATTTTCCTTTTTACCGTGTTTGTGACCAAATAAATGCAGCCTTGGTCAGATAAGAGGCTTTTTTCAAGAACATAATATTACAAAAATAGGTATGAATGACATGAGGATGAATAAATGGTGCTTCTTTAAACACATTAGAGTGATCTTTCCTTTAAAGAACACACAAAAAGAAATCAAGCCAAGTGATATTTGTGTAATTACATATAATTTCAATCACGGGGAGCAATCATGTAATCGCTGGTGATGAAATAGTCTCTTAAAAACCAATGGGGAACGTTATTAACCAGCACCTCTAACACACATCTGTTTATTAGCATACTAATGGACTGACTAATACTGCTGTCCCCATGCACTGGATGAAAACACATCAAATCAACATTAACCCACATGTCCTCTAAGAAATGGGTTTGGTGCGGGTGAACAGAATGGTTAGGCTGTCGAACAGTGGATTTTAGCAATTATTTCAGACCTCACTTCTATGAATATGAGTAAAAGGGGGTATGGCATCACCTTCCAGAGTCAAATAATAAATTAGATTACAACATTTCTCAATATACAAATACACCACATATTCCAGTTTCTTCATGAAGTTAAAATACTTTTTATTTCAAAATATTTTTTAGCTGAAAAAAAAGGGAAAATCAGAAAACCAAGCGCCATTTGCAACACCCACTCTTTTAATATAAAAACTACTCTTTTATACAATTCACTGTTTAAATTTGCAAATCATGGTTACGTTTTGCAATTTTACTTGAAATAAGGAATAAGTTTATGAACGAAGAAAACGAATGAAGGATAAAAATTAAAAAGAAGTGCTCTTGAAAAAAAGAGAAGTTAAAATAAGTTCTAAAAATGTAGAAAATAGTAAAATGCTTGTTTTATTTTGAAAAACCTCTCTGCAATTGATAAATGATAATGAATTAAAATGTTAAACACAAGTTAAGCACAAATGACTTATATTTACTTATTTTACTGAAAACAGGTAGCTAATAAGTAGGAAAATTCACAGAACTGTTAATAACAAACCAATAATAAGTGGTCTCTTATAATTGTTATTATTATAACCACTGTTGGACAAAACATTGCATGTCCAAACTCCTTTTCAATATTTAAACATAATAATATCGATACCTTATATTAATATCAATTGTAAATAATTATACATAAAACTCGACAAAGCTGAAATTTTGGAACTTTTAGTTGTGTTCTTTCTGATTATAGTAAATGCATTTATTCACAAGAAATTACACTTTTAGTAGTTCCAACTTCACTTCAACCACCATTATGTGAAAACCTTACCATCATACTAGGACTGATCTGGTAAACGTAACCTAATAACCCAAATTCTTCATGAGTACACTACCTTACAAATGTCTTGCTGCCTATCCAAGTTTTAGGAACAACAAACAATAACTTAACTTCTAGTTGATCATTTGGTATCAGAAGTGGCTTATATGAAAGGCAAAGGACTATAGATTATACTTATTTTACCACAATAAAATATGATCATGCTTTGACTTTTAATTATTTAATTAGGACAGTCAGGTCTGACTTTGCTTAGACAAAAGTCTTGTCACTTAACAGAAATAACGTACAGTATAGATTATAAAGTCATGGTGCTGTGGAAAAAAAATTCATATTGTGTATGACTCCCATGAACTTGGAGGACTGCATCCATACATCATCCAAGTCATTTTGGAATGGCAAAGAAAGCTTTTTTTTGCAGGACTCCCAGAGTTCATCAAACTTCATCTTCAATGCCGCCTCCTTAATCTTACCCCCCACATGCTCAATAATGTTCATGTCTGGTGACTGAGCTGGCCAATCCTGGACCACCTTGACCTTCTTTGCTTTCAGGAACTTTATTATGGAGGCTGAAGTACGAGAAGGAGTGCTATTCTGCTGAATAATTGGCCAGCTCCTCTGGTTGGTAATGTAAAGGGCAGTATAAATGTCTTGATACCTTAGGCTGCCATCCACTCTGCAGATCTTTCGCGAACCATTTTTCCTTTTACAAATGATAAACTAGAAGTCAAATTAGTATTTGTTGCTTAGTAATTGTAGTATTTGTGCCAAATGTGGGCGTTCCATCACTAAAGCAACAGAAAATGTATATATAAATGCATACTGATAATCAATGTAATTGATTACTATTACCCTATAAAGCATTGCAGGCATCTATAGATGCAAAAATGTGTGACTTTATGATAAAGCTTCCTTCCTAAACGCCAACTTTTCATTGTGCAAATTGCAACAGAATAGCTATGTATCAAGCTTGTGTTAAATTAATGTGCATGTTCTGTGTCATAAAGATTTTCTTCTCTATAATTTACTTCTGGGAAGTGTGACATTTCATTACATGGAAAATAGACGGGGAGCTATTTTCCATTTGATTGTTCTTGCTGCTTTTTAAAATGTAATTCCTGAAGTTGTCAGACTCTGACAAATTAGAAGCTGAAACCATTTGAGCATGCGTGTGGAAGATCAGATCTCCACAGGCAGAAGACTAGCACAGGGATGCTTGTCTTTTCTGAAATTGAATAATTTATTTTTTATTGTTTTAATTACACACCTATTTTACAAGATTATTATTAATTAATTACCATGAACAAGGTCAACACATTTTTTTTTTGATCAGTGTTCTTTTTTCAGTCATAAACAGCAACTTGTAGCTTACGAGTGCTAGAATTTTATAGCTTTGAGCATAATTAAAAAAATTAATTATTTCCATTAATGTTTTGCACATAATCTTAATATAGTAATTGATCAAACAGTTTGTGAATATAAAAGGTCTATAAATATTAAAATCTATTTTTCAGTAATTTTAAACATCCTGAAAATTATTCACAGAGTTTAGTTCCAACTAAAATGTTGGATCCTCGTCTAAACAGCATCTAACAACATAGTAGCAGTTGAGCTTAAGAAGGATTTGGTTTGGTTCACTTCACAACGATAAAAAGTCTCTGTTATTTGCAGATTTAGTCTTTGCAGCAGCCTCTGCATAAAACAAATTGCTGATGAAATCCATGCAAATGCGAGATTAAGATGTAAAAGCTGTATTTTCACCTGTTGAAAGACATCAGCTCCCTCATCATAATCCACAACTGTGAAGAACAGTTTGTTAGAGAAGGCTGAAGAGTACCGCCACGAGTTCGCCAGCACCTGATATTCCTCATTAGCTTGCCTGTGAGAGAGAAAAAGAGAGAGACATTTTCATAAGCAGAAAGACAGACAGAGAGAGTGAAAGATTACTCATTAACAGAAAGCCAGCAAACAAAAAGAAGCCAGCAAGAAGGACTTCATTACAGGAGTGTCATCTCACTGTTACTTATTACAGTGATTGGTGTTTATTCCACACTGGGTGGACAGCATAAAGACAATGAGAGGGGAAAAAAGAGACAAGGCTGCTAATTAGGTATCTGTCCTTCCACAGACACAACAAAGATGTCCACCTGCCAGTTCCCGAGCATTATCCCTTTGATGTTCAACTTAAATAAATAAACAAATAAAAGAAATTTAAACATTGATGAGGTTTGATGAAAAGCACTGTCTTCACTTCAAAGAGCTCCATTTCCACAATATACTGGCACAGACAAAACACAAATCTGGTGAACTTTAATTTCACACACTTGTTATAAGCTCCTTCCCATATGCTCACAATGCAACAGTTTTTGAGATATACACATATGGGGGAAATAAGTATTCACATAACAACTAAAGAAATACATATATTAAAAATAGCAAATCTCAAAAAAAAATAGTTTACAAGTATTAAGTTATGTGTAATAACATGAAATGACACAGGAAAAAAATATTGAACATATGAAGAAAGGGAGGTGTAAAAAGCAGTGAAAGCCCAGACAGCAGCTGAAATCTCTCAGTAGTCATTCAGCAACCCTCTGAGTTTCATCATTGTAAATTAATATTAGCTGCTTCAGTCCAACATCTACATTACCAGGATGATGAAGAAGAAACCAGAGTGGACATTTCAGCAAGACAATGAAAACAGCCAAGAAAACTCTCAAATGCTTTCAGAAAAAGAAAATCAAGCAGTAGAATGGCCCAGCCAATAACCTACATATATACTTAAATACAGTACACTATTATTTTCAGGGTTGGCAAGGAGGACCCAAACGCAGAATAGACAGGAGAACACAAGGTTTATGGCAGCAGGAGAACAGACTGGTAAGGGATAGAGACTCAGGACTTCAGGATGATACAGAGGGGAGTTTCTTTGTGGAAGTGGAACTAGCTGGTCAGGAAAAGGGAAATTCCAAACTTGAGGCCAAGCAGTCAGGCCAAACTTCAGGCTAGCAGAACCTCAGGTTTGGAACAGGGGTGGCAAACAGATGGAACGTCAAGTCAAAGGGATCCACAACCAGCAGAGACTCAGGAGGCAAGTGACACAAGCAACACAACAGGACTAGACAGCTGGGGAAACAAGACAATTTAAAAGAAGAGCAAGCAAAAAAACAAACTAGAACAAAACAAAAACAAGAGATATTTGAGAGCTCGGTGGCGCAGTAGGTAGTGCTGTCACTTCACAGCAGCAAGAAGGTTGCTGGTTCGAGCCTCTGCTGGATCAGCTGGCATTTCTGTGTGGAGTTTGCATGTTCTCCCTGTGTAGGCGTGGGCCTGCTCCAGGTGCTCCGGTTTCCCCCACAAGTCCAAAGACATGTGGTATAGGTAAATTGGGTAAGCTAAAATTGTCCATAGTGTATGGGTGTGAAAAAGCGTGTATGGATGTTTCCTAGTGATGGGTTGCAGCTAGAAGGGCATCCGCTGGCGGATAAGTTGGCGGTTCATTCTGCTGTGTCGACCCCAGATTAATAAAGGGACTAACCCAAAAAGAAATTGAATGGTATTTAAAAGGGGGAAAAATAGAGCTCGTGAAATAAAATGAAACTAAACAAAAGGCCAAGAGAATTATGCTGTAGCTAGAAATTAAAATGTCTGTTCAAAATGTCTGTTGAGGAAAGTCTTTGCACCCTTAAAGCCTGAACTGATTATTAAATAGTCTTGGTCACCAACTAATGGTGGAACAATTTAACATCAACTGCCAATCACTACTTCATGTGGTTCGTTAGTCAATGTTTTGTTTTTTGTTTATTATTTTTTAATGAAATATTGCTGCATTTTGTATTACGTAATTTATTAAACAATAATATTTAACAAACAATAATATAAATATGCTAAGTAAATCAGTCAAAAGTTGGATTAACTTTTCATCTAGCATAAAATATAAGCTACAAAATTGACTAGAGGAGTCAAATCTATGTGTTCTGGAGCAATTAAGATAACTTTGACTAAATATTGCCTTTATAAATACCCAAAATGAATTATATTTCACAATAATATTAGTGATTCACATGCAAAGTAAAATGCAACTGTCACATGTATGCTTGTAAGAAAACTGAACATACCTTTGAACTCCAATAGCAGAACATTTGAACTGCTGAGAAACATGGAAGAAGCAAAGTATAGTCATATTTTTTGCAAAAAATGTTGCCACAGGCACCCATTTTTATGAGCCTGGGTTGTCCAGTTCAATCCCTTCTGTTACAAGAAAATTCAGAAAGCAGTCACTCTCACTAGTATGACTACTAGGATTCCCAATCCCCTCTGGCTCCGTTAATGAAGTGACAGATGTCCTGTGTTAATAACTATATGCTAAATTGGTTCAGGAGACAGATTTCTTCCAAATAGGGCTAAACAAATACGAATTTTACAGATTAAACGCATCCGGTTTAAACACTTGTTACATGCATCGATAAACTAAATGCATCCATAAACATCAATAAAGCAGGGCACTCTGCAGGTGGTAAAAACAAACACGTTTAAATATGCATGATTATACACATTAATGTTTCATGTTTTGCTGAGTGTCCGTTTTCAAAAAAGCAAGAGCTGAGCTGAAGTTAAGTGATCTGTCATTGAGACTTTACTGCAGTCAAAAGTGTTCTAGAGAGCGATGTCCTTTGGGACTACGGTAAAATGGCATTTCATGAACATCTTTACCCCAAAGGCCCCTTATAGTGTGAACTTTCATGTCCTCTACAAATAAAAATGTAAGATTTTCCCCCAATATATTTAAGATATTAAGAGACTTTTAAGCCTTTTAGTTCTGAGAAGAAAAATTATGGCATTTTAAAACTTTTAAGGATCCTTGGACAAAATGCAGGCATGCAAGCCAGTGCAGTCAAAGGACTAGTACACAGTATATGGGGTTACTGCATTATTTTTAAAGAGAATACATAAAATATAGTGCCTCGCACATCTGAATAATTTATATTTAAACAAATTTTATTAGTAACATTTTGTTCAATCAGCATTCTTCGCAGCAGAATTTATTCTCACACTGCAGTACTTGTGAAGTGACTTCATGTTTTGCTAAATGTAAAAAAAAGAAAAAGAAAAAGAAAAAAGAAAGTGTACCTCTCCTTTCTACAATGCTGCTGCTTTATATTTATATTTTTAATTCAACTAAAAGGTTATGGTATGACGTATCATCTTCTATTGCTGTCAAAGCTAATGGATCTGCAATGATAAAGAATTTGCATATTAAAATTCACAGAAACTGAAATTTGAATACATGAGAATTAATTTTACGTTTCATCCTTCCCTCCTTTGCATTGTATGAATGGTAATTAATAACATCCGTACGGAAGATTTAAAGGTCAAATCATTGCCCAAAAACTACAAATTCCACACACTACTCAAAGTTGCATTATTACAAATTAATTAACATTAAGTGTTGTCATAAAACTATTTAATAATGAGCAGTACTTAATTTGTGAATTGCGAGGTCCCAGAACAGATCGGGGTAACGTATCCAGCAGGTTACCAAAAAAAGTAAAGAGCGTTGGGGAGTCATGGAAGAAAGTGAAGAGCGTGCAGGTAAGAAAGTGAAGAATGGAAAGGGGGTGGTGCGTGTGAGGAGGGGGAATCGGTAAAATGAGGTGCTGGATCAGATTTCAGAGGTGCCGGATCCAGATCCGGCTTGTTCCAGCACAAATTAAGCCCTGATAATAAGAATAGTCTGTAATGATGTTGGAAACAGTTAATCTTTTAGAGGTGCCCTATAAAGACAATCTGAGTTTACCTGGGTATAGCTGAATAAAAAGCGATCGTTACACGGAAAAGTCTATATCCTGTAAAAAGTGTTGGGTTCCACACAATTGATTTGTGTTGGGAAAAGAAGAAGGAATTAAATAAACTTTTTAGTTTTTACAAGTTTAAGTGGATTGAACAAAACAGTTACGTTGTCCCACACATGCATCATCTGTGTATGCAGAGGTTGATATTAATTCCTGGTTGTGTTTTCATTTACATTATAGCTTCAAAATACAACACGATTATAATTAATTATAATTTGTGATATATTTTATCAACAACACAACTCAAAATGGGTTACTCTGGTGGTTTATAGCAGATAGCTCACTCACTCGCAGCTAAAATAAACCTCTCCACCGCTTAAGTTAAAAAGATTTCACAAGGCATCAACCTCCAATGGCATCAATCTTTTTTACAAATGAAGCATAGTTATTTTGCATGTGTTTATTATGTGTGTGTGTGTGTGTGTTTAATAGAGAGAGAGCGAGAGAGATAGCAACCACTGAGAGCTGTGTCAGAGCAGAGCTCATTAATATTCACAATGATTCCAAATATGGTCAATAAGGACCACCTGATTGTAGGGGTATTTTATGAGCTAATAAATGGGCAAGTGAGCATATTTTTCTGCATATTTTCTGAACTAACCTAAGCCACATGCCGACTATGTCAGTTTAACTTATTGAATCACTCCAGTATATGACATCATTAAGGAAAGTTTTCAGCATGCAAAACTTTCTACAGTAGTATTCACCACAAAATAATGTTGAGAGAAAAAAATAACTATTAATTAGGTGTGAGAAGGACAGGGAGAGATATGGAGGGCAAATAAGAAGAAGAAAAAAAAAGGAGAATATACATAAACATGCGATTTGAGCCGACAGCAGATAATTAAAAAAGCATTAGGGGTCATGTCAATGCGATAGGGTGACTGGCCGTTTAAAGGTCGATCTGCTTTAAATTAACTTCCTCTATTTTGGTAGCACACATGACTGTTCCAGTCCGTTATCTTTATTCAATGAAGCTGGTGGATGGTGTCTAAGAATTCGGAATAGGTCTGGTGGGATTGCTTCACTCTCTAAAGGCTTGATATTCAGCTGAGGAAGACGACTGTACGAGCACAGACTCATTTTACTCTGCGATTGAAGGATAATGAGGAGAGAGATGGATGTGAGGTGAGTAGATGGAGGCTAAGTAGCTGTCGTGGGATAAATAAATGGGAACGATGTCTGGGGTGGAAGCTGCAAGGGAATAGACAGATGTAGAAGGTTTTCCGGTGGTGATCTAGGGCAGATGAAATCTTTATCTATAACAGTGTTTACTCACGCTATGATCATTGTACTTTAGTAAATACGGCTTCATTCCTGTGGACACTAAAAGATGAATGTGCGTGTCTCACCTGCAGACAGAACATTGTCTCTGGGGTTGTAGTGCAGTGAACATCACGATGACCGAATAGTTTCGGGGTGGAGCTTTGACGAAGCGGCGGAATTTATCCCCGTTCATACGGATCACGGAACGCCGGGAACTCCACTCCATCATTTGCTCCACCTTCTCTGCCAACATGTTCTAGAAGAAAAAGAGCAAATAAGATAGAGTAAGAAAAAAGTAATTGGGCTAAAAAAAAATTCCAAACATTTACAGGTTATAAGCTTGAAAACACTGCACGTTATTCTCCAAGCCAGCAGTGTGGAATAGAACATTGGCTATCATAACAACATGTCCTTCACAAGACAAAACGGAAAAAAAAGAGATGTATGAACAGTGACTTCAGGTCAGGTTAGGAAGCTGAGCTGATCTGTAACTGCAAAAGGCAACAGCCTATTTCTGTTTTGTTTACAGTCGTAGAAAGACATTCTGTAAATGTCACCATAAAGATTGCTTGTTGACAAAAACACAGTTATGGCCAAAGGAAATACCAGGCAGAACCCGAGAGTTCAATGCAATCTCAGGGCAGGAGTTTATATTAGGAAAGTTATCCATTCATAGCTGCTCTGTAGCCCAAAAAATGGCTCTCTGCACAAGGGAACAATTTGAAATGTTTAGCCGCAGTGTTGTTTTTCTTTAATTGAAAAATAGTTTAAATCAAAAGTACAAATATTTCATTATCGCTAAATTTGTTGCAATGCATTTTAGGACTGAAATCGCATGACTCTAAATGATTAATGTTATGCACCTCTAGAATTTTGGCTACAAAGAGAGATTTTATTATAAACAGCATTATAATTTGACTTCCTATTGGAACATTTTTCAGTTGATAAACACATCAGTTCTGACTTAAAATGCTGTTTAGCATTTTAGACAATAGCAAGTATCCGCAATCGTATTTGAAAAACTATTTTAAAATGAAAATAGAATATATATTTTTAATGTGTCATTCATACCTTGTTTTTCCCTAATACTGAAGAGGCGTTTGAGCATGTAACATTAGCTAAAAGACTGAATGTGAGGGCAGAAAGTGATGATTTTTCTTACATTAAGAGGAATTCAACATATGGTTGGACCTCAAATTCTACTAATCATTCAATCATTATATTAAAAACAGTATTAGAGTGCAGGTGTGATGCTGTAACACGGGCATGTGACACTGACAACTGAGGTGTGGATCCACATGCAGGTTTGTCAGCGATGTCAGAATAGCAATGGTCGACAGGAGTAAACAGATACATACAGACAGTCCAGAATCGTAAACGTGAAAAGGCAAGGAGTCAAAAGGCAGGTGGCAGGCAGGGAAACTGGTTAGCAAGGCGAAGGTATAAACACGAGAAACCAAGACCAAGGAAACACGTTGTAATGTCACATGAAGCGAACACCCACAGTGTGTGTGTCTGTGCAGTTTAAATAGTCCGTGAATCTGCAGTGAGTGGCATCAGCTGTGAGTCTCTAATCAGTGGTGACTTGGAGCAGATGAGTGTGTGTGTTGCATGACTGGGGATGTAGTTCATAAAATGGCAGATTTGTAGTTCCTATGTGATAGTGTGTTTACCAGCGATCTCTGGAAGTTTAGATCGCTGTGATCATGGCAGATGCTAGCTTCTTTACTTTTCTCCTTCACACCATTCTGTTTTTGTCTTTGCATACAAGCGTGAAAGTATAAGAACGTAAAAGCTTACATTATAAAATATTTAAATCCAATTGGAATATGACACCTTAACCTGATTTCACCAAGGACATGTTCCTGGATCAACATCTATCTTGATCCTGGAACAACACTCCAATCAGCCAATCAGAATAAAGCGATACGTTTATCGTTTATGTTAAGTTTAAGCTTAATGTTCACTTTATGAACTTCTACATGATCGTTAACCAACTGTAATTCCCCTCTAATTTTGCGAGTAACTTACAGTTATGTTGGGTTTAGGGGTAAGGAATAGGTATGAATTGCATTATCGAACAGAAAGATGCTTCAGGATTGCATTATGATGTGTAAAAAATAACATTAGTTGTGATAGGATTCACCAAATAACACCAGAAAAATGAGGAAACTCTGGTCCATTTGGATTTTATGTCAGCTAATTGGAAAATTTTATTAATTGCAATAACTTTCACAAAATAACACCATAAACGTATAGTAAGAAAACAAATATGGCAATTTTGATTTGATGTCAGTTTAACTAAATAACTTGGTTGCATATTGCATAGGTTCCATGTTTCAGTGAAATTACAGATCCCATTTAACACAAATGAACAACATTCCCTTTATAATTAAATTGTGGGAACACACACAGAAGGTAATGCGTTTCTTTAATATAAAGCATAATGATGCCTAATGTAGCAACTGCGAGCAGTAGATACATTTCTAATAATGTTTTAGCTTAGGACTGAACCCAAAACCATTTTCATTAGTAATTCAATACTGCAATTTAAGTCTCAAATGTACCAGTGATATAATAGCTCATGTAGTCTCAATTCTCTTAAATATTTTTTCTATCATTGTCTTCTACTTCTTCCTTGCTCCCTCACTCTTATCAGCGATAATTTGTCCTTTTACTGTATATATTACTTCCCGAAGTTGACAACACATCAGATGTTTTGGCTCTGGGCACTCGTTTGTTTAAAAGGATGATCAAAGTTTTGTGAGCGCGTGTAAATTCAAGGGCATGTTGCATTATTTAGCTGCATTTGTTGTGGACTGGAAGAGCCTGACAGAAAGGAGGCAAGTGATGGCTCTGTCAGCGAGCCCAAATTGAAACATCGTGCGGAGGTCACCTCAGGCTTGACAAGATAGATGTTTGTTAGCATTGGAAAGGAAACAAGCGAAAAAAAGAGCTTCTTTTCAAGCTTATTCATGCAGTTCAACCTCTTCTTGCCCCCTACTCTGTTTTACTGTTGGATGAATATGCTATAACGTAATGCTAGTGATGAAGGGAGAAGTGTAGGGGCAATGCAATGTTTGTGTGGGGGAAAAATATATTAAAATAAAATTAACCAATATTCCTATCTCAGTTACTTTTAAAAGCACAATATATAAGATTTGTTTCATTAAAATATTCAGAAAACACTAGAACAGCATATATTTTGCTCGCGTATGTACTTGTAAATTAGCCGAAATGTTTAGAAGACTGTTCAAATCCAAAGCAATTTTAAAATAAGAAAATAAGCCATTTTAAACTAGTGACATGGTCAATTTTCTCTGTTGCAATGCCAATGAAAACACCCATACACCTTAGATTTCCTGTTTAGTTCTTTAACATGTAAGATCAGAATCCGAAAGAGCTTTATTTTATTTTACCTGGGTATGTTCACTTATACGAGGAATTTGTTTTCATGACAGAGCTTCGGCAACATAATTACGGAGACAGGACAAAAAACAGATGATAAAAATATTTTTTAAAAAGAAGTAAGTTGTGAATGCAAATATACAAATTGACAAGTGTATGTACAGGTATATTACTATATGCATTGCTATATGTGCAGCTGTTATGTGCAAATTGGCAAGTAAAGTATGTTGTAAATAAATGAGTGTATGAGTATATGTGTATAAAAAGTAGTGATGTTTGTTTCACAATTACTCTAATAACATGCTCACGATATGGAAGTTATACATGTTATGCTCTTTATTAGACTGCACCGTGCAGCATTATAACAGATTGCAAAAATGACATACACAGGGTATCCTCACTTTCATGAACTGCAGATTCTAAGACTTTCAAGGACTTTTTATAGCACCCTAATTTTTTATATCAAGCATCTTTGTAATTCATACCCCAGTACATGTAGGCCCATGAAAGTCCTG
Source organism: Danio albolineatus (assembly GCA_903798035.1). NCBI lineage: Eukaryota > Metazoa > Chordata > Actinopteri > Cypriniformes > Danionidae > Danio > Danio albolineatus. The sequence continues at coordinate 2,983,620 of CAIGQQ010033155.1, forward strand.
TATTAACAATTCACATACACTTAATATAGGGCGCCACGGTGGCGTAGTGAGTAGCATGTTCGCCTCACAGCAAGAAGGTCGCTGGTTCGATCCCCGGCTGGGCCAATTGGCGTTTCTGTGTGGAGTTTGCATGTTCTCCCGGTGGTTGCGTGGGTTTCCTCCTGCTGCTCCGGTTTCCCCCACAGTCCAAAGATATGCGGTATGGTGAATTGGGTAAGCTAAATTGTCCATAGTGTATGTGTGAATAAGAATGTATGGATGTGTTTCCCAGAGATGGGTTGTGGCTGGAAGGGCATCCGCTGCGTAAAACAAATGCTGGATAAGTTGGCGGTTCATTCCGCTGTGGCGACCCCGGATTAATAAAGGGACTAAGCCGAAAAGAAAATGAATGAATGAATGATACACTTAATATTTACATTAAAAATGTCAAAATAATTTTCAAAAATTGATAATTTAAAAAATGTTAAAACGTCATGTTCAAAGAACTTTAATAAAAGTTGTTGAATTCAAAAGTGGTATAAAAAGTACATTATTTGTCAGTGTTATTTTACAAAATTTAGATTTTATATTTTTTAAATAAGACTTTCTCAGTTTTTTTTGTTCAGTTTTTGACAACTGAGTACAATTGTTGAAATAAAGCCATAAACAAACTATATTTCAAATTTAATTCAAGCACCTTCAAGGACCTATGTTTGCTTTTAAGTACTTTCAGGCCTTGAACTCATATGCCTGAAATTCACAGACTTTCAAGTACTTTTAAAAAGCATAAGGCAATATTTTTGCTGCTTGTTCAAACTACGTATTTAAAGGGTCACATTTTTTGAGATGTTACCAGTCATATATGTGTCCCGCACTGCTCGAAACACTATTAGGACACATATATTTCACAAAAGAGTGAAAATTGGTTGTCAGCATTATTTCGAGCAAATTCATACTTCTGGTTTGAAAAGAAATTTTCAAGCAACGTCGCGACCATGAGATCCTTGAGATGACAAAAATCTCCATGAGATGTCAAAATCAGCTGTTGTGCACGTACTAAAACTCCCCTTTTCATGCAAACCCTGACCTCATTAAGTTAACTTGATTGCTTTGTGTTTAGACGAGATGAAGGGATTGTGTGGAACCAGGCATTTTTTTCAGTGTAGCACACCCTCAAATTCCAGTTTGGTTTCAAATATTAACAGGGAAACACCACACCATAATAAAATAATGACATCATACATCCTTCTGTGTGTGGCTCCTTTACTTCAATCCATTCCCAATCCATGTCCTGGAGAACCCCCAATATATTCTGTTTGTTGGTTTAACAGGAACTGAGATTTCAAGAATGTCATACTGTATGTGAGGCATCTATAAAATGCACACGATTCAGGGTTTTCCAGGACCAGGTTTGGCAAGCACAGGTGTGTATGTGTGAGAGGAACTAACTGCATACCAACAGGTGGCAGTAGTCTGTGTTAGACATTAAAAAAGTGAAAATGAACAAGGACTGTGAATCTTCAAAATGTTTATCATCATCATCTGGTCTTTCTTTTCTTCAGTGCTGAGTTAACATTCTCATATTAGAACGTTCACATTAGGTGATGTAAAATTAAATGAGCGTTCTTTATGTGCTCCATTTACTTCATTGCTTTTGTCACTTTTGTTTTTCTTCTTGTGTGCTAGTTCACTAAGCTGAAAAGAGTAGTCACTCTCATTGATGTATACTCTCATTCGGCCAAAAAGCTGTCGATGGTGATCTAACTAGTGCCAAAAACGCAGAAAGTGATGCAGAAACTGAGGTGACAGATGCTCAATGACGGCCCCACATTGGCCAACCATTGGCTTGGTGTGACAGTTCAAGGCGGCAGACACCCTGGTGTCCAGTCCTACAGCCGAGGGGTGACAATCCAGCAGAGTTCAGCTCTTTTCCTAATTAAACAGACCTGAAACTACTTATCAAGCTCTTCAGGAAACTAGCAAACTTCAAGGCACACTGCAAACCTGGAGCAGGAATAAACACATCAACAGTACACAATTTAGTTGCCTCCCTTATCTGACCCATCCACTTCATAACACACAGTCTTTACCAATAACCTGATGAACTGAATCAGATGTGTTTGATTAGAGAGAGAACATGTTGAAGTTGCTATGCCTTCAAGAATGGGCGGGAAAGCCTTGCCTACAGTAGATGCTGCGAAAATGAGGGCTTGGATGGAAACGCTGATTAAAGAGTGTTCAAGCACAAAAAGTCCCCATGTGTAGAGCACACACACATACACTGATCTGAACATGTCATCCCTCCTCCTGTCTCTTTTGTGAGCTTGTCAGTCTTCTTTATGAAAATGAGGAAAAAAGGGGTTTCCACCCACAATGTCCAAACAGCTTGGCTGTCAGTTTAGCTGTCAATCAGACCAGCATTAATGATGTGCTGTACTGACCAGGATGTGAGAGACCAGCCGAGCATAGAGGAAAAGAAAAGAATACTGTTCAAACAACAAAGGACGAAACTGAGCCTGTTTCCTCATGTTTGATTCTTCAAAATTTCTGTCATATATTCCCTGTTCTCCCTGCATTTACACAATGGAAAAAAATATATAAATAAAAACCAAGAACCATGCTCTCATTTTTCTAGAACAGGAATAGGTAAAAACTTTTAGTAAATATATAAAGAATTACAATTGAAGCTTTTTTTATTATTTGGCTCACCTTCGGCAGGTGCTTTGTTTATATCAAGTGACAAATGTTGTTGACAGCTTGTTGCTATTGTGGATCTTGCTGACGGAGACAAAGCATATCATAAGCACTGTTCACTTATGTGTGTGTGTGTGTGTGTACGCGTTTTTTGTGACATGTCAGGACACACATCTGTATAATGGCACAGGTATGACACAGGTATTACAAAAAGGAGGTGAATTACAAGGACATAGCTGACGTCCTCATTTCTCAAAAAGCTTATAAATCACACGAAATGAGTTTATTCAGAGAGTAAAGCTGCACACACTCTCCTGTGATGGTTGGGTTTAGGGGTAGGGTGGGGTTAGGGCAATCCAATATACGGTTTGAACAGTGTAAAATGAATGGAAACCTATGTAATGTACCCACTTTTCACAATAACAAACATGTGTGTGTGCGTGTGTGTGTGTGGATTTCTCTTGGAATTACAATTCTGTCAAATGTAGACTGTATTTTTCAAAAAAGACCCTTCTGAGGCATCTTTCTAGATTATCATAAAAAACTGTATCGCAGGGATCCTTTCGAGCAGATATTTCAGAAGGAATTGAGGAATTCATAAATAAAGGCTTTTTGATCCAAAATTCAAAGTGATGTGGTGCAGACCTTACACTGCCCACAACTCCAAAAAAGAAGAAAAGGGAAAAAAATACAAACAATAAAGTATTGTAGAGACAGCATCACGCTTAGGGGCTGGTTTTCATCTGGAGAGACTGAGCATCTTGTTAAACTGCCAAGCATGTAGATGGTGCAAAATAAAAGAAAACACTGCGGTAGGACTTGTTGCGGTTTTCTGCAAGTTGTGAGAAAATGAGATTTTCAGAATTCAAGGAGAATTAATGCTGAACAAGATGCTAAGGCCCCTTAAAGGGTTAGTTCACCCAAAATGTGTTATTATTCACTCACCCTTATTTCGTTAAAATCCCCCCAAGACCTTCATTCACCTTCTAAGCAAAAAACAAGATATTTTAGAAGAAATCAGAGAGCTTTCTCATCATCGATGTCCTCAAAGGTTCCAAATATCTTGCAAAACATTATCTATGCCTTCAGTGGCTCCAATAAACACTTTTGTGTTGGACTATACATTTAAAAGATCATTCAATTTCACAATAAGAATAATCCAAAATAATCTTGATTATGATTCTTCAAAAAATCTATGTGTGTGCACAAAAAAAATGACTATGACAGGTCAGGGTGTACATTTACAATTGGCAATTTGTTGCTTAAATGTTGTTATGACAATGCTTGTGATTCATTTTCTAGACTTTGGATGTCTCTGGGTCATTGCTGTATACAGTATGCATGATGAGAGAGCTCCTGGACTTCATCTAAAATATGTTCAGAAGATGAAAGAAAGTTCCATTGGATTGGAATGACATGAACGTGAATAATTAATAACATAATTTTCATTTGTGGGTGAACTAACAAATGATTTATAAGAATATTCTGCCATCCACTCAGGTCCTTAGCTTTATAATTTAATTACTACTATATTTATATTTATATTACACTACTAAAATGTCAGATTATCTACAGTATCTACACATTTTTTATGTTTTATTTTTATGAATTATTCATTTTTCCCCAAATACTTAGAATTATAATTATGCAGCATATTATATATTTAATTATCTTTTAAATGTATAGTCCTACACGTAATAATAATAATAAAGATGAGTTTTAGGTCTGGATTTAAACAGAGGGACAGAGTCAATGTTGCGGATGTCAGGAGAAGGAGAATTCCAGAGTTTGGGAGCAGAGCGACTGAAAGCTCTGCTCCCCATTGTGCTGAGACGGGCAGAGGGAACAGAGAGGTGAATGGAGAAAGTGTTCTTTGGGGCCACTGAAAACATATGGAATGTTTTAGCAATAAATTGATTGATTGATTTATTGATTGATTGATTGATTGATTGATTGATTGGTTGGTTGATTGATTGATTGATTCATTCATTTCAGTCAACAAAACGCTGTATTGGGCTTCATATTACACACAAACAACCCAGCATTTTGTCGAGTTTATGATTATTTGATGAGAATTTATGCAAAAATCCACTTTGATTCACTTGGAAAAACATAAAGTAAACAAACATGCCTGACTTTTATGGCAATTACTTTGTGGTTATTCAATAAATCTAAAAATGTCAAATATATATCTTAGTTACAGACAAAAGACCATACAACTTGAAATGAATGCAAACAAATAAAACTACTACAATATCCTTTGTAAAGCTGACATATCTGATCATTATTTCTTACTTAATCCTTACCCTTCAAAAGCCCCGCAACAAATAGCTTTTGTGTCGATGTGATAACAACAACTGACAGCAATACAAAGACACACACTCTCCGAAAGGTCAGAAAGAAGAGCAGAGCGTGATCCTTTTTGAAAAGCTGCTTCATTTATTTATTTGTATGCATTCGTTTGATGTATTTATTCGACTTTATTTCTTTTTTCACTGAATGATTTCTAAAGGACATATACCTGTGGAGTACATCTTCCAACATTCCTGTCTGCATTCTTGCACAGGACATCTAGAAAAAGCCCCTCACACCGCAACAAAGGCTATGTGTCCTGACAGGTGGTGTTACCTCAGGACCAGACGAGCTACGGGATTACAGCGAGGCTAATTGTCGCTACTGTGACGACTTCTATAAGCGCTGTCAGGACGGACTGGCCGAGTGAGATAAGGGGGAGACAATGTGGGGTTCGGACGGAGAAGCGGAGTGAAATAATCTTTAACTGTCACTACCTACTCCTGCCTGTGATATAAGACATTGCCCATGATCCCGTCCAGCAGGAAAAAGGACACTCGCATTCACAACAACCGACAAACAAGAGAGCTGAGTGGAGACAATTCTGCAAAGGCATGTATCAGTCTGCTGGGGTCCATCCATTTTTAATAATATATTAGGAAATGAATTAAGATAATAAAAAACCAGAGGTAATCCAGAAATATGTTATCAACTGATCTTATCAAATAAGTAAATGTTCAATGCACTGATTCCAAATGCATCATTTTGAGTTTGTTGCAAAATTTGGAGTACATTTCACAAGGAGATATTTATATTCCGATTTAAAACTTTCAATTTAGTAGTAGCATTTAAGTGTATTAATGCTCTATCCCAGCTTTATTGGCTATTACATGACAGATTAATTTCCAAAAATGTAAACAATGAACACAATGCATTAAATAGAAACATCTTATAGAAATCATCTTAGAAATCAACAAAGATCAAGTGGTTAAATTCAACTTTATAAAAGTCTCTAAATATTCCAAAGATTTGTCTGGTTCCATACATAGTTTAAACATGTCAAGTTTAACTGATTATACCTAGATGATTTTTTAAAGTTTAACTATTTCTGACAGAACATTTTGTAAAAAAAAACAACATATAGTATTTAATATAAAAATAATAACAATATATATGTCAATATGTAACTCAATGGCTTCAGATTTCCGACATTCTAAACTATGTATCATTTTGCTTTCAGCAAAAGAAAGAAACTCAAGTGGAAGGTGACTAAAAGGTGACAGAATGTATTATCTGGGTGTGAACTGTGCCTTTGAATATGACCTGACCACTTCTTGGCTGAGATTTATCCTCCTGCATTAGGCAAAAGAACTCACTTTTAAAAAGTAACTATTTCCCCTCTCTGCTTCTCCTTAACTTTATCTCTTTTGAGAATATGCCATCTTCCCTCTCTCCGTAGCTCTAGTAGTTTTGTTCGGAGGCCACATACTGCGCTGGGACATCTGTATCCCTGCTGTCATCGAATGAGACCAAGTCTGTCTCATTAATCTCTCTCTCTCTCTCTATTCACAACACTTACCGTCTGCTTTTTTAACCCTCCACAAACACACGCACACACTTAGCGCGGCATCCATCGCTCCCCGATGCCGCTGCGCACATCCAATACATAATCATCACCTCGGCTCCGCAAGACATGACTCAAAATGTGATTTGTGGTGGTGGTATCAGAACACAGGTTCATGAATATGCAGGAGATGCAGAACGAACCTGGTGTGAGAGTTTGCCGGGACAGTGGGAAGAGAAAACCACGCTGAATTTCAATGAAGGGCCTTTTTTTTTTCTTTTTAAGAAAGGGGCTGTAGAGTTTCATATAAGTTGCTGATCACATATTTGTAATTTCAAATAATATGTGAAAAAAATGCATCAAATGTATTACGATTTGATATTTATAAATAAAAAAAAATTATGTATATAAAAAAAAATGGATTGATAGATTGATAGATAGGGCTGCACAATATGTCGTTTCAGCATTGATCGCAATGTGTGTGAGTGTCCAACGGTATCTAACGGCAATTCGTAACTTTTGATTTAGTGGCTAATTCGTATGAATTCGTACAATCTAATTTGTACAATTATTACGATTTGCTCATCAACCAATGACGGTTAGATTTAGGGGTGGGGTTGGGTGCCACACCTCCTTTTTAAAATCGTACATTTTCGTACGACTCAACTCCACTATTAGCCACTAAACTGGCAAAACGTAAAATGCTTACATTTTCTCGTGAGATCAGGCTGGTGAGATCAGGCTGGTGCAGTCACATCGCAAGATATGCAATGTTGAGTCTGAATTATAGTTGATCAACACAACAATTGACAATACATGTGAATTGTGGAGTCATTGCAAAGTATAGCCATAACAGAGTGACGTATTTTTTATTATTATTATTATTTTTTTTATTATTATATTAATTATATTTATTATTATTATTATTATTATTGTTTTAAAGGCATGGCCACAGTCATATCACCCTGCAGCCCAAGACTGGTTACTCAAGTGAAGCTAAGCAGGGCTGAGTCTGGTGAGTACCTATGGGAGACCACATGGAAAAACTAGGTTGTTGTTGGAAGTGATGTTAGTGAGGCCAGCAGGGGGTGCTCAACCTGCGGTCTGTGTAAGTCCTAATACCCCAGTAAAAAGTGAAGGAGACACTATACTGTCAGTAGGGCACCGTCTTTCAGATGAGACGTTAAACTGAGGTTCTGACTCTCTGTGGTCATTAAAATTCCCATGGCGCTTCTCGTAAAGTGTAGGGATATAACCCTGGTAACCAGGCCAAATTCCTTCTCTGCCCTTAACCATCATGGCCTCCTAATCATCTCCATCAACGGAATTGGCTCTATCACTGTCTCTCCACTCCACCAATAGCTGGTGTGTGGTGAGCGTACTGGCTCTGTTGTCCTGTGGCTGCCGTCGCATCATCCAAGTGGATGCTGCACACTGGGGGTGGTGGTGGTGGGATTGTGTGTGAAGTGTGTCATACATGATAAATGCGCTTTGTAAATTCGCATCACAATTCAAGAGAGTTTAAAGCATTCTGCCACAAAACAGAATAATTTTACTGAATCTTTAATACAACAAAGACTATACAGTGTTATTTTACATTTCATTGTTCAATGTCTATACCTCATTATGATTAGTCTCATAACATAAAGAAGCAAAGAACTGTTTATTTTACTTTTACTTTTGTTTGTTTTTTTTGCTTATTATTTTATTGATTTTTGCGATTTGACTTTTGCGCTTGTTTCTGGGATTTTATGCAAGCTTGATACTCTGACTTGGGTTGCATTTTATTTTTGGCTGTATGTATCGTGGCACTTTGAGTCCAAGAAAAGCACATTTTAAATAAAATATATAATTATTAATGTTATCTGGTGAAATTGTTTTCATATCATAATATATATATATATATATATATATATATTATGATATG
>CAIGQQ010033155.1:3023769-3037727 GCA_903798035.1 Danio albolineatus
GTGGATTTTTTAAAATTACGTACCTTGCATGCAGTGTGTAACAAAGCTCTAAGTGGATGAAAACATCCAGTTGAGTTTTAAATCTGAAAGTTTACCGTGAATAAAGTCATTAACTCTCAAAAGAAAGAGTAGACTCTGAATCATTTTAACAAGTCACTCTTAAGATGGATCTTGGACTATTTCACTGTGACATCTGAGTGACCATTCCCTGTGCACTTGTAGAGTTAGGATGAGTTACACCAATATTTAAATGCGAGTAAAGTAGTTTTTGTCATCTCACTGTGTAAAGAAATGCTATAACCTAGGGCTGTATGATAAATTGCATGCCTTTGTTGTGCACATATGTGAGTACAGCGGGCTCTTTAATCAGCTCTAAATCTTCTGCATGTGTGTCCTGATGGAGAAGCGTTTACTATACAGAGCCATAGTTCACAGCCAAGCTACATAAAATATTGCATGTAACATCATCATGCAAAAGCCAAACCACATATAATCATTCTGCAAATTTTTTTTTTTTTTTTTACATAGCTTCCTGGTGAACTATGGCTCATTGTAGTAAATTTACACCTGAAAACATGTGCATATAATGTTTTTAATATTGCTGGACAAAGATTAAGGGTCTTTGAACACTTAAGTGCGAAGTTTTTGTGTGCGTTTTTTTCGTATTCATATGCGTAAAAACTGCACACTGAGTCCGATGCGTATTAATTAATCCATTACAAAAAAAAAATGCAGTGATTTCTCTCCTCTTTTCTCCATAGTACATAAGAGCTGACTGGATTATCCTGAAATATAAGAGCTAATCAAAGAGCTGACTGGATTATCCTGAAATGCAAAGTTTATTTCAGGAAATCGGTGAAATTTTGATACATTGCTGGTGATACGTAAATCTTGAACAGAGACTGGCAGTACCTATAGACATTATAATAGATGGTGGCCGCATTGACGCATTGAAGCAACGGACTGAAAGCAGACCATGCGTTCTATTATAATGATCAGTACGTCAAATGTATGGAGACACACACACACAAAACAGGAGCAGGGCAGAGGTGCACCAGTCACTGAATCCAGCATATAGGGGTTCTCAACTGTCTGCCATAATCTATCTTTATTTTCAGCAATCTGATTGTCATAAGTTATCTGTAAGCTATCTGTTATCATATGACGGCATTCTGTTAATAGCTGAATAGTTGAAAAAATAATTAAAACCCGATGCAAATTTTTTTTTATGACGGATGGCATCGTGCAAATACAATTCACACAACGTAATGTCGAATAATTTTTTTTTACGTGTGAAAATTACAGACAAAAATTTCAGATTCAAAGTACAATCATCTTAACTGCGATTATTCACACCCAAAATCAAAATTTGTTTGACATATACGTGTGTGTACTGTATACATTTAGTATGCATATATTAATACAGAAATACATATATTTGACAAAAAAAATAAATATATATATATAAGTTGCTGGTTTACTTTGGATCACAAAATAATAAAAAATTCCTATTGTACTACTTAAATACCATACATTATCATAAAATACAGCATTTTTAAAATGTTATTCTCAATTTTAGACTTAAAGCTTTAATTTAATTGTTTGTTGTTGCTTAATAGTAATGATGGCAATGTGTTAATTTTCAATTATTGTCATTTCAAACTCTTCAGTTCTTCCTGTAATGTATTCTTTCACTTAGAAGTTAACTGACTGTTACAGGTATTCCGATGTTATGTTATGCATTCCGCCACCTATATGTTGCAGCTCAAGAACATGTTGAATTAAAAATAAATGCACACACAAGAGTGAGTATCAAGTGTCTGCTGTGTCTTGCGCTAGAATCCATAAACTGATTTCATCTGCAGCACGTGAGTTAGCAGCAGTAACTGCAAAAGAGAAATATTATTCTTCATATAATTCACATTATTATTATTTACATTATTCTTCACATAATGTGCAAGATAATCACAACGTTTGCTAATTCGTAAGCATGATTTTATGTTGATTTATCATTCAGCCTCACTACAAACCTGACAGGACAAAAAATATGCCTGGCATCGTGGTTTACTGTACCATTTTTAAAAACTAGCGAACCACAATCGAGCAAATTGCATAAGTTGTCAGTTTTTAGATAACAAGGGTGTTGTGTAAATGCACACTTAGTACGTTTTCAGATAACATCTTTTTATTATCACAGTTATCAGTTATCCTCAGCATGAACAGACCTCAACACATCAAATTAAACATGAAATATTTAAGTACCACAGCTGAATTAGTAAACCATACAGAAATAATCAGCTTTTTCACGACTTGGGGTTTGCTCTGCATACATTTTTACTATTCATTTTTAATAAGCTAAACCTAATGAGGAACAAAAAGTAAAAGAAGAAGTTAGCAGCATGAGTTATGTTTCCGAGGTTTTAACAACTGTCTGTGGAAATGAGGTGGCCTTTTTACATGGTGATCTGGCAACACAAATACAAGCTTAGCTCATTTCAACTATTACTCTTCTACCAGTCATCTTCTTTTCCTTGCCTCTGTCCTGGTGTTCAAAAACACAATCCAAATAAGCTGAAACTACTTCATGATGCTCTCTAGACATCATCAATTCGAGGAGATTAATTTGCAGTGAGCCGTGATGTATTTAGAATTAGAATCTTGCTGAGTCTCGAGACTCATTATGGAAATGTATATATGCAGGTTGGCATGCTGAAACCACATTCCCGATCCGAGAGATCAATGCTTCGCAAGAGCAGTCCATCACGATCGGATGAGCAAAAAAAAGTGTCAGAGAGAACGATGGGAGAATGGAGACCGAGAAGACAGAGGCAAGGGAGAAAAGAGGAAAGAATAAGAGAGGCAGAGCAGCATGACGCGCTTTCCCTATCTATGGATGACTACACGTATGCATCATTATGCCTCTGAGCTTTTAGAATTAAACTGCCTTCATCAAACACTCAGCAGGGTGGCCCTCTTCGCACCGTTCACCCCAGCAAGAGGGAGGCTTCTAGACTTCAAACATTTCAGTTGTTTCAGAACATAAACTCTTTCAAGCCTTTTGCCCCAGTGCCGGTCGGAGCAGTAATGAGTCGATGCGCAGTTTTCAGAGCTGAAGGGAGAGGGGATCACACTGCTATTCAGCTCCAGCTGCTCCAGGAGCTATCGTGGACCCGGACGCTATTCCTGTGGCAGATATTACCAAAATTGTTCCACCAGAGATATGAGGAACGGAGACAGTGGAGGATCCTACAAGTCCGACAGCGATACGAAGGCCTGGTAGTGAAGTGCTATGCAGGTAAATCTCACTCCTATGACCTCTAAAGGTGTTCTAGCAACAGACACCAGAGGCCATGGTCTTTAGCCTCCTTGTTAGAGCAACCGATTGCCATACAAAGAACCGCTGGTTTGATCCCTGCTCAGACTGGGTTTGGTGCAGTAGGACTGGTGGATTACATGTGGGGGCTCGTCCGGGATGGGAGTGAGTGCAAGGGAGGCTAGCTAGCGAAGTGCGATGCAGGTAAATCTCACTCCTCTGACCTCTAAAGATGCTCTAGCGACACTAGAGGCCATGGTCTTTAGCCTCCTTGTTAGAGCAACTGACTCCCAAACAAAGAAATAACCGGTTCGAAGCTAGCTCAGAATGGGTTGGAAAAAAAAAAAAAAATTATATATATATATATATATATAGGGCGCCACGGTGGCGTAGTGAGTAGCACGTTCGCCTCACAGCAAGAAGGTCGCTGGTTCGATCCCCGGCTGGGCCAGTTGGCATTTCTGTGTGGAGTTTGCATGTTCTCCCCGTGGTTGCGTGGGTTTCCTCGGGGTGCTCCGGTTTCCCCCACAGTCCAAAGACATGCGGTACAGGTGAATTGGGTAAGCTAAATTGTCCATAGTGTATGTGTGTGAATGAGAATGTTAGTGAATTGCTTTACTATGCCTGGAATAAATTACATTTTATAATGTTATGATTTCCTAAATAGTTCTGTTGAATTGTAATAATATTACACTGTTTTTATTACACTGTGCACTGTTTTTTTATCCTTTATTATGCACCAATAATTATTATTAGGCATTATTAAGAATATCTGAACCCTAGTAGAAAAATCTGCCAATCACGTCATTCAATCAGTCATTTTTTTTTCATTGATCTTATGCATGCAGTTCTTTCAAATACACTCAATTGGGAATCCCTGTCATAAAGTATTGTTTAATTCATTTCATAATTAATATTTATTTTAAATAGAACAATAAGCTTGTTCTAAACCATGTTTAAAACAAGTCAGGTAAAAAATAAATCAAAAGCAATTCAAAAGAAGTCTGAATACAGCACCAATAAAACTACTCGTCTAAATTGCATGTGTAAATCAATAGCAGGCTAAAATTTTGTAAGTATAAAAATAAAAAATAAACACTTACAGTGAAAGGAAAATACCATCCATAAGCAAAACTAAGCCTTTTGCTTGAAAACTGAACAGAACATGACATCTAGACAAAAATAACTAAAGTACACATTTACTTGACTCATTCTTTGGAAGTGATTCAACAGCCTACAGCAATTTGATTTAACAGCAGCTGCTAAAGTAAGCAAAGTAAACCAAACAAGTTTTGGACAGTCATGTACCCAAAAACAAGGCTGTTTTTGGATCCTTTTACACAAACACACACACACATACACTGTTTAACCACTGCTCTACATGGCACTGTTCTATGACATATTCTTCAATGAACTATAAATGACAGAACTACTGGTAGATTGATAACACAAGTACCTATGAATTCATGCAGGACAAATATACACTCAAAAAAAATAATAGTTTGCTGCTTGTTAAAACTGCTTATGTAAGCTTAAACAACACACTTTTTGACATTTTTTGGGACAACTTAATTGTTTTATCTTTAATCCACCTACATTTGCTAAAACAATTAAGGAAACATAATCAATTTGTGTTGGGATAACCTGAACAAATTGTGTGGTACCCTGCAATTTTTATAGTGTAGTATGTATACCACTATTTTGCATTTTCTTCAAAAAATGCTGGGTTCCACACAATTCCTTCATGCTGTCCTGACACAAATCGATTCAGTTGCCCTTAGCAAATTTCAGTGGACTGAACATAAAACTTTTAAAGTTGTCTTTAAAAAAACTTAAGAATTGTGTTGTTTCAGCTCATTTTATATAAGTAGTTTGAACAACCAGGCAAAGTATTTTTGAGTGCATTGAGCATAAACCTTTTTTCCTTTGTTTCTTATACTTTTGTGTAAACTATATTTTCATTTTAACAAAAAATGTCTATGCCGTTTCTGCATGGCTTAACTTGATGCAACTCCCATCTAATTACACTAAGTCTTGTGCTATATAACTACCAAAAACAAATCTAAACTTTAATTTAACCAGTATATTCAGACTAATAAAAGCTGCTATGGATGGGTATGTTTACATGGACAGCAATAATCCGGTTTTAATATGATTAAGACAATACTCTGATTAGAGTTCTGAAGAGTCTACCATGTAAACAGCATTTTTTGATTGATTTAATCCGATTAAGGTCATAATTGAACTAAACAGAAATGGAATCAAGAAATCTGGAGTATGCTGATTTATATTGAAGTGCAAAACAGACATGTAAATCAAACTAATCAAACTATTACCATCATGTTGGATTTTAGCCGCATTTTGTGACAGGGTAGTCTGTACACACACTGCTGTTTAACACTATTCTCTGGACCTACTGAGTCAGTGACTACAGACACCTGCATCACAAAATGCAGAGAGGGTTTTGTTCCAATACTGTATGCGGTATCAAATTCCATTAAAACAACACTCTTTCAGCAGTTCCTCACAGCCAATATATATCGTTTGTCACGGGGGGCATGCATGAAATGTTCCTGAATGAAAGTGTCAAACTGCAGTTAAAGTCGACAAATTAAGAATAAAACACCCAAAACTATATGAAACTCCAGAAGAAATGTGGACATCATGGTGACATGGTGAAATTTTTGTGCTATAACATGTAACAAATGATCATGAAAGGAACATTCCAAAAACAAATCATGAACCGCTTAAACACCTTATTTATATCATTGTCTTATTCAGATTAAGGCAAATAATTTGCTTACTGATGTCCGTAAACATAGTCATTGACTGACATACAGTATGCATGATAGATATGTATGAGAGATGGATACTGTATGTATAGGGCCTTTGTTAAATGGCTGTGCAGACAGCGCGAATGATGGTGATCGTCGCTCTTTACTAAAAGCAATAAATAAAACAAACCTGAATGAACATCTCATGTATCATTTAATCACTCAATCAGAGTTTCAACTGCTGAAAGAAGTCAATAAAACAGCTTGCAAGCAATATGTCACATTGCTTTACTGGCAATGTATTCGGTTCACAACTTGCAAGTTCTCTAGGGAAATTAAATTCACACAATACTTTATTGTGAATTAAATGTAACAGTGTACTAGTTACTTAATGTATATGTTTTCAAAAGCCTATTGTAAATTAGAAAAAAATAAAAATAGGGCTACCAGTAGATCTAATAATAATAATAATAATAATAATAATAATAATAATAATAATAATAATAATAATAATAATAACAACAACAACAACAACTATTATTATTATTATTATTATTTTTATTATTATTATTATTATTATTATTATTAATATTATTATTGCTGTTGTTGTTGTTATTATTATTACTATTATTAGTATTAAGGATATTGTAATCATATGTTTATTTATAGAAAAAAATACAATTTATTTCAATAAAGAACATACAAAGAAACAAATACATATTTATTTATTTTTTCCCCTCTGCACTCTTTTTTTTTTTTTTTGCTTGCTCCAACTGCTTGATTAAAATGAGCTGAAACGACACAGTTACTGAGATTGTTGTATGTTTAATCCACTTACATTTGTTAAGTTAATTTAAACCAGTGTTTCTCAACCACATTCCTGGAGGACGACCAACTCTGTCCATTTTCCATTTCTCCTTAACCAAACACAGCTGATTTAGATCCTTAGCTCATTAGCAGAGACTAAAAGACCTGTAATCGGTGTGACAGACAAAGGAGGCATAAAAAACATGCAGTTTAGTTTCAAAACGCAAAAGTTTTGCTACGGCTATGCCTTTGGTCCACAATACCCCAGAGTTGTTGAGCTCTGTATAACATACAATAAATTTATACAATATAGGACATAAAGGCAAGCAATCATTCAAATGTGCAGTATCAGTGTACGTGGTTACAAAAATTTATATATTAACTTATCTTTGCGCTCAGCCAAAACACACTACCTGAGAACAAGTAATAGATTCAAAAGACCAAAGATACAGACAAAATGAGTTAAATATAATGTTTAACAACTATAGTGAGATGAGATCCTCTGGTAGATCCTTGATGAACTGTCTGACATGTGCTGCTCTCATCTGGAGAGGTGTGCTCAAAGCACCCGCTGACTGACTGGGGAGCGCATGCCAGAGTATGTCTATGGTCATGTGATGTGTGTTTTCAGTAGTATAGTGTGGAGGAAGATCTTTTCAGAAATGCTAGGTGAAACAGTGGAATTGATTCAATTCCATTATAAAACACAGTTTTTAAAATAAAATGTATTAGTGTAAATGGGGCCGCAGTGTTGGTGTTCCTCCAGGAACGTGGTTGTGAAACACTGGCTTAAACAATTTGTGTTGGCACAACATGTATAAATTGTGTGGAACCCTGCATTTTTTTTTACAGAGTACTGAAACATGACTTCTATTTGGCTATTGATTGAGGGTTACTTGCAAATGCCAAAATCTCCCTTAATTATTCAGCAGCACTGTTAATAAATTATCTTCATCTAAAAACTTACAAAGAAAACTGGAAAAACATTTAGCACCAAATCCACAATATGCCAGAAATAAAGTTTGAAAACTGCCTCCAAAATGAAACCCATCCAAAGCATAAAAACATAAAAGCCAAAAATCGGAAAAGAGATAAACTAGCACACCAGCTTTAAACCCTATAAAGAAGTCTCCATCTCAGGCAGACTCAAAGGGAAAACAAAGGCAAACAAAGACTCTGCAACTCAAGCAGCTCAAAACTGCTTACGCCATATTTTTACATTAGTCAAGCCTGGATACAAGACACACAAAATTTGGCTGTGAT
Organism: Danio albolineatus; assembly: GCA_903798035.1. NCBI lineage: Eukaryota > Metazoa > Chordata > Actinopteri > Cypriniformes > Danionidae > Danio > Danio albolineatus. Next base: position 3,031,927 of record CAIGQQ010033155.1, read on the forward strand.
GATGAACGAGTAGCTGGCCAAGAGAAAAATAAATAAATAAATAAATAAAATCACCCCCTACCCACTATCCAATATTCCTCCCTCGCTTGTAGAGGGCAGCACAAACCTTAACAGATATATTAAGGCTTAAAGACAGAGAGTCAAAATACTGCCCTTCTCAGCACCCGCAGAGCACCAGGGCAAGAGAGAGCGATAGAGGGGGTGGGGGGTGAGAGAGAGTGAGAGAGAAAGAGGGAGAAAAAGACAAGAGAGAAAGAGGAAATATGAAGAAATAAGTTTAAAAATGCAGGAGGAGGGAAGCGGAAAGTTGCTGCTTCACCACTTTGCCTGATTTGCGCTCAATATGATCATTTTCCTGCTCCTCTGCCTGCAGGGGAGAGGAAAAGGTCAAATACACATCATATTTTCTGAGGAGAGTGCGAGAGAGAGAAAGAGAGAGTGAGAGACGTGAAAATTTACTATATATATATATATATATATATACATACATATACATATACTGTACATATACATATATACACACATACATATATATATATATATATATATATATATATATATATATATATATTCTAGTTGAAAAAAGATTGCATCATACTAGAGATAAAACGTCAGTAATGTGCATACACACTAAATTGTAGATTAGAAATTCATCCTGTTGAATTTCAGTGAAATTCAGTGTTGATTGTTAACACTGTTTATTAGTAGTAGTAGTAGTTGTTGTGGCAGTAGTAGTAGTAGTAGTAGTATTTATTTATTTATTTAATTTTATTTAATTATTTATTACACCTTTATAGATACATAAATATTATCACTTTACTATGTCATTTTGTTAATTTGTTCTATTAAATGTACAAATGATTTGACATTACATTTGTAATGTGTGTCATGCCAATAAAGCAAGTTTGAATTCAAATTAATTTAATAATCAAATCAAATTAAATATTAGTCATTTTAAAAGAGTTGTGTGATTTAGTATGCATTAATTATTAATGTTAATTAATTTCCTAAATTAAGAGTAATACAAATATACAAAAGAGTAGAGTTCTACAAACAAGCACTTAAAAACCTATTTATTGATTATTTTATTATATACTATTAAGAATAGTATTCTTATTTTAACAATGAATAAATGTACACTGAAAAAATGATGTCTGCAAAATTGTTGTCTGCAATGTGTTGAATTTAAACAAACGAATTAAATTTAGTAATGTTCAACTTAATTTGTTTGTTTAAAACCAACCCAAATGAATTGTTTACAACCACTTAAAAAAAAAAAAAGAGTAAATCCAAGGAATAATCTCTGAATCATTTGTATCAAATCTGATTCAAATGAACAAATGGACAAATAAATTAATGAAATGGAAGAGTAAATATCTAAATAAATAATTCCTAAGAAAAAAATCCTTTTTCGTTAAAAAAAGCTTTTTATTATCATTTTGCAAATTAGTAGTTAAATGACATAAAGTATACTTAATTAACTTCCGAATTAATTAAATAAATGAACAGTTTTTTTGACAATGAACAAAGTTATTAAGTAACTGTTAACAATTTGTGTCATAAACTAATAATTTCCAGCCAATTAATTAAATTATCAAGGTTTTAAATGCCATTTAGAAATTATTACTGAGATTATCCTATTATTACTGAGACATTATATTATGCTTTCTAATTAAATAAATGAATAAGATTAAAAAACGCAGTGAATATAATTATGTTTTACTTAAAGTTTACATGTAAATTGTCAATTATGTGGCATTCATTCAAATTAATTAATTTCTAAATTGCAAGAATGTTTTTTATTTTTTCAAACAAACGAACGAAGAAACAAACATTTTATAAACTACGTCTGTGTTCAATTAGACATAGACTTAATACGTCATAGAATTATTGATTATTATCGGTGCGAGCGTACAGCGTCACAAGCACGCACAACCGCCTGTGTTCACAGCAGCGATTAAAAGGGTCACTAGTGAGGGGAGGAGGAACATCATATTATATATATGTGATTTTCATAGAACGTCTTCCTGTTCCTCCTATACCAATTTAAAACCCGCATTTGTATGTCAACATCACTGGACTGCGCCGCCTGGTAATACAGAAGCTACAGCCCAAACGTTCAGACACGGACATTGTATGGCTTTACTAGAAATAAACATCGCTGGATGCTTTAAAATGTAGCTTCGGGAATGCATCAGTACCTCTTTTTTCTTCTGACCTCCTCCAGATTGAAGACATAGCAGCAGAATCAACAATATGGATGCAAACGGCAGGTTGAATGGGAATCCCTTGATAACCACCGCCATGATGGAAGATGCTCTTATCGCATCAGTGCTGCTGAGCGCGTTGATTGGCTGAACTCGCGTCCAATCAAAAATCCCATAGTCGCTTAGTGGGACTTGTAGTTTTTAGCAAGTTGCCCATAAAAGTATGAAACAGCAAAGGGTATAACCTGTAAAATCACGCAAAATACTTCGGGAGTAGCTTGTTTGATGTTTATCGGAACGATAGATATTTTTTCGAATATGTTGTTTTGTCACGTAAGCAGCCAGATATGAAGATGCATACATTTACGCTATCTTTAGCCCTTCCTGTATCTCCAGCTTCTGCCAAAGGGGGGCAAACCGAAAAAAAAAAAAACAACAACTGTAGAATGATATATAGGACATGGAGAATGCATGACATGGCAGTTTTACAGGTAAAATAAAGTTCTACATTTCTATATTCTAAATAGATACAGCTTTGTATAATAGCCCATAGCAATGTCAAATAACATCATTGTTATTTTATTTATAAAACTAACTAACTAACTAAATAAATAAATAAATAAATAAATATTAGTAGTAATAATGTTTTTGCGTTAAATAAATTAAATAAAGGGGAAGTATTGCTATTATTATTATTATTATTATTATTATTATTATTATTATTAATAATAATAATAATAATAATAATAATAATCATAATAATAATAGGGCGCCACGGTGGCGTAGTGAGCAACACGTTCGCCTCACAGCAAGAAGGTCGCTGGTTCGTTCCCCGGCTGGGTCAGTTGGCATTTCTGTGTGGAGTTTGCATGTTCTCCCCGTGGTTGCGTGGGTTTCCTCTGGGTGCTCCGGTTTCCCCCACAGTCCAAAGACATGCGGTACAGGTGAATTGGGTAAGCTAAATTGTCCATAGTGTATGTGTGTGAATGAGAATGTATGGATGTGTTTCCCAGAGATGGGTTGCGGCTGGAAGGGCATCCGCTGCGTAAAACAAATGCTGGATAAGTTGGCGGTTCATTCCGCTGTGGTGATCCCAGATTAATAAAGGGACTAAGCCGAAAAGAAAATGAATGAATGAATGAATAATAATAATTTTATTTTTTTTATTTTATTTTTTTTATTTATTTTTTTATTTTTATTTAATTTTATTTATTATTATTCATTCATTTATTTTATTTTCAACTTAGTCTCTTTATTAGTCTGGGTTCGCCACAGCGGAATGAACCGCCAACTTATCCAGCATATGTTTTACGCAGCGGATGCCCTTCCAGCTGCAACCCATCACTGGGAAATATTATTATTATTATTATTATTATTATTGTTGTTGTTGCTGTTGTTGTTGTTGTTGTTGTTGTTAAATATTTAAATATATATATATATATATATATATATATATATATATATATACGACATAGTACATATAATATTATTGTTTAACTATTCTATTATGTTAAGTCATTGTGAAGATCATTCAAGCAGCCTGCACACTAAAATATGCGCTTCATTCTGGTGTATTATAATATTTGTCTTCTATTGTGTTTATTGTTTCTTTTATCATTATTCTTTATAATGTTGAGTGGTTTAACTAAAATAGCAGTTGAGAGGGCACCAGGCTAATAGAAACGACTGAGCACAGCTATTTACAACTCCTCACATTTGATTGTGAGAAAAAATAATGTCCTTTTAATACAAATTGCCCTAAGGTTAAATCCCATGACTAATACAGTATGCTTGCATGCTCCGATGCCTCCATGTATATGAATGTGATTGGAAGATGGAACGTGTATATGCATGAAAGATTAAAAAGATGCGCATTCCATCGCTATTCAAATTAAAAAACATTAGCTTCTCTTGGACTGGAATAATTTGTATGTATTACTGTATATCCCAGGAACAGTTTCTTCTTAGATGAATAAATAACCCATCAGCCATATTATGGTATTCTTTTTTAATATTATTAGCTCACACATGCTAAATGCATTTGGTCCATCTGTTCCGTTTCTTCCAAAGGACCAGACTCGCTCATACCTCTGTAGAAAATGATGTCTTTGGTTTGGCCAGCATGCACCTCTATGCAGAATTTAATATAAGGTCAGAGAAGGTAAACACAGATGTCATTCAGAGCACAGACGCATGGCAAATGTCAAACTCCAATGCTTGTGCTCATTTTATTTTGGAATCAAATGGTTGAAACTCTTTCCTTGTTTTGAAAAAAGATGCCATCTGACTCACCTGTATTTAAAATGCTCTCTGTTAGGAGCTCATGGAAAGATTTCCAGGTGAAAATAAGGTAGCACTTGTTTAATTTTCCTTTAGCAATTGTTTTTGCACATATTTAAGTACATTTCTTGTTTGGAATTGACTAAAATTGCTTACGCTGTGTAAAAGTAACATTGTTAAGTACAAATGTTTCTTAGACATTTGAAGTTGACTTTAAAAATACTTTGTTTCAAGTAAATTTTTGTAGTCTTGCAGTCAACAACATAGCACTGAACTAATTATCTTGAAATAGATCATATTTGTTTTGCTTTACTTGCTTTGCTTAAAACACTACAAGTAAACAGTAAAAAACAAACACATGAAGATCAATGCTTGGCTACACAATGCATCCTTAATTAAAGCTTTCTTTCTTTCTCTCTTTCTTTCTTTCATTCTTTCATTCTTTCTTTCTTTCTTTCTTTCTTTCTTTCTTTCATTCATTCATTCATTCATTCATTCATTCATTCATTCATTCATTCATTCATTCATTCATTCATTTATTTATACATTAATTTTAATAGAAAATGATCTCCAGCTGTCATAAAAATCAAGTTACTCCACATATATAACAAAAGTAATGATAAAACATTGTAAATACAATTTTAAAATATTTTTTTAAAGGCAAAATACGTGATAGGGACTGGTATTAAAGTTGAGTAGGTTTCATTTAATTGTATTACTTTTATTGTCTTCAAAAAGAATTGTAAATAATATAATAATAATAATTGTATTGTAAATAATAATATAATAATAATTTTATTGTAAATAATAATATAATAATAATGGTAAATAATATAAAAATAATAATTGTATTATAAAAAAATAATATAATAATAATAATTGTAAATAATACTGTAATAATAATAATTGTATTGTAAATAATAATATAATAATAATTGTAAATAATATACTGGGATGCACTGTGCAAAACATACAGTATGCTGGATAAGTTGTCGATTCAGTCCACTGTGGAAACCCCTGATGAATACAGGGACTAAGCCAAAGGACAAAAAATGAATGATAAATACACTGTACATAGTTTAGATGCAAAAACCTCTAAGTGCCATCTAAAATTTTCATCCAAAATTTGCATTTTTCTCAGACTTTTGTTTGTAGTTTTGTGTGTGGGTTGTGTGTCAGTAATTTTAGTGCAAAGAATAGGTTGTGTTCATTGCCTTTGAAATGAAATAACTGATCATAAATATAGGGGGCTAACATAAATAATGCCATTATTATTATTATTATTATTATTATTATTATTATTATTATTATTAT
>CAIGQQ010033155.1:3047529-3059313 GCA_903798035.1 Danio albolineatus
AATCCACTAACGTTTATCTACCTCTGTCTCCTGTCCGCTTCATAACACAACCCTGATCGAACACACATGGGTTGAGCACCCATTACATCTGCAGTAATACATACCATAACAGCAAAGCTTAACTCTTTAAAACACTGTGCCATTGTTTCATTCATCATGCATTCACCAAATCATATACAGTTCCTATTGTTTTGTTGTACATCTGCTTTGAAGGAGAAGTAATTTTGCTCACTCAAAAAGTGTTCCTATAACTAAAATAATCTCTAGTTTCTGTGGTACAATACACTGAAATTGTGTAATTTAGCAGGTAGTTATAGGAACTATGAAAATGTCGTTTTGATCCAAAAGCTTTTTATATCACTCAAAACCTGGTAATTACCGAAACACCCCAGAAACCATCTAGACATATGCATGTCTTGTATTAATTGCCAAATCCCTTTAGGGCCAAAAAAAAAATTAAAAAAGGTTGTTCACTTGCTTTGCCATCTTGGAAATGCCTCTGGACTTGCATTTTCTACGAAGAGTCAGTACATAATAAGCATACAATTACAGGCTCTATTTACTTGAATGGGTACAGATTGAATTCTTCAAAGTGCATGATGAATGTTACATACATTATGTGTCTTTAGCTCAATTATGTATTTTTCAGGTTGGTCCAGCTAATGTATTCGCATCAAAGAAAAAGGCAATTGTCTCTTTTAACTGAAAGTCAGGACATCCATTTCTACAGCTGCCAAACGCTTTCTTTCATTTTTCTTCATTTTCTTGTGAGCGGTCCATCTCCTCCCTCTTAAACTGTCTCTGCATCCACCCACAATACCTTTTCAGCAGCATCGATGTGGCATGTTTTGCAAGATTCACCCTGAAAGTCTGCCTATTTTTATGTAAAAGTGCAACGTTTCATTTTATAACACCAGGCCTAGGAGAAGCGGACCTTGGATGGTCCCTCATTATCAAATAGTCGCCTATAATTGTTCTCATTTGAGGTTTACAGCTTTAAATATTTCGTTAAGAATCAGTGGATGTGTAATGATGCTAAAAATGGCTGCGTATTCATCTTGTGAAACATCCGTCTCAGTGGTACGTGGATTCAGTCAGGTGATGCTGTAAAGGTCAGGAGGGGTTAAAGGCAGAGGATTACATCCTCTAATGAAGTCTCAACACTGTTTCAGGGAACTGCGATTCCTCACAGGCCATTACCTAACACTGCAAATCATGAGAGCCGGGGTGGTCATTATGGCCCTGCCCCACTAGGCACTTTCCCTTCTGCATATGAGTGGAGCCAGTCTCTGCCAATTACCTCAGGAGAGGAGAGCCTGAATATGGATATCTTTCCCTTCATCTGCTGCCATCAAGCTGAAGAACAGCCTCAAATGAGGAAAATTTGGATTGGGAATTATTAACCTTCAGTTTTTGCATGTTTTTGTATTCTCTGTTTCACATCGCAATGTGCGACTGCAATATGTTTAGTGTTTCTCTCATTGTCTACCTTGTTCTCATACCCAGATATCACAATCCTTCATCTTATCATCCTGTTGAAGGAGTTTTCACCTGGAGTCCAGTGGCCTTGGCTAAACCCACTACATTAAATTTTAAAGCATTTTTTGTTGTTTTTACTTTAACTTTTTCTCATTTTGTCAGTTGTATTGTGTAATATGCTGGCTATAATGCATCTCTGGAAGACCATTTCCACTTTTAGATCGCAACAAATAAAAAGATAATTGTGACTTTACGTCTCACAGTTGCATCTTTATTTCTCATAATTATAATTTTAAATCTCTGAAAAGTGACTTTATTTCTTATAACTGCAGTTTTATGTCTTCCCGATTGCAACTTGCAGTATTTGTGTATTTATTTAAAAGTACATTTCTCACAAATTCCCCTTTTTTAATGAGTTTATTGGTACAATATTGCTCAATGGCAAGTTCCCTTCATACAAAGTGGAAAATGTCAATAAATCTATCAGGATATTTAAAGTGTCCCAATTGTGCAGTTTTAAAGATTTCTAATTTGGTTTTGGATGTTTCCTACCCAATATTAAAATGCTTTGTTTTTTTTTACTCATAACAGACATTGCAACATGGCTAAACCATCTAAGAGCCTAATTTGCTATGATTGGTCAGATATTCCAGATTGTGTTTGGTCTACTATTAACAGTGCATTTGGGAATGAAACACAACTACCATATCTGTATTTTGGCTCAGTTATTCTTGTTCAGTTACTTATGGCTTAGTTGTTCTATCAAAAATAATCAAAGTCAACTTTTTACCATGACCAGTGGAAAGAGTAGTGAATAATCATACTTAAGTTAAAGTACTATTACTTGCCTAAAAATGTAGTGCAAGTACAGCAAAAGAATCTGTTGTAAACATTACATAAATATTTACGTAAATATTAAGTATGAGTAAAAAGTAGCCCTTTCAAAAGTACTCAAGAGTAGTGAGTATTACGCTTTAAAAAGCTGATGCATTTGCATATAATTTGTGCATGTGTGTAAATGTAACTCTGTAGTGTATTTAGTTATTGCCCTAATATTAGGTTAGATTTAGGTCGTGCTGGGTGTTTAAGGCTATTTCGGTCATCATACAGTAAACATCCATCTTTTTCTCATCAGTGACATGGATCTAAACAGTCTCTGGGCCAATGTGTGCAAAGATTTTGTGCATCTTCTTGGACGCTTTTAATGCTTCATGAACAGTTTGCTGCGATTAGAAATCCCCTATGTCTTGAGGTAGTTCATTATGATGGAATTTACCATCTATGTGTAATTTGATTGAACAGGAATTACTTTTTCTAATCCCCATAGACAAAAAAAAAAAATTAAGTAGTGGCTGCAGGTTGAAGGAAAGTGGTGGAGTAAAAGAACCAATACTGCACTAATCAAACTATTGCACATAACTGTAATAACCATAATCCCATTAAACTATGTAGTGTATGTTGATTTTAATTACAAGTCATAATCATATTACCACTCCGACCAAAATGTGCATACTTAGACTGTGTGTTGTTCACAAAACTCCATGAATAGAATCCACAACCGTACTCAGAGGTTTTACCATCTAAACCCTCCAAACCAGCTAAACCATCTAAGATCCTAGTTTTCTATGATTGGTCGGATGATTCTGACTATTCTGATTGGTCTACCATTAATAGCACACTTGGGATTGACACACATTTACCATATCTGAATTTTGGATCAGTTATCCATATTCAGTTATTTACAGTATGGCTGAAGGCTGGCTCACACTGTGTGATTTTTTAAAATCCTGAACGATTGCGATATGTCAAGGTGGTCGCACACCAGAAGCGTCGCGCCATGCAGCGCCTTGCATTTTTAGAATTCTAAACATAGGTTTCTATCAGGGTACACACACTGGCGCCATTGGTCGGTGGCTGTCCTCAGCACCCAGCCACGAATCAGGACACTGATCATATATTTGCCACGCCACAAAGCACAATCTGAATAGTTTCATTTTAAATAGTGTGCAAATGTGTGTGTCTGGTGTGTGATACTTCCAACTGTCATGTGCACGCTGTGTTGCGGCATCGAGCGGCGCATCTGGTGTGCAACCTGCTTCAGACTGCACGAACATGGCTCACATATCACACTGTAAGATCTCAGCTGTCATACAGTCAGACTGAACGACAATGTAGACTCGCCAAACACAAAAGAACACACCCCCGGAGTTTGATGTCATCCACCCGTGTCACTTTCACTATCCGATGTTCTGAAATGATTCCTCACAGCAAATTTAAACAAACTGTAGCAGCAATTTTGCACAAAGCACGCCTCAATAATAAAACCAGAAAGAAAAAAACCCGGCGGTCATTTGAATTGACGTATGGATTGCATCATCAAATTCGGTGCTCCTATTAGTTCTTGGATTGACGCTCATCACAGCTGTTGTAACACTGCAGGAATGTGTCTAAAATATTTTGACACTGCTAGAACTTCATTGGAGGAAAAATCTGATTGCAAAAGGTATTAAGCAGCTGTCTGTGGACATGTCAAATCAACAATCAAAGATCACAGATTTTAGCTTCGGATTTCAGGAATCTTTTAGGATTTCCCAAATTTGTCTCAGATGACAAAATCGTGACTGAAATCCCAAAGCGTGAGCAGGGCTTTAGTTATATTACCATAATTATCAAAGTCAAATACTTACCATGACTATATATACATACAGTTTAATGTGATTATAATGCAGTTTGTCCAATATTTAGATTACACTTTACCTCATGTAAACACAATACTAATCAAGCAAATGCACATAACTGTAATAACCATAATCTAATTGCAACAACCATGTAAACACCATGATCATATTACCGCTCTGACCAAAATGTGCATACTCAGACTGTGTGTTGTTCACAAAACCCCATGATTAGACTCCTCTTTCCCTTAGACTGAATCTTTCACTCCACTCTGAATAACTAAACCGGTCAGTACAACTTCTGCATGTATCTTCATCCAGACACTGTGCAAAGCCAGCAACGTAATTTTAAAAAGTGAAGAAAAAAGAGAGGCATACAAGAAAGCAGAGTGCAGAAGTTTAGCAATCATTTTACAAACAGTATTTGACCATAGACCTGACCAATCAGAATCAAGCTATCCAGAGAGCCGTGTAATAAATATTCATGCTGCAGGTAACAATGGTACACAGTGAACAGGAAGGGGAAGATAAGGGGGAGTGTTGGAGGAAAACAACATCTCCACCTCATTCAGCAAAGCCCGCTCTAAAACACCTCATCAACAGCACAACAACACTAAGGGCAGAGAAGAGGTGACAGACGAAATGAAGGAAAACAAAACAAGCTTCATTGAGCAGACAGCGATAGCGTTGGGAGATCAGGAGACAATGCCAGATCAGATGCAGGGTTGCGGCTGACAAATCTGACGTGACACTCTTGTTGAAAGAAAAAAAGACATCTATATTTATATACATAATATATTGCTTTTTTTTCTCCTCAGAGGCCTTCAGATATTCAGGGCCAGTGCTGGGGTGCTCACTATCTGTCCTTTGATGAAATGAACTTGGCGAATCGTCCACAACACGATCTGATAGCTGATTCTTGAGGCGCTGAGTGCAGGTTTATGTGTGACTTGTTTACAGGCTTCATAAAAGCTTTTATGGGGTTATCAAAGATAATAATGCCCAGAAAAGACACAGAGAGCCCTGTGCCCTCTCAGCAACTTCCTTGGGTGATATGAAGTCTCGCCGCCATCCAAGATTGAGTTTCCAGTGTTTACGTGATCTTTGGTGTAGTAAATTATTACCAGATTCCACTTATTTAAGTCTTAAAGACTTCCTTCTGCAAGAGTTACTGAATTAGACTGTCTCCTATAGCATTCGTCTGTAAACACAACTCTCTAAACAGCGTGAGACATCAATTTTCTGATTAAGAAACATCTTTTATTGAATTGTCCTTGTGGACTGCACACAAGATCAAACATACAGTGTGACCAGAATAAGAATTAAAGTGTCTTGCGATTTAGAATCAAATTCAGTTGATAACCAACTTTAACTAAATATATGCATGATTGATTGACTGAACAAAGTGTTAGCCTTCCACACTAATTGGTTTGGTTTTCACAGTGCATAGAGCTGCCACTTCCAATTATTATTATTCAGGACACCATTTTTGTTTGTTTGTATACTTGAATTAAAAGAATCAGTTTCACTGTGAATGAGTGATCCTTCAAATCCATTAGCCGATAAGCAATACATTCAACAAGGGCTCATTTTGAAAACGGAGGCCTTTATACATTTCTGGAGATTGTGAATAATGTAGCCAGAGCTGCATTTGGTTGCATTTCATCTTTAAAACAAACTCTACGGGGCGGTGTGATGCCTCTTCTTGCACACTAGCTGACCGCTTACCTCCATATGGACAGCTTTTCCGCTCTTACCAGTTTTGTTTGGTAGCTCGACACATAAATTGGAGGACTTGAGACGGGGTTGACCACGACAACAGGGTTTGTGTCCAGCGAAGAACGATTCCAGAAAGCAGGTAAGACAAAAACAAAAGCCACAAAAAAAAAAATAAATAATAAAATTAATAATAATAATAATAATAAAATAACAGGGTGAGAATGTGGTAAAATCTAAAAACATGGTAAAAACCAGGCTTCCGCTAGGGCTTTTCTTTTTCTGGAGTGTTATTGAAAACACTGCGGTTGGGTTTTGGGAAGTGGGTGATCAATCGGTGGTTTTTAAAACACTATTGGTTGGGTTTAGGGTGGGGATATCGGTTAGTCGAGTGACCTCAGGTGGATTTACGTGAGAACAGCAGAAGTGAATAGCACTTTGGAGAAAAAATTGAGATCTGAAAAAGCATACACAGTGGCTGTTGGCGAAAACAAAAACTGCAAAAAAAACATAGCTCCTGGGACATATTCTCTACAAATGCATATAGGGGTACGTAATCAGAATGAGCCTGGGTCGAATACACTTTAAAACTATAAGGAAAAGTAACACCGCCTTACAATACCAAGCAATAAAACAAGCTAGGAAACAATGAATACAATGGAATAATAAATAAAAGTGGAAATTATGATGCTGTCACTTTAACTACTTCCTTCCAACTGTTAATTTACATAGAATTGCATGCATTTCAACACATAAACATGGATTTGTTACAATTAGATGTTGAAATGTAATCTGTAAAAATTCATCTGTAAAGGGTATCATCATGATCTAAATGTGTAATAAACTCTGTCATTCACAGAGCTGAATTTGAAAATCCTATTGGTGTTTTATCCTTGGAACCAGAGTAATGCTGGCTTTTCCAACAAAAATCTGTCATCCCTACGGCACTCTGCTGGTTTGTATTTATAAAGCTGAATACATGTGAATGAATATTGTCCATTATGATGGTTCAAACAGGCCTTTATGTCAAAAGATTTGATTCAAAGTCACCTGAAAGCAGCCATAAAACTCTCGCTTTCCCTCACTGTGTGCGCCGAGCTGTTACAATACTCTGCCAAATCGTCCATGTTATGAAGGTTTCAGACATGCTCTGCATTAAGCAGTAACAATCTGTCCGTAAATTCTGGCTGTGTTCGACTAAATTTATCAGACAGAACAAGGTCACTTTCAGGAACGCATCAAGAGCACTACATTCCAAAAAGCTCAAGTGGCAAAAGAAATGCAAAGGCTATGTATCTGATCCTCAAACTGCATTAGAAGTTGCTTTGAATAAATAAAGAGCCTGCCACATGCATAGATGTTAAAGCCTTACATAAGTAAAAAAAATGGCTAAGCATATTTCAAAGAGTTCAGCACAGAAAGGCTAGTCCACGAAGCAGCAGTCTGCCTCTAAACAGCCGCTATGAACAGTGAGACAGGGAATAATTGTTGTTCTTTCCTTGTCAAGCCTAGAGTACTCTCGGGGGAGTCACAGTCTTTGGCTCATAATTGGCTCCAAGCTTCCACAAAACAACTCTTATCCCCCTTTCTCCACAACACTCCATATAGCTTGGTTTACTGGGCTTTCTGACAATATCGTCATAGTGTTTGCACATCACTGGTCCAACAAATCAGGATCAGACTTGTCCCCCCCTATTTTTTAACCGTTTAAGGCAGGCAGAAGTGAGGAGAGTGTCTCTGGGAATGAAAAACCCGCAGAGTGTTTGGGTGGAAGATCTGAGGAGATCTGATCAGTGACCTGCAATATCCGGCCTTTGTGGGGTGCCACAGAGAAAGCTCTCATTACAGGAATACTTCACCCCAAAATGAAGGATCTGTCATCGCTTATTCACCCACATGTCATTTCCAATCTCCAAGTGTTCCTTTCTTCTCTGGAACACACATACACACACACATGCACGCATAAACACAAATATTATTTTAAAAATGGCCAAACAACATTGGACTCCGCTGACCCAGGGTTATTATGTAAGGGATAAAGAACATCTAGGAGGTTATCGCAGAATGAAACCCGGCAGGCTCATCGGCAGTGCCAAATAGCCCAAAACAGTCAAAAACCATGATGACAAGCAGATACATATGAAAGTGGATGTAAGTATAAGGATTTGAATGTATTCAATGACAGTCAAGGTGATTTGAGGATCCCAGATAAGATCCCAGATGTTATTTGTAGGTTAACTAGGAATAACATACCTTGAAAAAATTACATATATGAATATATATGGGGCGCCATGGTGGCGTAGTGTGTAGCACGTTCGCCTCACAGTAAGAAGGTCGCTGGTTCGAGCTTCGGCTGGGTCAGTTGGCATTTCTGTGTGGAGTTTGCATGTTCTCCCCGTGGTTACGTGGGTGTTCTCCGGGTGCTCCGGTTTCCCCCACAAGTCCAAAGAGATGTGGGACAGGTGAATTGGGTAAGCTAAATTGTCCGCATGATTGTGTGAATGAGAATGTATGGATGTTTCCCAGAGATGGGTTGTGGCTGGAGAGGCATCCGCTGCATAAAACAAATGCTGGATAAGTTGGCATATCATTCCGCTGAGGCGACCCAGGATTAATGAAGGGACTAAGCCGACAAGAAAATGAATGAATGAATGATTACATATGGATTTTAACATATTCACTGGCAGTGATTTGAAGATCCCAGACGAGGCTGTGTTATTTAGTGGTTGTTAATTGGAAATAACATACCTTGGAATGCCAAGACTGACCAATCAGAAGCACATATTCAAAACAGTCCCGCAAGAGTCATACAGTACTTAAACTGTAGTTAACTATTCGATACAGTAGTTCATCTTACTACCGTCTCTTATTAAGACACTGAACATTGTCATAATAATGTATTTTACTGTATCTTTTGTCATCAAATAAATTCAGCCTTTGTTGTTGTTGTTTTTATTTATTTTATTTATTTATTTTTTAATTAATACGATCAAAATCAGTGGTGTCTAAAATAGTAAGAACACCAAAATCTTTTTGTTTCATATATTCGAAAAGAAGAAATGCGAGTAGTGATATACAATAGCTTTGGAACAACATGATGAGGCTGATCATTTTGATAACGTTTTGGTGAACTATTCCTTTAAGACCCTACTGCATGCCTATCTCTTTTTTTAATGACATTTTCATGAAGCTCTTTGGCTTAGTATACAAAAAAATAATAATAATCCAATCACACATTGTAAAGAGCAAAAGGTTCTCATGTCACTTCTCCCTCAAGACACGTCCTTCACACAGTCTATGTACAGAGTATTTGACCTTTGTCACTCCATGACACACAGCAATTTGCCATCCAAGTCTTTTTCTGTCTGTTCATGACAGATGTTTTTGAAAAAGAGCATCTAACAGGGAAACCTTTGCCTGAAATATTTGCAAGGTCTTAATTTCATTCAAGTTATATATGAGCTGTCAGTCAAACTTGCAGTTTCTCACTTACACTAATAAGGAAGCAACAAATAAGTTTATGTTAATTTGTGGCATTAGAGGGTGCATATTCTCAACAAAGGATTTTGCTGATCATCCAAACTGATTGTGGTATAAAGGGCATTGTCATATACAATACATCCTAAGGGAGTTCTGCAAACATCATGTCAATGGATGAGCTTAAAGTATTCAAAGCTTTTTATTATGATTGTATGAAGCAGAATAAATGACACGAGACCATTGAAGCAACTGCTAATAATAGGCTAGCATTAAATGGTGCGAAACCAGCATAGCTTTTATTATGCCACAATCCACCACTTCTGGTTCACAACATGTTAAAATGTTTTTGATGTTTTCCTGTTATCTATAAATCGTAAATCAGAGGTTAATGTCATTGTTGCTATGGCAACACGGGACACAGTCCAAGTCACTAGTTAAAATTGCTTAGTTCTCTGGATTTGAAAATTTTTTGAATGATTTGGGATTATTTAAACACATAACTCAGCAAAATATATCACACTACCTTTATTTGTTTTTGGACAGGTTTATGTAAAAATCTTGATCTTTAGCAATCTTTGAATTTACCGAACAGCACATCAGCTTTTCATTGAATCATCCCGTCCCTAAAAGACATGGCTGAAATCAGTCACTCGTTCATTTCTAACCAACGGTTTGCCTAAGCATTTTCATATATTAGACAATACTACATGGTTGCTTATCCATGAACGAGTAGGGAGGAACCATGAACAGACACTTTGTTTGCTACACAGTTTGCTCTGGTTTAGAGACATGACAGCATGGAGCAGATCATACTTGGACATGGTTGTAAAAAGTATCAGACCCGTTTAAATTGTACAGTAAATGCTGTGTTTTAAAGGAATAAAAAAAAAGAAGAAAAAGTTCAGCAACCAAGTCACAATTAAAGACGCAGTACACCCAAAAATGAAAATGATGTACTCGTCCTCAAGAAATTCTAAACCTTTACGAGATTCTTTCTTCTTTCTTCACAAAGTAAGATATTCTGAAGAAAGCTGAAAACCTGTAACCATTGACTTTCACAGTAGGAAAAGCAAATACTTTTCAGCTTTCTTCAAATAATCTTCTTTTGCATTCAACAGAATAAAAAAAAACAAAGGCTTGAAGGGTGAATAAATAATGGGAATTTTCATTTTTGGTGAACTATCCCTTTAAGCTCTGTCAAAGCTGTGATTTAAACAAAACCCATTGGTTGTTTTTAAAACAGGGAGGAGCTACTCAATATGCTCTCCCGTCTTCATGTGTGTTTAAACTATGAAAAAAAAGCACACTTCCATGTATTTCAATACTACCTTTTCAATATGATCAGTGTCCATTTCATCTCATCAAACCATCGACAGTTTGACTATCACAATGTCACACAAACCAAGCAAACATTTGACCACTACTGAATATTCTACCCTGCTGCAAGTCTTTACATGGATAATTTTGTCATTCATTATTTATAAAGAAGAAAGCCTGGATGTAAACTTTGTATAAACAGGATATTGGAGAGGTCTCAATGTCAAACGACATCAGCAGAGAAGGAATTTACTGGGTGTTGAAGGGTGAAGGACCAGGCGACACTCAAATCGTGAGGAGATTACACAGCCGCCATTCAGGTAGGCAGTAAAATACAACCTTGTCTGTACGGGAGAGGGAGGCGGGGAGGGACGGGTGCTTTGCCCTTGCATTTTGTTTGTATCTTTGACAAGTGCTAGGTGTTTAAAAAGTCTTTTGGGAAGTTGCTGCTACCCTGTGTAACAAAATGACTGGTTATTTGACTGTCCACGGTGAAAGAATAAATGCAGTAACATAGTCAGACAAAAATATAGTGGATGAGAAAAGCATTTGGCTTCTTAATACACACTATATAAATAATGTATGTCATACATATCACAACAACAACAACAACAACAATAATAATAATAATAATAATAATAATAATAATAATAATAATAATAATAATAATAATAATAATAATAATAATAATAATAATAATAATAATAATTGTGTGGAGTTTGCATGTTCTCCCTGTGTTCATGTGGGTTTCCTCTGGGTGATCTAGTTTCCCCCACAAGTCCAAAGACATGCGGTACAGGTGAATCTGGTAAGTTAAATTGTCTGTAGTCAATGTGTGTGAAAAAGTGTGTATGGATGTTTCCCAGTGATGGGTTGCAGCTGGGAAGGCGTCCGCTGCGTGGAACATACGCTGGAATAGTTGGCAGTTCATTCTGCTGTGGTGACCCCAGATTAATAAAGAGACTTAGCCAAAAAGAAAATGAATAAATGAATGACTAATAATTATAATACTCATAATAATAAAAAGAAAGAAAGAAAGAAAGAAAGAAAGAAAGAAAGAAAGAAAGAAAGAAAGAAAGAAAGAAAGAAAGAAAGAAAGAAAGAAAGAAAGAAAGAA
>CAIGQQ010033155.1:3143031-3164646 GCA_903798035.1 Danio albolineatus
TTATTTTATTTTATTTTATTTTATTTTATTTTATTTTATTTTATTTTTTAATTTTTTTATTTTAAGGATTACCTCAAGTAAAATCACCTCAGAAAAAAATAATTACATACAATTTCCATATGAACTATTCAAATAATGATCTTAAAATAGACTTTATTCTAAATTAACACATTCTTCTGATTTTGTGGTAAAATGTGACCTACATATTTTCTTGGTAAATATTCAACCAAGAATTGTGTAAAAAAAAAAAAAAAGAAGAAGTTTTAAGAATTATGTTTTAGATCTCTGGGAAGCTTGTATTTGTAAAGTAATTTGTGGCCCACGGTTACTGATTAAACTGAATCCAGGAAGGTTGGGCCTCAGAGAACAGTACTGTTTATCTATCTCAGTCGGCTACACAACATCTAAACACTCTGGGCTGTACTCGCTCCTCCAGAGAGAAATCCACCACTCTATCCACATCGCACCATGAGTATGTCTGATATCTGTCCACCCTCTTCTCTTTTCTTCTATCCCATTCCCGCTGAAACCGTTTTTAACTCGCTGACGGCTTGAGAGGCCATTAAAGCGACACACACACAAGCTGACTCGCACACAAACAGACAACTTCCCCAATACAGAAGCCTTACTGTAGAGTCTCAGCAGATACAAGCCTTCTAGAGCAAAAATCAATAGTGTGGAATTGTCCCAGCAGTCCTCAGAGAGTCCTCTGCTGCCAAGTAGGGGTCCGGTTCATGGAAGACTCTGTGTGAATTCCTACTTCCTGATTCTTTTAGTCTCCGGGGGATCCTCCTAACATCACTGCCTACTCCTGTTTTTCTCTGACATGTTTTTTGGCACTTTGCCTATAACATTCTTGCTATATGACACTACTTTTTTGTGTGTGTGCATATACTAAGGGGATCTCTGCTAAAAATTAACATCATGCTAACTCATAAATCATTGAAGAATTCTTGGATATACTCTTTTCAAATACGCTGCCATATTTGCTCATTGGCTCTCAGTGGTCAAGTCTAAGGGGGATACAGTTGTGCACATCAATATAGAATCATTTTTGTGACTCTGTACAACAATTATTGTTATTATAATTATTATTATGCAAAATTGGGTTAAGAATGCACATGCAAACACACTCAAAGGTAAGTTCACTCACTGTCAGTTACCCAGATGCTCGCAAATACATATTTTAAGTAAAAACAGCAAAACAATAAAGAAAAAGTAGACAAATCTTAATCTTCTATTGTCACCTTGATTAACCTTTGTGTACTGTTCAAATTTACTACTCTTATGTTACTGTGCATTCTTACCAAATGCGATGAGAGTATCAAAGTTTGCTCTTGCTGCCCTGGTGACAACACAGTCTGCCTTCAGAGCTCTGGTGGTGAGAGCGTCAAAATTCACTACATTGATCTCGTATTTAAAGGGGCCGTTGCAGCATATCAGCAAACCACTTACTGTACATTCCCGCATAAAACATGCTTTCTAGCATGAAAATGTTGCACACTTTTTATCGAATGCACTTAACAATAGAAAATCTTGTTGCATGTGGTGTGGTGTGGCTTTGCTCCACCTATCCAATATGTGTCCATATGTTTGAAATATTTTGAAGCAGCCAAACTGATTTGTACTGTCGAATGAAATTCCTGCTTTTTTAACATTAACATTAATGCACATCAGTAACTCACCAGCAGGGCCGGATTAACCAATGAGCATTATGGGCACAGGCCCAGAAAATTAAGATTTTGGAGTGTCTATTTAGGCTAAGTGCAAATAGCGCACCTCATTGGAATAAGCTAGTTGAGTGATTCCCGTCCATAACCATTTGATTGACAGTCTTAACAGCAGCGTGAGTGGCGCAGCTTGTAAAGCGAATGGTATGAAGTTTTGATGCGATCGATCATCAACCCGGTTCGAATCTATCTTCTGATGAACACGTTCTTCTTTCCCCCCCCACTAAATACCAGATTTTGCCTATTCTTGCATGAGGAAGACACGTAGGATTTATTAATAAGTGTTTGTATTAGGGAAGACTCAGCGTCATAGAACTGGATTGGAGAGGTGTTATATCCAAATCATATGCATTATAAGTTTTTAGAAGTTAAAAATACCCTTAAATGTATATATTTTAGTACTGCTTCAGTGAACTTGAACAAGTACATTAAAATCCATTAATTTTCACTAGTTTTATTCGTATTTTTTTCTAAGTGTGCTTTAAATGCTTTAAAAATAAGTTAAATCTTTGTAGACTAGAAATATATGAACTGTATATCATTTATTTAAAAAATGCTGGAAATACATTATAGATTAATTTTATTTTAAAAATATTATATTAATCTTATTTTTTTAATTCAACTATAGGGGAGCAGCCAGGTAGGGGGCCCTACAAGACATTGTGCCCAGGGGCCTCTGAATTCTTAATCCAGGCCTGCTCGCCAGTAACTTTTTTAATAAATATCCCTGTAAGAAAACATTGTAATTAATTGGTAATCAGCTGACAGCAACATTACAACTCTTGGGAACAACTGTGGTTGGAACCAAAGTTCACAGTGATTGTGTTCTGGACTCCTCTCAAGCAGTGGACTTGTACTTTCAGATTGGTTGCTGCTGAACCGCATCATAGCACATTACCACAAAGTTGACTTGATTTCAACTCTCCTCGGCGCCCACACTAGCAAAGACGTGCCGCACTGCTCCTCTACGCTTAGCGATGCTGACTCTCATTGACTTCTGGCTACCTTGACGCTCTCGACGCTTTTGGTGTGGATGCACAGTTATGTGCATGGCAATTTTTGCCCCATTGACTTCCATTATAATCAAATATGATCCTGCATTCTTGATTGATGGTGGTCTTCCCTGTTTGTAAGAGGTAAAATGTGCAGTTTGTATTGTTGATCAGTTGGCAGCATTAACCATTTGGATAAGCGTGTGCAAAAAAAGTTTCTGGATTTTTACATGGAGTTCTATGGAGTAAAACAGCAGATTACAGTGTGTGTGTGTGTTCATAAATACACTTACTATGTTCTGAGAGCTGAGGAGATAATTTTGATTTTCACATACATATCAAGATCAATGTGAGCCACGAACATAAATTACGAGTAGTATATTTGCCCAGAGTTTTCATTTTCCCAAAATACAGTATGTGTCAAAATAAGATTTCCCACCAACAATCTTTCCATTTGCTGAAAGACAGAGACATTTGTGGGCAAATTAAGACTCAAACTCACCCCAGAGTGGATAAAAGCATCTCTAACAGCCCACATGCGTTAAAATAAGTGTAAAAATAGACTCCGTTGGTATTTAAATGGTTATGCTGACATTTTTGTACAAACAGGCAGTATGCTAAGTTGTACAGGAAGTGTTGAATGACACGTGTTTCTGTTCCTTTACATGAAAATGTCTAAAACTTCAGCATATTTGACAAATACTGCAGCTGATCCTCTTGATCTGTGATATGCAAACACCACATGAGAGTCACTTTGTGTAACAGAACATTTCTGACTTCATGTCTCCGTTTTCAGCTCCTCCCCCATTGCAAAAAGCAAATCCTGAAGATCTGTTAAATCCAGCCACAGCTAAAGTTGCATGCACCTACTTTCTCTTTAGCTGTGATGTGAAAAGCAAGAGGCAGAGAGAAACTGAAAGCCACTTTCTCCTTTTTAAGGTCTCTTCTACATCTGTTGGGCACTGCCAAAAAATCTGCTGAAATATTTATTTTGTGGGGAGAATACATGGCTAAATTTGAACCGCTGACAACGGAGAACCAATGCAAGAGCTAAAATTGGACTCTTTTGTGAACTGAATGCTTGGTAATGTTATGAAATATTGACAAATATATTGATATGATAGTTGATAATGTAGCTACAATTAAATATTTGTTCTCCAGCATAGAAAAATGAGTGAATTGTACAAGTAGTATGCTGGGAATGCTATAGGCTAACGCTATAAACACTGCAAGATGGAATCCCTGGAAATATACAATTCCAAGTTTTCTAATGTACGCTTGGTTTCATAACTATGTTTATTTTTGAGCCAATCACCTGAGCTGTGAGTTTCAACTGAGTTGTTTCTCTGTTGGTTATTTTAAGCCAAGCTTAACTGTGTGTTTCTCTCAATGTTAAGATCCTATCTCAACCATTTGGGCAATGGCAAACATCTGCTATAATATGATAATGAAATATCTGTGATTTAAATTCTGGCACAGCTAATTCTGAATCACTGTCAATAAAGAAAGATGCTTTTTGCTGCCAGATGGTTTAGTTATGCGTTCTACAAGCAGGAGCTAATTATGCAGTGCTAGCTAGCAAACCTTGACACTTTTATGGATGTATTATTTGGTATGTTGATAAAAGTTTTACAAAGTATTAACAAAAACATTTAATGACTACAATTTAATGAAATACACAGTGTTCTGTGACAGGTTAAGCTTTGTGAATCGTCATGTACCGGTAATGCTAACAAGTCAAGCTACTGTAACGCTCAAATAACTGACAGGATTTTATTTATCACAACGTGTGAGCCATAAATATCAAACATTTGACACAAATTTTTACTAGCAACTATCTTAAACATGAAATAGTTTCGGTCCCACTTTATATTAAGTGTCCTTAACTATGTACTTGCATCAAAAAAATAAATACAATGTACTTACTTTGTTCATAATGTATTTGAGAACACTTGTGGTGCTCTTGAGTTGGGATAGAGGTAGGGTTAAGGACAAGTTTGGTGGCATCGGTAGGTTTAAGAGTGGGTTAAGGTGTAAGGGGTGGTCAACAGTGTATTTTAAAATGTAATTACAGAAATTAATTACAGATGTTACTACACACGGGTATGTAATCAAGCATAAGTACAATGTAAAACATGTATTTACACAATAAGTACATTGTAACGAATTATGAATTTCGATGTAAGTACATTTTAGTTAAGGCCACTTAATATAAAGTGGGACCATTTTTTTTGTAACTACTGTAATGCTTAGTAATGTTAATGAAAGTTATGAAATATTTGCAAGACAGTTGATATTAATAACAATAAAAACGGGTCCTTGCAGTTTTCTCAGACATACGGGCGTGTTATATCTTAGTGATGGTAAAAGGTCATGCTAAATTCAAAATCATTGTGGAATCAGTATAACGGCAAATATTTCTTAATCTTTGATTTTTTCAGCTTATTTTCATCAGCAAGTTATTTTTTAAACAAGCCGGAAATATCACGTGACTGACCTCTCTGGAGCTAATTTCAAAAATGTGAATATCCTGAGTTTTGATGCAAACCATAATCCTCTTTCTCACTGTTAAGATCCTTTCTAAACCAACTGGGTACTGGCGAAACATCTGCTGTAATATGATAATGAAATATTTCAGATTTAAATTTTGGCACAGCTAAATTTTGAATGGCTGTCAATGATTTTTGCTGCCAGATGGTGTGGTTATGGCATCTACCAGCCAGTGTTAACAATGCAGTGCTAGCTAGCAGAACCTTGACCAGTGCGCATATCTGAATATACTGTATACGCTTCAGCTGCCCAGTGGGTGAAGGTATTACCATAATTAAGATCTTGGATGCTAAGGGAAAGACCTTAGGAGGTGGGGAAGATGAGCCTAAATGAGGGAAATTGAGTTTGACATTTGGTGTGTTAGTATGCGTTTCGCTATGTGTGTGTGTATGAGTGTGCGAGAGAGAGAGATTAGGCTCTTGCTGGTGGAACAAGTCCTGTTCCAGATGTGTCTCAGCATGACCGTGGTGAAATGGTCACTGCTGGACAGAGAGGGATATTAGCAGCACATCTGTCCAGCTGTCCAATGAAAACGTGCCCAAGTGTGATTTTTAAACTGCAGTCATTTATATTAACTTCAAATGGTGTAGCATGTCTCTGGATGGACATTATGTCCCTGGAACAACGCTTTTGTGTGATAATTCTATTTCTTTTGTATTTTAGAGGTATTGTTGGGGTTTTAAATTTTGAACTCTGTGTGTATGTTTATGAATAACTAAATGCTATCACCAGTTTATTTATACAGGTAAAAGTATAGTTAAATTTGATAGATATGTAGGATCTTCATCTGGAGGCCTCACTACCACAGAATTCAGTAAGACAATGGATGTAACATATAGAATAAATGGATGATTGATTGAGATGGATGATTGATTGATTGATTGATTGATTGATTGATTGATTGTAGGCATGGGATGATAACCGTTTTCAAGGTATACCGTGGTTTGTAAAAGTCAAGGTTCCATACCGCCAAAATTTTCTGCTATACCGTTCCTAAGGTATGTGTAAGATTTTTTTATTTACATTTTTTTTCTTAGTTTTTTAGGTGTAAATTGTAAAGACAATGTGTTTTTGAAACTAATGAAGACCGCAGAAGTCAATGATTCATTTGAATTATTTAGCCTAACATGTTTACAGCCCCAAAATATTTTACATGTTTCTCAAAATAAAATATATTGTGTTCAAAGGGGGAAAAGGTTTTGTTTTTTAGCCGGACATTTAAAAAGATTATATTTT
This sequence comes from Danio albolineatus, assembly GCA_903798035.1. NCBI lineage: Eukaryota > Metazoa > Chordata > Actinopteri > Cypriniformes > Danionidae > Danio > Danio albolineatus. Next base: position 3,149,540 of record CAIGQQ010033155.1, read on the forward strand.
AGAGCAGAAATCACTATACTGTCATACCGTGATATTTTTATCCAAGGTTATTATACCGTCCGAATCTTATAACAGCCCATGCCTAATTGATTGATTGACTGACTAATTGAAAATCATTGGTGTATTTAAACTATTCCTAAACTATTCACTTAAATTGGGAAATGTACAGTACAGTGAAATCTAGTATACTGGATTTGGAATACAGTGTGTATTTTCTTGATGTATATGCATATTTATGAAACTACATGCATTAATTAATTAATTAATTAATTAATTAATTAATTAATTAAACAAACAAACAAACAAACAAATAAATAAATAAATAAATAAATAAATAAATACATAAATAAATAAATAAATAAATAAATAAATAAATAAATAAATAAATAAATAAATAAATAATAATAATAAAAATAAAAATAAAAATAATAATAATAATAATAATAATACATTTAGTTTGTAATGCACTTTTCTCAAGCTCAAAGCTCTAAAAGGCAAAAAAAAAAAAGTAAAAACAATAAGTTTAAGTATAACAAAAGCTTAAAGTATAACAATAAGTAAGATAACAATAGATCACACATTGAAAACACTACTAAGCTTCTTGAAACAGTCCAGAGACACAGCATTCCTAATGGTAATGGGTAATGCATTCCATAATTTTGGCACATGGTATGAAAAAGCCCTACCACCCATGGTGTTAAGTCTGCAGCATGGCTGGAACAGGGTAAGACCCGAAGCAGAGCGAAGACTGCAAGCAGGAGTCAAAAGTGTCACAAGATCACAGATGTAATCTGGAGCTAGTCTGGAGTCTTAAAATCATTACGTGACCTAACCGGTAGCCAATGAAGTTGCTGGAGAACTGGTGTGATGTGAGAGGATGTATAAGTCAGAACACCGCCTGATTTTGAATACACTGTAACCTTAAAATAAATCATGTAATTAATAATATTAATTAAGAAAATTGCAAATATTAATATTCAAATAAATATTAACAAAAGCAGCTATTATTATTTCTATTATTATTATTAGATTGCTTCCTATGACAGTAAACCAACTTTTGACTATTATCATGTGACCAAATTGAAGGCAAAATCACTAGAAGCCTTTCATCATCAATGTTCTGCTACAGCTGAAATATATTTAAAGATTCTAAATGTGAATAATGGAATATAATAAATAAACCACTGGTTGGAGGGTTCCTTAACTGGGCTGGGAGGCCTGTGATCTTTGTATAGGACTTATTCCAAGACCAACAAAGGGCTTTAATCTAGGAATATGTGCTATTTGGCAAAATCATGCTGGAATCTGCATGAGGCAGTATGTGATATACATTGTTTTAGAATTTCGTCTCTTTGTTTCTCCATAATGGATGTATCATAGCCCTGGTGCGTGACGTGGGTGGGAGTGGAGTGGGTTGGAGGGAATGAACACATCATCGCTCGGAGCGGGGAGTAGGCTTGACCTCTTTGATCTGCAAAAAAACAACACGATAACATTTTCGTGCACAGATGTGGGATCGAAATAGTATGAGAATGGCAAGTTAATACTCTTGAACGCTGACGCATCCATTTGCCCCCCTGTGTGTTGGAGCCCGAGTGGCTGATAGCCAAGAGATTGATGAGCAGGGTTGAGGTTATGTTAAAAACAAATACTGGCAGATGATACTATGAATAACAGTATATACTGTACACAGCTTTCTGTTGTGTCATCAGTGCTGGTTGACGTATAGTCTGATGCTGGAACAAAAGATGTGCCAGTTCATTTGAATGAGTTGGTCAAAGATAAAAAAAAAAAAAAGTCTGAGAATGAGTCACAGACAAACTCTTCGGCCTAAATCTGTTCACTTACTCACTGCATCAGTCAAATCAGTTACTAAATAAGGCACTGACGCACTAAATTAACATCGCTAACACTGCTACCCTTTTAAAGTTTGACCTTTAAACCAAGAAGTTATTTGTACTGGATGTTTTATTTGGAATCATGTGAAAGTGTTGTAAAAAATGTAAATTATGAATGTTTATGTTCTCAGCATGTATTTTTATTTTATTTTATTAAACATATTACTTAGTTTTATTCGTTTATAATGTGATGTATACAACAACAGTATTTATTTAGTTATTTATTTATATTTAAAAAGCTTTAAAGCTGTGGATTCTTCTGACTTCATTGTTCACAACACTATGATTTAGTTTCACTAGATAGACTGATTAAGGATTATAGGTGATCAATCAATCAATCAATCAATCAACCAATCAACAAAGAATCATTCCACCGCATGAAATACTTGAGCCTATGTGAAATTGCATGGTTTACATACCCGTTGCTTATTTTAATGGCTATTTTGTCTTTTTGGAGGTAGGGATGCAATGATTATAAATTTTGGTCACAGTTTCATGGTTATCACGATTATTATGCATTCATTAATTTCAAAACATTACAAGTTTAGTAAATAACATGAAAACTCCTTATATTTTAAAGTATTATTTATTGCTTATCAGTAACTAAATAACACAATAATAATAATAATACTAATACTAATAATAATACTAATAATAATACTAATAATAATAATAATAATAATAATAATAATAATAATAATAATAAAACACAATAGTCCATTTCTCTTAGGAATTAAAAATAAGTTTTTGGCATTAAACTTAAGTAATAATTTTAAACTGAAAATAAATGACAGAACAATGAATGAATGAATGAATGAATGAATGAATGAATGAAATAAAGAAATAAAGAAATAAAGAAATAAAGAAATAAAGAATAAAGTAAGCAAAAAATAAGAATAAAATAAGAATAAAAAATGTATTTGTCTAATATAAATCTAAGCTACATATTACCTAACTATTTCGCTTTTAAAGAGAACAAATGTAGTCAAAGTCTGCTCAACCTCTCTTTGAAAGGCACTTTTGATCAGCTATATTACAAAATAGTGATTTATTTGTTTATTTTTCTCTTTGGAGTACAAAAGTGTGAATTCCATACAAAGCGTGAAGCTGATCGGTCCAGTTCTTGTCACTTGATCCCAAGCCGCGTGCCTCCAATGGAAATAACAAACTTGAGCACGTAAAAGAAGCAAAACGTTAACGACCCAGTTAATAGCCTCAGCTCAGCCATAGTTGATCCAGTGTGTGTGGGCATTAGTCTTGGTGTACAAGCTCAGAATTTACACACAGTAACTTAGTAATTAAGTAGCAACAGTTTTGTTCTTTGCAGAAACGCAGTGTTGAGAAGCCTTTGCGAAGTCTCTTTGAGGCTCTTTGAATGTCCAGGCCACTTGATTGAGAGACTCTGTCTAGAACCTGTAACATAAGTTTGTCTCTCATTCTATATCTGTGTTTTGGCACATTTGTGGCCTACCCCCTTGTTGAGAACCACTTCAGTAGATTTAGAACCATTACATTTGTATTCATTCTTATCACTGTTACTTATTCTAATGGTAGTCTTATTTTGAATCCTTTAAAGTCATCTTGAGGCTACCCAGTTGGCCCCGACCCCCGGTTGAGAACCACCACCGCTTTGAATCATTAAATTTCCCATGATTCTAATTCCTTTTGATGAGACATTAGCATGCTAGTGCCTTTGGGAAAGCTAAGTTGAGTTCAACAGCTGCTGTCAAGGTCAAATAACAAATGACCGACCAATAATGGTGGGAGGGATCATTTAGTTTCTCAGTATCTCTCTCCCATTGTTTCTACCTCTCTGGTTCTCTCTAAAACAAGAGGAGGCCCATTTTGGGCCCATCACTATCTATTTCTCTCTCACTTTTTCTCTCTCATCTATTTGCTCTGGATCAAGAGGTAAAAGGGAGGAATTTTAATTTACTACGGCACTGTGGGCTGGTCGAAAAAAAAGGATCCAGCAATTAGAGTGGTCGTCGGAGAAGAAGGACCGCTCTCGTCGACAGTTAACGGCTAATTATGCCCTGCATCAGCATAAGACAAGCTCTGCTAATGAAATAACCCATATCCCTCATCTCTTTCACACTCACTTTCCACCACTCAACATCCAGCAGCAAAGCCCTACAAGGTCAGGGACCATACAAAATTTACATTACTGTTTATTAAGGTAACTACGCCACAGCCAGGGGTCTTCACATTCCAATAACATGCTTGGTATCTGTGGCGATGATTTGATTATGCCCCCCGATGTCTAGGCATTCAATATGAGAAGATAGCAAAAGGGTTTCAAGAGACCACATAATAAGCTGTAATTGATAGGGCTGTTGTCGTAATGAACATCTTTACCACGCTGTGCATTTCATGAAAAGTGCAGGCATTGTTGACCTCTGGTCACCTGTTAAAAAATAATTCACCTATTAATACACTTTATGAGATTTAAACTGATCTCATTTTTCTTATCATTTAAATTGTGGAAACTCATAAAAATGTCCATTATGTTTGCACATGTTTGCAGATGTGTAGCTCTTCAAAAATATGTGAACTAGTTGTTTTGTATATATATTTTATTGAATTACAATACAGTTTTATATATGTACATACAAATATGTATAACTCCCGTATGCTTGCATATGCAATATATGAATCATATATCAACTATTACAAAACATTATCATCCAACTTTAGCCATAACTGATGTGCCACAACCATATCACCCTGCAGCCCAGGATTGGTTATATACTGAAGCTAAGCAGTGATGAACCTGGTCAGTACATGGATGGGCGACCACATGGGGGAAAACTAGGTTGCTGTTGGAAGTGGTGATATTGAGGCCAGCAGGGGGCACTCAACCTGTGTTCTAGTGAGGGGCACACTATACTATCTGTGAGCACCTTCTATCGAAGACGTTAAACCGAGGTCCTGACTCTCTGTGGTCATCAAAAATCATAAAAAATCTAAATCATACCTTCGGAACGGTATAGCAGAACATTTTGGCGGTATGAAAACCTTGACTTTTCCAAACCGCGGTATACCTTGATAACGATTATTGTCCCATGCCTAATTGTAACTATTATGGATATATTCATTCATTCATTCATTTTCTTGTCGGCTTAGTCCCTTTATTGATCCGGGGTCGCCACAGCGGAATGATCCGCCAACTTATCCAGCATTTGTTTTGCGCAGCGGATGCCCTTCCAGCCACAACCCATCTCTGGGAAACATCCACACATTCTCATTCACACTCATACACTACGGACAATTTAGCTTTCCCAATTTACCTGTACCGCATATCTTTGGACTTGTGGGGGAAACCAGAGCACCCGGAGGAAACCCACGCAACCACAGGGAGAACATGCAAACTCCACACAGAAATGCCAACTGACCCAGCTGAGGCTCGAACCAGCGACCTTCTTGCTGTGAGGCGAATGTGCTACTCACTATGACACCGTGGCGCCCTTATAGATATATTTTTAGCTAAATGTGATTGCATTGCTTAAAGAGAATAACATCTAATTTAAATAATTTCTTAAACATCAGAGGAGGTGCATCTTTACTTCTTAAAAGCTGTAAACAATGTACAAAACACTGGAACATACAGTATGCAATACTGAGTGTATTTCTTGTGGGTGAGTGGGCTTGACAAACCACCTGTATGCAATATATTCTTTATATGTGTGTATCCATCCATCTATATGTTGCTACTCTCTGGGAATTGGAAGTTCTTCATTTATCCGCATTTGTAGGTCGCTTTGAAAAGAAAAATCATGTACAAAAGAACAATTATGCTTCTGCATGCAAGTCCAGAACCACACTCTGAAAATGCATGCCTATTACTAATGAGGTCACCTTTAGATTTCAACCAGTACGAATTCATGGAATTAAACAGCCATCTTTTTTATTCCTTTTGAAAAGATATTCTAATGGAGGTACGCAAATTGAGTAAAAATTTCATTTTTGGGTGAATTATTCCTGATACTGTGTTATTAGATGGCGCCGTGCTTTTTCATATTAAACTGAAGGCAGACATCTTTCCGCTGGTTATATTCTCTACATACTCTCATACTTGCCATTTTGAGCTTATCTTTACAGCATGTGTAGTCATCCGTCCTCTTGAGTGTTTCACTCCCTCGTTCTCTCATTCCTTCGCTCCTGAGGGGGGAGTGTGGGACATGTAATTAAAGCAAATTGCTGCGTTTCTTTAATCTAATTGCTCACAACATGGGTCAGAGCTTTGTTCCTGACTAGTCAACTCATTACTCATCCTCATAAAGAAGATGTCTCTCTCTCTCTAGAGTATGTGTATGGCAGTGTGGCCTAGTATACCGCATGTTTGCGTGCGCTTTAGGGTTTCAAGAGGCTAGTCTGAAAAAGTGATTGAGCATGTAGATGACTCTGTTTGCACTTCATTAAATGGCAATGAAACAGTTGGTTATTGTGTATAGAATAATTTCCCACAACATAGTTTTGTCTCTTGCCTCTAATCTACCGTAAATGTATGGATGACAGATTTTGAAATTAAATGTGCTGTATCCAGTGGCGTGTGGTAGATTAATGAAATGAGAAGGCATTGTCATGGGCCCTGTGATGAGAGGGAACCGTTTAGTTCTACTATGGTATAGCTTGTACTCATTTGGCTTGAGGAAGAGGGGCCTCACCCATACAAAATTTGCTCCGGAGTCCGTGAAATACAGTGGCAGCTAGAACATGAACCAGTGCTATTTATGGAATCTTTTGCGCAGTTTGAACAGCATCACTTTGGAACGGCCTCTCATTAAAAAGTTGGGAGCACAAATGGCTAGTAAAAAAGTTTTAAAACCAATGCAGAGTTACTGTAAAATATACCTACGCTAACATTTTTTGCAAAACTGTAAAAACTTTAGAAAAATCATATAAGCCATACAGTTTTTAGAGCACCAACAAGTTTTATTCTTTTTCATGCAAATAACGGGAAGATCATCAATGAAAAAAAATAAATAAATAAATTTCCCCGCATCATATACTTTGTTTTGGTCCCTTTAACCTGCCAAATGCTAGTTTAGCCAATTGTATTTCAGCACCCAGGTTGCCTTGGTGGAAAACTTATATTTCATTCATTCAGTCAGCAAGGCTCTCAAAGCATGTGTCCACGACTGAAATGCGACCTCCGGTGTACAGTAGCAGACTCTGAAATGAGACGCAAATTCCACATGAGGTGGTTATTAATTGGCAAATACCATAAACATTACAACCGTAAACATTAGATGAGCAGGTTACATTGTAATCCTGTATCCTAACAACACGCTAAGTTACAAAATTTGCATTGATAAGCAATTTGGCTGACTGCATCAGACAAAATATGACAGAAATTTAAATGAGGCCATTCAGAAGCGCAAAATAGTGCACTTACTGCACTCCAACAAAATGATAAGGTTTATAATGTAATTAATACAGATTAAACCTTCAACACTAATAAATTTGCATGCTGAATCACTGATATGTGCTGGCTTTTACTGAGTCACAGTTCTAAAGTTAAGTTTCAAATGTTTCATTTAATTTTTAAGATATGAGGTGAACTATCTGCTGGTGCTTTCAGTAGTATGGCAAAAATGTCATATAAAATGGCATTTAAACTCACATTGTTAGCATTTAACACTGAATAAAGCACACGAGGAGTATCTGAGGTGATCATTGTCAGTTTATCCTGCAAGAAATAGAAGCCGTTTCTAAAATATCAATTTCAGTTGTTGGTTACGACAAAACCTTTTAATATGGAAAATATTTATTTTATCGCATGCCGTTGCTTTCATAGAACACGATTTAAGTCAGCCTTTGTTGGTATCGTAAATCTGACAACCTGCACTTGCATGTGATTTGACCCAGGGCTGCAATACCTAGTTCAACCACTAGGCATTCAACTTGTATACTGCACCTTTAAAGTCAATCATGTTAATTTCATGTTCAATTAATTTTTTTATTGATGTCATTATGTATTATTAAATAGTGATGTTGTCTAAAATAAAAGTTATATGTAAATATGCATGACTTGTGCTTTTTGATTCTCAGACTGCTATTTTTAAAAGCAATACTTTTTTCCCTATTGTTCACTAGCTTTTTGGTTTGCAGTCGGTCATGATACTTGTCTGAACCAATTTCTTAAAACATTAATACTTGTGTTTCATATTTTGCATGAGCCGTTGGGTTGTTAAAGAACATGTATTTTACAGTATGTGGTAATAAAAAAGGAACAATTCTGCGAACAGAATAACATTTACTTGCACTTGATGTTTTTTTGATTGTTTTTAAGCTAGCTGCTGTTTTTAGCTTTAGTTAGCTAAATTCTCCATTAACAACGCTAATGTAATTACGAATGCAAACAGAGATTGAGCTTTTCTTCAAGCAAAGTGGTTATCAAAAAACACCTCTGACATCAGGGATGCTAATTTTATTGAAACCAGCAGAGTACTTGCTATTAAAATCGTCTCCCTGACAGGCTTTTTGGTTCATTTCGATGCTAATGTGACCAGAATTGATGATATCCGACTGAATGTTGCTTAGTATTACTTTTTTTATTTCAAAAAGGTGTACGTTTGCACACCGTATTTTGGTTATTCCATTTTTAAAGGAAGGAATGCTTCCATGACCTCCTCAAACAAAACGCTCCTGTCTGAATCTCTCTCCGAATTTGCAATTGATGAAGGCAGCAATCTAATATTTTTGGGAAACAGTATTATTATTTGGTGTACAGCCTTTGATAGCTGACCTTCAGCTCCTGTACTGTGTGACACCGTCAATTTAACTGGCGTTTGATTAATATGCCATATGTTCTTTTCCAGAGTCACATTAGAATAGGATTATGGCGGATAATTATCATGACAACAGTGATAGTCTCTCATTATAAATTACCCTGCACTGTGTATGCGTGTGTTTCCTTGCTATTCTTGATTCTGTGTGGACCATCTGGTCCCACAAAAGCTCCTGGACCACTACAAGCACACCCTGCAATCAAAGATCTCTCTCATTCTCGTGTTCTTTTTATCACTCAATCAACTGCCCCCAAAATGTCAAACTCTATTTCTCAGTAGGATGTAGGAAAGTGAGTGATGGGAATGCTGTTGCCCTCCCAAATGGAGACTTTCTGATGCCCTCAGGACAAGAAGTATCTGTGTTTTTTTATGCCACTGTTTATTTCTGTGGCAAAAATATCTGTAAAAGGGATATTCAAATGTATAAATTTGAACAATATCACCCAGCAGATACAGTAATGCCTTAAATATATAGTTGTCTTCTATTTGAAGGTCACTTTGGTTTCTGCCAGCTTCAGACTACAAGGTAACAACCTAATTTTGGCAAGATCTATTTGAGTAACACTTCATTTTGATGGTCCATTTGAGTATTAGTAGATTATCTGCTTAACATCTTTAGATACTGATATTTAACACACATTCAACAGACATTTATCTGACTATAAGAAACTTTGCAAGTACATGTCAACTTACACTAACCCGAACCCAAACCCCAACCTAACAGTCTACTTGTAATCTAATGAGAATTAGTTAAAAGGTAGATGCAATGTAACTTAAATTCAACAAACAGACTGTCAAAATCATTCACAACGCGGCACCTCCAACATTTTAGTTATAGATTAAACTTTTAATAATTTCCCAATATGTTAAATATTAAAGTATTAAAATATAATAATAATACATATGTACACAGCTTAAGGCAAACTTATTGTGAGTAAAGATATTTTTTTTTTCCAACACACTTTTAAACACTTCAAACATTAGTTCTTGAAATACTGTACATCCAGGTCTCTAAAGACCCCAGTTATGTTATAGTGGCTGGCAAAACTGCATTCATGCATTTAGGGTTAGCAGTTTTTAGTGTCACATATGATTAAATGTGTATACAAACTGGTGAAGATAAACTCTATACAAGTTCAATAAAACGGTAACACTTCACAATAAGGTTCATTAGTTAATGCATTTACTAACATGAACTAATCATGAACAACACTTGTGCAGCACTTATTAATCCTAATAAAAAATTTACTTATGCATTATTAACATCCAAGACCATGCTTGTTAACATAAGTGTATGCATCATGAACTAACAATGAACAACTGTATTTTTATTAACTAACATGAACAAATGCTGTAGTAAATGTGTTGTTCATTGTTTGTTCCTGTTAGTAAATGCATTAATTAACATTACCTAATGAACCTTGTTGAAAAGTGTGACCCAAAAAAGGTTTTCTACAAGTGTCATGCTTGCCTTAGCAAATGCATATTTATCTCATATTTATGCTTTTAGTACCTCCACTGGACGTTCCACTAGTATGCCACAGACACAGTTGTCCACTGGTTTGGACATAGATTTTGAACCATAGTAATGCATTTTAGATGCTACAGTATATTAGAACAATCAAGAAGATGTAACCCACAGTCAAAGTCAATGAATTGCCTAAGGTTAAACAACATTGCTCTTTGCTGGGTGTAAAAACTGCTGAGGGTTACTTAAAAAAAAAAAAAAATTCTGAATCTCGTCTTGTAAAATCATCTGCAGATGTCTGTTGCAGTTATAGATTAAGTCAGAAGTGTTAGCCCTCCTGTGAAATATTTGTCTTTTTAAAAAATATTTTCCAAGTGCTGTTTAATAGAGAAAATGTATGTTTACCACATTTTTTAAACACAATAGTTTTAGTAGCTGACTCCTTTGCACCCCTTTTGCCTCACAGCAATAAGGTCGATGGTTTGTTTTGTGTTTGCGTGGGTTTCCTTCGGTGCTCCGGTTTCCCCCACAGTTCAAAGACATGCGGTATAGGTGAATTGAATAAACTAAATTAGCCATAGTGTATGTGCGTGAACGAGTGTGCATGGATGTTTCCCAGTACTGGGTTGGAGCTGAAAGGGCATCCGCTGTGTAGAACATATGCTGGTTAAGTTTGGTTCATTCTGCTGTAGCGACCACTGATGAATAAAGGGACTAAGCTGAAGGAAAAATGAATGAATGAGTGAATGAATGAATGAATGAATGAATGAATGAATGAACTAATGAATTAATGAATGAATGAAGATACAAGTATTTAGCTTAAATTAATCAAAGCTTAATTAATCATTAATTAAATCGGTAATTTTGTTAAGGTAAGTTGGGTAAATTAGGAAAGTCATTGTAAAACAATTGTTTGTTCTGTTGCCAGATGAAAAAAAAATGTTTGCTAATAATATTTAAAATCTTAAAAAACTGTTTAAATCAAATTAAAAATAAATTAGATTAAAACTGCTTTTATTCTAGAAAAACTAATACAACTTTCTCTAAAATCAAATAATATTATAGGAAATGCTTTGAAAATATTTGTTTTGTCGAAAGATGTTTGAAAAAGATTAAAAAAAACAAACACCAGGGCTAATAATTTAGTCTAAAATTGTATAACCCATACATGAATATAGATACATGCACAGGGCTACACTTTTTGGCAACCATGAAATACATGACCAGGGCATTTTTCCCTTCCCCAAATCTGACTTGCCAAAATTGACTAAAATAGGTTACTGGGTCACATTTCTAACATGTGCCATTTTCTTGTCCTTCTCTTATATACACTAGAGACCATTGTGTACATTTCTGTGAATCTCAAATACATTACTGGGCCACGTGCTCATGACACGTACCATTTACAAGTCCGTTTTGGGCACAACCGTGAGAAGCTGGCCAGCATAACATGGACAATAAATACCCTAAGCCCAACTGATATTGTTTTCAAAAGCAACTGCATGATTTTACCACGATTTCACACCACCTTTTTTTTTTTTTTGTTCTTCGCTGGACTCAAAACCAAGGCCACTCGAACACTCTCAGAAACAAAGGTAGAAAAATATGGCACTGGGGAATTACCTTTTCAAAAGGTACATGTTTATTTTTCTTAAAGGTACATATTAATACCTAAAAAGTACAAACGTGTACCTCACAGTACCTTAAAGGTACAATAGTGAAGCTTAAAGGTACAACAGTGAAGCTTAAATGTATAAAACTGTAGCCTAAAGGTACTAATCTCCACCTGTAGGGTAAAAAAGTCTACCTTATGAAAAGTTACCTTTCTAGTGACAGATTGTGTACCTTTATTTCTGAGAGTGCAATCCTGTGTCTTACATTTGCTACCGAGCAAACTGATCATTCCAGAAAACCTGTCCATACAGAGGTAATACGAAGGAACAGACGTTGTCGGCAGGCATCATATCTCCCCATAGCGTTCGCTTTACACACAAAGACATATGCCAGGGCACATATTTGCTGTTTCCCCAAATATGTAGCCCCGGGCACATATCCCCAATGAGCCTGTGTTGTAAATATGGCTGCAGATGCACAGTTTACATACTGACGTTGACCTTGCCAATACAGACTGCTTGAATGTAGCAGCTCATAGAAACAGCTGCTAATGAAGCATCTCTATATATAGAACCTAAAAAAAAAGTATCCTTTGAGGAAGATGCTTAATCTGAGATTGCTCAAAGTAGACTGTCCTTGAACTGTAAACAGCTTTGGAAAATACGTTTGCTAAATGACTACCTCGCAAGCTTTTCATGGCCCCGGCTATAGAGCTCCTGATTCAGCACTAACTATCAGTCATGGTCTCAATCATTCAAGTCCCGTTGAGTCACTGTCCATGGTGCTGAAGCTCGGCTTACTTGCTGGGAGGCAAGTGAGGCGTTTCATGTAGAAAGGATAGGACGTGAAAGCAGGACAGAGCAAAGAAAGAACGGTAAAGGTGCAACTTTTTCTCCTCCACGTTCCTTCTATCAAATACATGAAGTGTTTGATCTCTGGGCTTTCATCTTCCCACCATGAGTAGCGGAGAAGAAAAAAAAAGAGAAGCATATCGGGTATTCTTGCTTTCTCTGTGGAGCGTGAAACAGAGAAATGTGTCACTGTGGAGACAAGAGAGCCTGGCTTTAAGAGGTTTGGGGCATCTTGTGATTGAGAGTTTCAAGTTCTTCTGTTCTAGACATTTTCTGTGTAGTGGGCATGGATTTGGCCTTTCGCAAACTGAGAGAGAGACTGGATAAAGGTCTCAGTGATCTCTCTATGGGCTAAAGTAAAAGGCTGTTCTCATCCTGATCCCGTCTTCTCTCAGACCCGTCTGAAAAATGATGATGTCTTGTCACCTTTTTATTCGGTCTGAAGGTCCCCTGGAGCTCTGTCTAAAGGGTGAGAATGATAGAGGAAGAGAGGCAGATCGAGAGATTTGGAGAAATGAGTAATAGCAAAGCGCAGAGGAAAGAGATATTCAAAAGCCATTATCTGACACAGTTCTGTATCAGATGCAAAACAAGCGATTTTACAATGCAACCCAGTTTACTTACGTAATGTGACACATTTCAGAGTTAAACAGGATATTTGATACAACAAATCTATTGATTTTGTTCACAGCAGTGGATTACATTACAAATACTTCTTGATGTGAGTTTGTTGTTATTTGTTGATGACTCTTTTTGTTTAAATGCTGCCAATATCTGCTTTTTTGAATGTTTTTAAGCATCTCTGCATAATTGCCCTAACCAATAAGTGAGATAAGCAGCTACTTAAAGGGATAATTTATCCAAAAATTAAAAATATGCCACCTTTACTTGCTCCAAATCAATTTGAGTTTTTTTGTTCTGTTTATCACAAAAGTAGATATTTTGAAGAATGCTGAAATCCTTTAACCATTGGCTTGATAATGCTTTCTTTTTCAATTAATCAACCATTTAACCACCCGACTAACTAACCAACCATCCAACTAGCCAGTCAACCAACCAACCAACCAACCAACCAACCAACCAACCAACCTAACAACCACCCAACAAACCACCCAGCCAACCAACCAGCCAGCCAGCCAGCCAGCCAACCAACCATCCAAGCAACCAACCAACCAACCAACTATACTCAACACAGCAAGATGGTCTGTTGGCGTACTAAACATTAAAGCCCAATCCCAATTCTATTTTTGTACCCTACCCCTTCCCCTTGGCCCTTACAACTGAGGGTTAAGGGGAAGGGCTTCAAAACTTACCCCTTAGAATTGGGACACCACTTCAACACCTGCACACGTCATTATATGTCATCGCGATCTCTTGCTTCATATGAGATCAGACGATCACGACTGCTGGAGTTATTCCAGTTGTGTTATTTTTTGGTGTTTATCTTCAGGAAATGACTGAAGGCATATATTATGTTATCATAACGATCTAATGTGGCAATAAGATTGTAACTGTACTGTGTATTTACACAGTGGCCATATTTATCTATGTAAACACACGAAAACAACATTAACATTATAGCAGACACTGTAAAAAAATAATTCCCAGCCACTAGACATTACTGACAGGGTATTCCAGTGTCATCGTGTGTCAGAATGTTGTGAGACCACTGTACATGAGTTATGATTATGGATTATAGATCGCGAAATTTAGCAGGGTTTTTTTTGCGTTTTTTTTTTTAAAGCATGACGTTAAAACATGAACGCGGTTATGAATATATTAAAACATATGTTTGTTTGTCGTAAAAATTTGTAATAATGACAAAAAATACTAACTTGTGGATCTCCTTGCTTCTGGGTTCTGCCGCTGTGACAAGTGTATTCTGGGAAATTTTCTTACCTCTCTGTGGTCCTGAAAAATCTTCGTTCGAAGGGGTGTATACCCCTTGCCCTTAGCCCTACACCTTCAAGCTAAAGAGAATTGGGACACCACTACCCCTTGACGTGAACGCGCAAAATGAGGGGGTAAGGAGGAGGGCTAAGCGGTAGAATTGGGATTGGGCCTAAGACCCCAAAACAGCTTAATCATTATGAAAAATGCATAAATAATAAATGGGTGAGCTGTCCCTTTAAGTCCAGCCAACCGTTTCTACCTCTACAAATTCTGTCAGTTTTTGGTGTCCCCTGCACATGCATATTTTGCTCTGGCTCTCTCGGGGCCAAAAGATCAACTTGTCAGAATCGTGTTCGACGATGTAAAAAAACGGAGGGAACACAGGAAAGGCAAAGAGGACATGAACAGCAAGAGGAAAACGCTAGCCAGTCACCTCCTGTTGGAAAATGACACTTTGGATCTGCGATGTCATTGCAAAGGCAGTCGTACAAACACATACACACAACCCTCTGTCTTAATAGTAGCATAATGAGTGCTGCTTCTGTGTGTGTGTGTGTGTGTGTGTGTGTGTGTGTGTGTGTGTGTGTGT
>CAIGQQ010033155.1:3164656-3186400 GCA_903798035.1 Danio albolineatus
GTGTGTGTGTGTGTGTGTGTGTGTGTGTGTGTGTGTGTGTGTGTGTGAGAGAGAGAGAGAGAGAGAGAGAGAGAGAGAGAGAGATGGACAAAGACAGAGAGATACAGAGAGAGAGAGCATGGCCTCGTCCCTAACAGATGTGAAACTCCTGCTGGCACCACATTAAATTGATCGACTGCAGTGTCAAAGCCTCCTCCATCTCTCTCTTTGTCTCTTAATGTTTTTTCTATTTATTTTTTCTACTCTAAATGAATAATTCACCCATATATATAATTGTTTTTCCACCCTTATTATTCCAAACTGGTATGATTTTATTTATTATTTACTTGGAATATGAAAGGTATATATTTATTTTTTATGAAAGGTTTTGTAATAAACTGAAAGAGGACGGCAAAAATGGAGCTCCAAAATATTACGTTTAGTTAATTAAGAAAAAATAAATAAAAGGAAAAATGTATCATCAAGCCTTATAAATTCACTGCACTTTGTATTGAAAACGGACTAAATTAAATCATTATCTTTTGAATTTCAAAGTATTCATTCCAGCACGAGATGCAGAGAAGTTTGTACATGAAGCCTTCTTTTGAGGAGTCAAATCTATTCAATGAAGTATTGATCTTCTTCATAGAATCAAACAAGTTTTCTGGCCAAGTTTGAAGTCTTTCAAGGCCTCAAAAAATTCAAGTCTAAAATCACTTTTGATAAAAACAAAATATGGATTTATTTATTTATTTATTTACACTTACTGGCCACTTTATTAGGTACACCTGTCCAGCTACTCGTTAACACAAATTTCTAATCAGCCAATCACATGGCAGCAACTCAGTGCATTTAGGCATGTAGTCAAGATGATGTGCTGCAGTTCAAACCAAGATTCAGCATGGGGAAGAAAGGGGATTTAAGTGACTTTGACTGGCTGGTCTGAGTATTTCAGAAACTTCTGATCTACTGGGATTTTCGCACACAACCATTGTTAGGGTTTACGTAGAATGGTCTGAAAACGAGAAAAAATATCCAGTGACTAGGAGTCCAGTGGATGCAAATGCCTTTTTCATGTGAAAGGAGAATGGCCAAAATGGATTGAGCTGATAGAAAGGCAATGGTAACTCAAATGATCTCGATTTTTGCTGCGACATTTGGATGGTAGGGTCAAAATTTGGCATCAACAACATGAAACATGGATCCATCCTGCCTTGTATATAAAAAAAAATATATAATTCTTGGCACACTTTGTGCCCGCTAGTACCAATTGAGCATTGTGTCAACACCACAGCCTACCAGAGTATTGTTGCTGACCATGTCCGTCCCTTTATGACCACAGTGTACCCATGTTCTGATGGCTACTTTCAGCAGGATAACACATCATGTCGTAAAGCCCAAATTATCTCAGACTGGTGTCTTGAACATAACAATGAGTTCACTGTACACAAATGGCCTCCACAGTCACCTGACCCTCAATCCAATAGAGCAACTTTGGGATGTTGTGGCATCTGCTTGATGCTATCATGTCAATATTGTCCAAAATTTCTGAGGAGTATTTCCAGTACCTTGTTGAATCTTTGTCACGAAGGATTAAAACAGTTCTGAAAGCAAAAGGAGGTCCAATCTTGTACTAGTAAGGTGTACTTAATAAAGTATATATTTCCGATGTGCTACAGGTTAATTAACAAATACAGTTACAGAACAATTATGTTAATCAGTTATACACCATAATTATTATTAATAGTAAAATATGTTCACGTTTAAAAGAAACACTGAACAACGTTTTTCTCAACAGGGAGTTTCTCTTTGTTTAACCTCAGTGAAAGTATGGGTAACTGTGGCAACCAGAATTTGTTTTCCCTCATGCTGTCAGTATATGACATGTGGCCGACTCTGTCTACACCTACACTTAACATCATTAAATGATTCTGTATTTCCAGCATGCTTCATCCGGCAGTATTCTCGCAGGAAAAAAAAGATAATAAAAAAATGTGACAGAGCATGCATGAGAGACTGCCTTTTATCTAAACAGCAGTGTGATGTTCAGACAAAGTATTCTCCTTGTAGACCTAAAGTCTTTAAATCTCTAATTCGGAGCCCAAGTGAAACCTCTTTTGCCTTCCAGTAGAGTTTCACATCACGTCAAGTTTCCATCTCCGAGGTTTTCTCAGTCCAATTGTTTGTAGTATTCAAAACAAACCAGGCTGTTTAACTGCAAGAACCATTAGTGACTCTGGAGTGTTATTATTAGAGTCAGTCTATTTTTATTGTGCAACAGGCTGATGAAACGCCATACAGAAACAGTCTCTTACAAATTACAACTTTTATATTATACAATTAGCATTGTATTATGTCAGTTCCATTTTTGATCATTTTTTGCTAATGAGAAAATCTGAAACTTTCATTTAAAAATAAAACTATTTGGATTTTTGTACTGGCTCACACACACATTAGGAGTTGCACAAAGCATTTTGGAAACATATTTTATTCTGATGGTCCTCTTTAGGCATTTTATTCACTGCAAGTAATCCCAAGTAAACTAGCTACATGTTAACTACAATGAGTATTACAAGACTGTTTAGTATCACGTTGTATCTCTGAGGTCATATCTGAGCTGATATCAAAATTTGTTTATGTTGGGCATGTTCCATAAAACAAATCAACCCAGGCTCATTATGAGAATGTAGTCCTGAGTACGTTTCTGGAGGCCACAGAATATGTCCCGTCAGGTACATCTATTTGCACTTTTTGTTGTTGTAAATCCACGAGAGGCCGCTGCGAATGCTTTTTAAGATTTCAAATGTCTGTCGCGAGTGCCATTCACGCCTGCTGTTCTCGCGTAAATCCACCAGATTTGCTGTCGGCTGACTGTTTGGCTGGCTGACTGAATGACTGACTGACCATCCAATCGACTAACCCGCCCTACCCCTTCCCTAAACCCAACCAAAATTTTATTAATTGACCCACCCACACACTTCCCTAAACCCAAACTAACATCTTTCAAAAAAGCAATCCAGAATAAAATAAAAAGCCCTCGTCTCATTTTTACCACATTTTCAGACGTTACCACATTCTCACCCTGTTATTTACTGGTTTATTTCATTATTTGGATTCTGCTTTTCTCTAACCTGCTTTCTGAAAGCACTCCTCACTGGACTTGAACCCCATCATCATGGTCAACTCCTCTCTGCGTCTTGAGTCTGCCGACAAACACGGCGAGCCAACGGGACAAACTGGTTGCAGCGGGAAAGTTGTCCACACGAGGCGAGCGGTCGGCTGGTAAGTGTGAAAACAAACGGCATCACACCGCCCCGTAGTGTTCGTTTAAAAAAATTAAACGTAGCCATACGTACCTCTGACTACAGTACGTAACGTGCGGTCTCCAGAAACGTACTCGGGACTACGTTTTCACAATGAGCCTGTGTTGGAAAAAAGTTATAGTTAGTAGTTACTTCTCACAAATAGATAGTGACTGAGTTAAATAATTATAAAAGTAACTAATTATCAGAGAAGGTAACTGATGTGTTATTTAAAAAAAAAAATCAAATTTGTCAGTTGACTATAAAATAAACATTGTACTCTAATCTATACTATTTTGAAGATGTTGTGGGTCAATAGCTATGTTTCCATCCACCTATATTTATGCACATTTTGCATATGCGCAAAAAAAACAATTGATGGAAGTGCCAAGATGCACATAAGCTTTGAAAATGCACATAACTGAGTAGGATAAACTTATCATTTGATAAGAAAAGATGTGCGTAAACTACAACGGAAACTCAATGGTAAGTCATGTGATTTTGTTATAAGAGATCATGTGATGATAAAATTTGTGTGAATGGACAAACCAGCAGGCAGATAAAATCGCAAATTGGGGCGACATGGTGGCTCAGTGCTTAGTATTGTCACCTCACAGCATAAAGGGCACTGATTGGAGTCCCAGGTGGGTCAGTTGGCATTTCTGTGTGGAGTTTGCATGTTCTCTCCGTGTTTGCAAACTGTAGGTTTCCTCTGGGTGCTCTGGTTTCCCCCTTAGTCCAAAGACATGTGGTATAGGTGAAATTCATTCATTCATTCATTTTCTTTTCGGCTTAGTCCCTTCATCAATCCGGGGTCGCCACAGCGGAATGAACCGCTAACTTATCCGGCATTTGTTTTACACAGCGGATGCCCTTCCAGCCACAACCCATCTCTGGGAAACACATCCATACATTCTCATTCGCAAACATACACTATGGACAATTTAGCTTACCCAATTCACCTGTACCGCATGTCTTTGGACTGTGGGGGAAACCGGAGCACCCGGAAGAAACCCACGCAACCACGGGGAGAACATGCAAACTCCACACAGAAATGCCAACTGGCCCAACCGGGACCTGCCCCAACCGGGGATCGAACCAGCGACCTTCTTGCTGTGAGGCGAACGTGCTACTCACGCGCCACCGTGGCGCCCCATAGGTGAAATTAATGAGCTAAATTAGTTGTAGTGTATGTGTGTGAATGTGAGAGTGTATGATGGTTCTCCAGTACTGGGTTGCAGCTGGAAGGGCATCCGCTGTGTAAAACATATGCTGGATAAGTTGCTAGTTAATTCCACGATGGCAAGCCCTGATGAATAGAGGGACTAAGCTGAAGAATAACAAACGACTGAATAAAAGTGCAAATATTCGACTACCTGTTGGGTTTAAGATCTCGCTCCAAGAGACTTTTTTTTAAAGGTATGGGGATGTTCAATGTGTCTTCTATTTGTATGTGTACGTACATGAAACGTAGCTGAAGGGGAACTGAATTGAATGTCTATAGGTGGCGCTATTGAGCAAATTTGGAATTCTGAAACCCATATAAATTTCTAATTTGTTTTGTGATGTTTTCAAGCTTGTTTAGACATTCAGAAAGGCAATTTACTTTTGAGGAAAAACTTTTTTTTTTCACATATACTGCTACATTTTGGACATCGGACATAATATACATATTTTTGCGGTAGGTGCTGAATGCTTTTCGTCCTTTGTTATATGAACAATATTCACTTGGACTTGCTACTTGGCTCACATACTGTTTTTTTGCCACCTCGGAATACTTGGATGCAGAGATGGTAATAAAGTACCAAGGGCATTTGCCACTAACAACAATGATCATATTTGCATAAAACAGCAATAGCAATCCATTTGGGTAATTCACAGTATAGACGATAGGCTTTCACAAGGTACTTCTATAGGCTTCTTGGACAAGCCGAAGACACACACACAAACTGCTGTCTCTGTGCGGAAAGGTCATTTGTTAAGAATGTGAGCGTGGAGACCTTTTCTCTTTCTTGATTATACTCATTCCAAAAGTAAGTGATGAGGAAGGCCAGGAACTTTGATAGCTGTGATTTCAGTCTAATGACTATTCACTCACACACCGATGCAAACCCAATGCTCTTAAACACAACCATTTAAATAACATACAATTTGTCCTGTCATTCTCCTCTGGCATTCTGTTTAAAGAAAACTGCGTTCGTAGAGCATTTAGCTTCTGCGCGCTGGTGCATTTCCATGAGAAACTGAAGAGTCAGTGGAAAATTATGTAGAAAGGGACTTGGTTGCATCCGCACTCCGATTTAATTGAATTAAACACGTTAAGCTATGAAATATTGGTTAATGTAATTTTTGTTCACCTACCCAAATTTGGTTACATCAGCAAAAAAAGTTGTTTCAGAGGCAGATACAGCAATGCTTGATAATTATACAAAAAATCTTTGTGAAATATTATGATTACGATTTATAATTGTGTAACGGATATTGAGGGAGGAATTTCCTAAGAATGCATTGCACCATCATTGCATCTTTTATTTGCGCACTATTCACTAAAGGAATTATGCAAATCAGGTAAACTGGAAACCAGCCTGCGGTGATGTGCAAGACTATTATTTCCCAGCCCAGTTTGGACCACTTTTAGGCACTTTCAGGCTGGATAACTGGCTGAACAACATCTAGACTAAAACAAGCTTAAACAATAGTAGTATGTTTTAAATATATAAAAAACAGCAACTGCACTATTTTAAGTTGTTCATTATGATTTAATAAAAAAAAAGCATCACAACCATTTGTAATATTGATTCTACAAAATGTTTCAGTAGCACCACAATAGCTTTTGAAAATTAGTTTTATTTCAAAAATGATGTTTTATATGTTAAAAAAGAAAATAGTTAATTTCTTTATTAACTGTTTATAAATTTTTTAAAAATGTTTTTGTTCTGGGTTCCATGATGGCGTAGTAGGTAGCACGATCGTCTCACAGCAAGAAGGTCGCTGGTTCGAGCCTCAGCTGGGTCAGTTGGCATTTCTGTGTGGAGTTTGCATGTTCTCCCCGTGGCCGTGTGGATTTCCTCCGGGGGCTCCGGTTTCCCCCACAAGTCCAAAGACATTTGATTCAGGTGAATTGGGTAGGTTAAATTGTCCGTAGTGTATGTGTTTGAGTGTGTATGGATGTTTCCCAAAAATGGGTTGCAGCTGGAAGGGCATCCGCTGCGTAAAACATATGCTGGATAAGTTGGCAGTTTATTCTGCTGTGGCGACCCCATTAATAAAGGGACTAAGCCGAAAAGAAAATAAATGAATGAAAGAATGAATAGTTTTTTTTCTATCAAATACATGCATTGCCTTCTAAAAAAACAAAACCTCAAAACAAGCAAACAAACAAACAAACAAACAAATGAGCAAACAAAAGAAACGATAAAAACATTAAAAAACTCAAACTAAAACTTGAATCACAACAAATGAACAAACAAAAGATAAGCACATTTTGATCTTACCTGGTTTCTTATAGTAGTTTACGTCATATACATAGCTAAACCAAAGCCAAAGAAAACAATAAAGCAACCATCAACAAAGACAAAACAAAACCAAACACAGTCCCATTTTATATTTAGTGACCTTAACTAATATGTCCTTACGCTGAAATTAATAATTTGTTACTTATTGTGTAAATACACGTGTTCACATTGTACTAATGCTTAAATAAATACATGAATGTAATTACATCTATAAATAATTTCTGTAATTACACTATTGACCATCCCTTACACCTTAACCAACAATTAAACCTACCCATACCACCAAACTTGTCTCTAACCCTACGTAAATCCCACCTCAATAGCACCAGAAGTGTTCTGCAAGACATTATAGACACTTTAAGTACTTTGTATAAAGTGGGCCAAACACGCTTAGTAAATATTAGTGCCTGTTTATATGGGTTTTGTTGTTGGATAATGCATAAAACACTGCCCTAAAATATAGCAGACAAAAGTGGTGCCATTGTTTATGCATTTACCTCACAATCTCTCCTGTGCATACACCGAGTACACAGAGCATGCAGGCCTAGCCAGACGTTTCGTCTTGTCAGTATGTTAAGGTGTTTTCCTCACCTCTTATTTCCTCTCGCAGAACCTCAACACCCACTCACACACATCTCGCACCACATACAATGGCTTATTCTATACACATTTCTGCACACACAGTTTCCTCATTCTGAAAGTGTGAAGCTGAAGTTCAGTTCTGTTCTGGCAACGCGGCGTGCACTGAATACATACCCTTGGCAGTGTCCATCCTGTTATCTTCCAATTCCAGCCTGGCCACCTCACATGGCTAGCCCATTCAAGGAAAAACTTGATTCATTGTGATTATACATGCAGTTCTTCAATGATTTTTTATATAGTGGGTAATGAGCTGTCTCTTGCAGGATGTCACATGTTGTTATTTTGCTGCCAGTCAACATTTACATAGATATAGAGGTCAGATATGAGTCTGTGATGGAAACCCAGTTGGTTGTCTACCTAGATACTATTTCAAAGTGGGCCATATGTTGGACAAGAAGTGCAATGGAACATCATAATTTCTTTTAGAATTCAAACCGATTGTTTTCTGCAAAGGTTTGTCAGGACCACTTGCTAAATTTCAGAAGAATAACCTAAAATCAAAAATTTTTCTCAGAATTAACAGACGGCAAAAGCTATCAGTTCTTCTCTCCTTGGTTCCCTCCCTGTCAATACAGCAATGGCCATCCTATTTTATTCAACCCAGGCTCATTCTGAAAACATAGTCCTATGTATGTTTCTTTAGGCGGCGAAATACGTCCTGGGAGGTACGTATTTTTGCACTTTTTATTTTCATGAATTCATTAGAGGCCGCTGTGTATGCTTTATGACAATTAAAATGTCTCTAGCGAGTGCCGTTCGCACCTGCTGTTCTTGCGTAAACCCACCTGAGGCCACTGTTGACTGACTGCTTGACTGACTGAATGACTGACTGACTGACTGACCGACCAATCGACTGACCCACCCTCCTCCTTCCCTAAACCCAACCATGACCAACGTGGTCAACTCCTCTCTGCGTCTCAAGTCTGCCAACGTACATGGTGAGCTAACAAGACGAATTGATTGCAGGGGTAAAGTCGTCCACATGGAGGTAAGCTGTCAGCTGGTAAGCGCAAAAAGGAATGGCGTCATACCGCCCCGTACCGTTCGTCTCCAAAAAATGTACATAGGACTATGTTTTCAGAATGAGCCTGTGTTGATTTTATTTATAGATATTGTTCGATTGGAGAAATCCACTGCCTTAATAACAGAGAAAAATCCTTCTTTATTGGAACCAAAATATTATTAAAACTTAAGTGACCTAATAGAATGTTGACCTAATAGAATAGAAAATTACCACATTTTATTCATAACCTACATAAGATAAAAATTGTTACATTAAATACAACATGCAAAAAAAAAATGTCATTAGCCTTTCTATATATATTTTTTTTGTTTGTTTTGTTTTTTCTATTGGATTGCAATCCCTGGGGTGTTTATGTTAGATTAACAACACAGCAATAGTCTCAGTTGCAGCAAATTCAGTTCTAACCTAAACTTGTTGAGATCTTTGCAGCACTCACATACATTAAAAATAAATACAGGCCACAACTGAAGATGGAGGATTATCTCCGAGTGGCGCTCTCTTCAATAAAACCTAAATGAAACAAGAAAAGACCTGTGCCTTAAACATTGTGCCTACTAGTCTCATAAGATGAGTTTAATATTAAGTTAAAGACATGAATAAATTATAAAACATTTAGATGGTTGTTAGACTGTTGCATTTTTTGTGTTATCAATATGCTTGTGTTTATATAGTGTGAGCAATTACATGCAACGTTTGTATGTTTATAATCACCTTCAAAAATAGCGAGGGTCACGAGTCACAGACATTGTTTTTTGGGGGTCTGTGGCTGAAAAGTTTGGGAATCCCTAAGAAATAGGTAACAACTGATTTTTTAGACTCCTTTGCATTTATTTTACCGTGACTCTCTTTATTTATATATTTTTTTCTAACATTGTTTATGGTTATTCTCTTTTATACTTATATACTTAGAGATGTATGCATATAATGATTTGTGTTATCAGTCATGTTGTCCACGTTGAATGGATCAATGTATTTTTATTATTATTATTATTATTATCAATGATGATAACTATGATAACTGAAATGAAAAAAATAAATAAAAAATAAAAACACAAAGTATAAGCGATATAAAATAAAATAAAATAAAATAAAATAAAATAAAATAAAATAAAATAAAATAAAATAAAATAAAATAAAACAAAATACAATGCTTATCTTGAATCATTCTTAATGTATATCACACTGGGTTAAAACAGATTATGTATAGACATGTTCATCATGGTTTGTCATTTTTTGTGGCTTGAATATGTTCTATATTGAGGAATATCTCAAACTGCAATCAATTCAACTGCTCAACACTTCATCAAGAAGTGCTATTTTTATGGTGAACGCAGTTGCGGCATATGTAGAGTGTTCCAAATCAGTCACTTATCAGGTTTCATTTCAGTTTGGATACTTGGGATGATGGTAGACAGCAAGGTGAGGTTGCTCATTATGTTTCAGAATGGGGCAGGCAGTGGGAGAGTTTCAGGAGAATAAAAACGAAATCCACAAAACTTTCTCGAAGTTCAAAAAACTCTCAAACTGAAGAACCTGTGTGTGTGTTTAGCACTATAAACCGCCCCCTTTATGGTATTATTTGCATAATATTGAGCCATTTCATTTCTAGCATATTTAGTACTTGCTCTAGTACACCATGTTTTAATACAGTTAATTAATAAATTTTGGATCGTTTGTACTGTATATTGATATAAATTGTATTTACTTGCAGTACAGAGTCCTTGAACACAACAAAGAGCTGCATCATCTGTGAAAA
Organism: Danio albolineatus; assembly: GCA_903798035.1. Classification (NCBI taxonomy): domain Eukaryota; kingdom Metazoa; phylum Chordata; class Actinopteri; order Cypriniformes; family Danionidae; genus Danio; species Danio albolineatus. The sequence continues at coordinate 3,174,875 of CAIGQQ010033155.1, forward strand.
AACAGATGACAAGACACATTTTGTTTCCTATATAGGACTGTACTCTGAATATCTACTTCATCCAGGGATCTTTTTGTTTTATGTTCTCTAAATGATCTTACTGTATTACTATTCCAGTGTGAAAAAAACTTAACTGTCACACAGCAACTCAAATCCAGGAGGCTACTGCCCTGTACACTTCAGCTTCACCCAAAGGCAAAAACATCTGAAAAATGTCTTCAGCATCAGTAGCAAGTTATGAGCAAATATGTTTTTTATTAGAAACTAAAGGACAGTGAGCGAAAGGACAGTGTTCCTATAGGACTAGAGTTACCAAGCCCTGTCCTGATTTTTTCAAAAGGTTCACCCTCTAGACCAGGGGTGTCCAATTTTTGTCTTGGAGGGCTGGTGTCCTGGAGAGTTTAGCTTCAAGAATCAAACACACCTGAACCAGCTAATCAAACATATACTAGATATACCAGAAACATTAGGGCAGGTGTGTTGAAGCAAGTTAAAGCTAAACTCCGCAGGACACCGGCCCTCCAGGAACTTTTGTTTGGACAGCCCTCGTCTACAGTGAGATCTTGGAAAGAATGCACTGTAAAAGCAACAACAACAACAAACAGTAGAAAAGCATCACCCCTAATTTACAGTTTGTGTATTTATTGATTCACAGATTTTATTTATTTATTTGCTATTTATTTACTGTTATAAAGTGCATTGTGGCAACTTGGTCTCTGCTCTGTCAACTTTTGATGTTTAGCTATTTTTAAATATGTTTATTGACATTTTAGTAGTTGAAAACAATATATTATATAATATTATGTGTATATAAAGAATTAACAAAGCAAAGACATACTGGAAGTTTATTACCAGGCTTTTGTACCTTCATTTAAAACACCAACGCAGATAATAAAATCATTTCAAACAATTAAAAATATAAATAAACGTCATGATTTAAACATCAAAATTAAGGTCCCATAATGCAATTTAAAAACATCAAGAGCACATAAATCACAAAATATTGAAAATGTTTAATTTACGTATATTTTGTTTTTTACAGTGTGGAATAAAAGGTTCCTTTGCAATGCAATGCAAACAATTACAATGCAAACTGCAAATAATCACAGCGTCAAAAAAAAAAAAAAAAGAAAAAAAAAAAAGAAAAATCCATCAGTTGAACCCTTTGAAATCCTTCATTCTGAAGGGCCCTTTGGAGTGGTCAATTTTGAGCACATTAGCTTGGAACAATCCTTCAGTATGGTGACCACATTTATTCTCATTCTAGCATGAGTGGCAGCAAGAGAGTGAGCTGAACTGTCTGATTGTGACCATTTTTCAAACCCGTTCGACATATTAGATCCAATAACATTTCTTTCAAGAATCCAGCCTGATAGAAAACAATTTATACAGTAGCAAACTCATGTCATGGTTCCTAAAGTATTAGGAGGAAAACTTGTTTTAATGTCTTCCACCAGACAATGATACTGCTTTATTTTAGTGCAGCTTGTGCATCAGTAAAAAAAAAATGATCTAGTGCATAGGTGTCCAAACTTGGTCCTGGAGGGCCACTGACCTGCCGAATTTAGCTCCATACCTAATTAAACACACCTGAATCAGCTAATCAAGGTCTTTAGACTCACTGGAAACAAAGCCAACTGAAGGCAAGCCTGCAAGGTTAGCAAAACAAAGCGTAATGGTGCGTTCCACAGGGATGGAGACCAGAGGCCATTTTTTGAATAGATGTCAGTCGGGGGAGAAGCTTCACTACACAGAATAAACTGCTTTTATTGGAAGACAGCTTATCATTTTATGACTCAACAGCCTTTTCACTTATATTCAGCATGTTTGCCATTAAAGATTAGCTTTGGAATCATCTATGCTGACTTCTGTAATTTAAGCATTTAATTTAATTAATTTAATTTAATTTATCTGTTTTTTGTTGTGACAGATAAGATACAGCATACATCATATCTGTTTTATTTATATAGTATGCAGAAACAGTGATTAACTTTTGTCAACTGTTACACATCAATAAATTAAATGACTCCTAGGGTGTAATTTAAACAGATATGAAGGTATGCATGATCTATGTTGGCCATGTTTACACTTTTCCTAATGGCTGAACCATAGACTCTTCACTGTAAAAAAGCAATAAGTTACTTTAATTTAAGGGATAGTTTACCCAAAACTGCAGATTCTGCCATAATTTAATAAAAAAAAAAAGACCTATTTGAGTTTCTGTTTTTTCTGTGTAACACACAAAAAGGTGTTTTGAAAAATCCTGATAGGGAGCACCTGGTGACTTCCATAGTAAATATTTCCTAGTATGGTGCCTTCACCCAACATTTTTAAAAATATATTTTGTGTTTAACAGAAGAAAGAAACTCATACATGTTTAAATCCACCTGAGCAAGAATCAATAATTTTAAGTATTTTTTTTTCTTTGGCTGAACTTTATTAAAAGTGAGTAACCCATTACCTTAAAAACAAAAAGTTTATTTTACTTAAACAAACAAAAGCTAGTAAACTTTTTGTAACTTGGAACTGTTTAGCTGACTTAACTCATTATTTTTTTTTACCCTTTTTTTATGGTAAAGTCAACTAATCGCTTTTTATACTGTTGCATCTACTACTAAACAGACCTTTTCTGCCTGAACTAACTTTCCCTGTCCCAAATGCAGACATGTTGTCTTGTTCACTTAAACAAGTTAAATCCACAGGACTGTCAAGTGTACAGTAGGCATGGGATGGTAACTGTTTTCAAGGTATACCGCGGTTTGGAAAAGTCAAGGTTTTTATATCGCTAGAATTTTTTGCTCTACCGTTCCTAAGGTATGAGTAAGATATTTTTATTTACATTTTGTTTTTAGTTTTTTTTGTGTAAAGTGGAAAGACATCTGTGTTTTTAAATCAAATGAAGACAGTGGAAGTCAATGATTCATTTGAATTATTTAGCCCGCCATATTTCCAGCTCCAAAATACTTTAAATGTTTCTCAAAATAAAACATACTGTGTTCAAAGGGGAAAAAGGTTTTGTTTTTTAGCCAGACATTTTAAAATAGCATATTTTAGAGCAGTAAACACAATACCGTCATACCGTGAAACCGTGATATTTTTATCCAAGGTTATAATACCGTCAGAATCTTATACCGGCCCATGCCTAGTGTACAGTACCTTCATCATTTTAACTTTTTAGAATTGTGTTTATGAGCTAGGCACACTTCCACTGAGCTAAACAGTAGACTTCAACGCAACACTCAACATAGCATTACTATATGTCCCAATATGTGAAGACTGTGAGGGGTCAAGATATGATTTGGGCCAGGGTTCTTTTATAAACTGGTGGGTGCATTGATGGAGCAAAACTCTGGAAATTGACCCTCAATGAGCAGAATTTAAATGTCAGTTTGTTCTTCCAAGGTAAGATGGAAAGATCAGTCTTTATAATAATGTGAGTCCATTCTCTGCAGTTTTGGTGTTGAGAAACAGCTAGGGTATTTTAGAAACTCGCAGATGTACTAGAGTTGGATGGAGCACAACTCAGGACATTGGCCCTCCAGGAACAGGACTAGACACAACTGACCTTGACTTCCCGATAACCGGGTCCTGTTTTATGTGACCCAACCTGTAAAGTCCATGAAAAGGAAAGTCAAAAGTTTTTTGCTAGCTACTAAAAGAAGTCAAGGAAAAAATACAGAGCAATGCACAGCCTGTGGCATAAACAACTGGGGTGGGGGGTCTGTTATCAGCTAAGCGCTTTCTATTTATGTGTATGTGTATGTGTGTGTGCATGTGCGTGTGTGTGTGTGTTATTATCAGCTGTGTACGTTCTGCTATAATCCTTGCAAAATCCCCAGAAACCAGCCAGCATCGCAAGGGCTGTGTGACCAAGGCTATCTTTGCTTGTGTGCGCGTTATAAAAAAAAGAAAAAGTTTGTGAAGGGCAGTCTATGTGTGAGTATTTATATTTGGACTGTGTTTGAGTGTGTGCGTGTGTTCTGCAGGGACAGGACGGGATCTGTGTTTAGTTTGTATTCACACTGTGTGCTCATGGGAAAGTGACCATAAAATGACAAAAGCCAAACAGCACTGTTTACACTCTTCTACACACATAAACACACATTGTGGATACCTGAACAAAACCTTCAGCTAACCCGGGATTGTTTACGGCACGCAGCCTCATTATGCAGACAATACACTGCGTGATCGCACCGCGGCTCCACAGGCTCCCTGTGAGGGAATCTCTTTCCCTTGGAGCTGTGTGACAGTTAATTATAAACCGCTTCCTGGTTATGACTCAGCATTCGCATATTCTTCAACATTTGGTTTTGTGCAGATGGCAGCCATGTTGTTTTAAACAAGCATGGTTTCCTTGCTTTCTTAGACAGAAGGAAAGATGAAAGAAGGCTTAGAAAGTGAGACTCCTAACCTCTGGAACTCCTATGGTTAAAGATGGAAGGACATTCTTGGATAGCAGCTGTAAATCTGACATTGTGTGAGGAAATCTCTTGTAAGCTCTGTGAGGCTGAAGCAAAACAACAACAAAACACCAGTGAGCTGATAAGTATTAGCATGCTAATGTTTATCTAGGTTTCTGCTCCTTGGAAAAAAAAACATTTTGGTTCTTTTAAAGACAGTTAAGTATAAACCGCTTCCTGGTTACGACTCAGCATTCACATAATCTTCAACGTTTGGTTTTGTGCAGGTGGCAGCCATGTTGTTTTAAACAAGCATGGTTTCCTTGCTTTGTTTGACTGAAGGAAGGTTTATAAGATGAGACTGCTAACCTCTGGAACCCCTATGGTTAAAGATGGAAGGATATTCTTGGATAGCAGCTGTAAATCTGACATTGTGTGAGGAAATCTCTTGTAAGCTCTGTGAGGCTGAAGCAAAACAACAACAAAACACCAGTGAGCTGATCAGTATTAGCATGCTAATGTTTATCTAGGTTTCTGCTCATTGGAAAAACATTTTGTTTCTTTTAAAGACAGTTAAGTATAAACCGCTTCCTGGTTATGACTCAGCATTCACATAATCTTCAACGTTTGGTTTTGTGCAGGTGGCAGCCATGTTGTTTTAAACAAGCATGGTTTCCATGTTTTGTTTGAATGAAGGAAGGTTTATAAGATGAGACTGCTAACCTCTGGAACCCCTATGGTTAAAGATAGAAGGATATTCTTGGATAGCAGCTGTAAATCTGACATTGTGTGCGGAAATCTCTTGTAAGCTCTGTGAGGCTGAAGCAAAACAACAACAAAACACCAGTGAGCTGATCAGTATTAGCATGCTAATATTTATCTAGGTTTCTGCTCATTGGAGAACACATTTTGTCTCTTTTAAAGACCTCTTAAATGGATTTTTAATATCTACTTTTAGAGTTATGTCATGCTAACTTGGTAGTTTGAAGCACATATTAGCCAATGGCATAGCATAGCATAGCATAGCATTGCATATTTTTACATTGGATATTTTTGTCTTTCCTGCTACTGAGGCAGTGTTAGCATTAGCCTTTTATTTTTTTTCAGGCTTTAATGTTACATTTACTTTTGAAGCAATTTTTTAATTTTAAGTGCTGGCATCATACTGGGTTAAACATGCTTTGTAGTGTGTTATTATATGTTGATTATGCCTTATATGATTTATAAATTGTGTTAAAACATTAATCTACAATTTACCAATAATTGAAATAATTTCTGTTTACATTTTAAATATATATTTTTTAATTTTCAATGCATATTTGCTTTCATCTTTCTGTTTTTATTACATATTTTTATTTATATGACTGTATATTACAACATTACTGTACATTACCATTTTCTTTCTCGGCTGGAGCTCCCATCATAGCATCATTTATTCTCAGCGTGTCTCATAAATTCTATTTGTTTACATTCTGGGGCTTAAAACTTGACAAGGCATTGTGCTTCAGTATCATAGTGTGCATGAAATGTGTCAAATATTGAATCTGTATATTGCCATTTAAATGGAGCCAAAATGTGTCCTCAGTATTGTGCAGTTCAACCCTGCAGTTCAAGGTTTCAGTGCTGCTGCTGCTGAAACTCAGTGCATTAGCTGAGCATCACTGCTCCCAAAACCTACATTCTGCATTTCAAATAGTCGGCCAGTCACTCGATCCAAGGTGAAGTCTAATTTCTTTCTCTCAGTAGCACTACTACAGCCTAAGGCATATTTCACATCACATGTAAAAGTAAGTGTAACATATGCAGCATAACACAGTTTTCTAGGTATTATTACTATAGGTTGAACTTTGCAGAAACATGCTCTATAAAATGTTTCTAAGCAATATTGTAACATATACAGTTGATTAAATCTGACTTAATATAGTGTATTACTAAAAATGTTCGAATGATACTTTAAAAATAGCTATAGTTCTTAAAGGGATAGAAGGGAAGCAAATATTTAAATCAAATCAAATCACTTTTATTGTCACATCATGAGCAATATGATGAATGATCATGATGAGTGAAAAGCTTAGGTGCTGGCTCCAGACAGCACAAATACAGACAGTGCAAAATACACACAATGTAAAAATACAACATGCAACAACATACTCCCAAAGGGAAACAAAACAATGTACAATTGCAATGTTTACAGCAGTACGTATAAGACGATGAATATGTGAATAGGTAGTTGTAGGCAGTATTGTTTTAAGTATGGATTGATTAAAGTGCAGTGCATGCTACATGTTGATGGTGTCCAGTGAGTGGTATGAAAAGAGTTTGGGTGCGGTGTGTTAAGTGTTCATCTCACACAAACTCTTTTCATACCACTCACTGCACACCATCAACATGTAGCATGCACTGCACTTTAATCAATCCATACTTACAACAATCTAGGCTTACATTTAATTTTGTCATCGCTTATCATTCACTTGTTTCAAACTTTGATTCGTTTTTTTCTTTTGTTAAACAATTTCTGTTAAGCAGAAGAAAGAAACTCAAAGGTTTGAAATTTTTTTTAAATAATAATAAATAAATAAATCTTTCATTTTTGGTGAACTTGCAGTTGAGTACAATATAGTTAGTGCTAGTGTCTTAAGTATGGCCATATGGCGTTTCTTCAAGCGAAGTGTGCAATTTGTCACGCGCAGTCACACGCTGTGCTGCAGCAGCAAAGGTCGGCTTTTCATTTTTAAAAATACACATTTTTGTGCTTTATGCAATATCCACCAGATGGCTCAAAGAACAACTGCTTTGCCGTTGTCGGGCCAGGGTGAGTGAGTAAACACCCCTCAAATCAAACAATCCGCCCTGGGGTGCGTTTCCAAAAACCATTGTTAGCCATCGCATATCCCATCATTACAATAAATAAGTATAATGGAACAAAAAAACATAGCTGCTGGTCAGTTTAAGATATTCACTAAAACACCTTATAGGCTTGGGGTCTTTTTGCTTAAGATCGCCCTTATGTTTCCCTTTTAAATTTAAAGGTGTTGCATAAAATAATAAAGTAGTTTTAATATAATAATTGATACTTCTTTGCTGCATACTCCTTGATGTTTCAATAATGCATAACAATCTTTACACCGCATTAAAGACACAGCAGCCAGTTACTTTCAGTTGTTGAGAGTTTTTGTCACACTTAAAAGGTGTGTTTGTGCATGAAACGTGTGCGTTAAGATGCATGTATGTACAGTATGTGTGAGAGACTGGGTGAAAGAGCGTTCACTTCACAGCTCCGTCAATGCCTCAAGTGACTGGGTTTCTTTTTTCTTTTTTTCTTTTGAATATAACTAATACAAATTTGTATTTACATATTAATACAACAGAAAGACATACAACTTTACAAATTGCGTATCCACATTTGTACACGTGTAATGATGAAGTTGCAGTTACATGTTAACCAAAAGAAGTACTGAATGACACTAAACTTCGCTAAAGTTCAAATTTCTATCACATATACTTTATTTGGTCCTTAGGATGTTGTTCTGAACATTGAAATAAGCATTCTTTAAAATGTGGCAACAGATTAGTACAACAGTGTAATGCACTGTTAAATTAATATTATTAAAGAACACTTTTTAAAGAATTCTTAAGGAGTCCTATTATGCATTTTCAAGCAAGACAAATGTCTGTGTTCTTATGTACAGTATGTATGTTTGCCCTTTTGTGTATTTTGTGTATTTCACACTTTATATAAAGAAGACTTGGTTTAATGCACAAATGACAGATAGTTGGGTTAAAATTGCTTCATAACTGTAGTCATAAGGATAAATTGGGAGTTTAAACCAACAAGACTTCCCAGCGTAACCAATCTTTGAGCTGTAAAGTATTTTCTAAATAGGTAGCTGGGAACAGCAATTTATTGGCATTTAAAGAGACATGCATGAAAACAGTGCTTTTTTTTGCTTAATGAGGAAAGTTTTCTATGTGGTGTAAGAAATGACCTGTGAAATATATTGAGCTGAAAATTTACAAACTCATGGGGACACTTGAGACTGAAGCCTGGTTTATAGTTCTGAGTTGAGTGATCGGTGTGATCATGTCGCGTGCCTTACGCGTTGCCGTGCATTTATAATTCTGTGTTCTGTTTGTGTTGCTCTGCAATAACACTTCCGAAACGCTAGCTGGTAGTAAGGTTTAACTCCTCAGTGCTGCCAAGCCGACCAATCACAGAGCTTGTGATACGCATCGTTGCAACGTGTTGTTAAATTTTTTGAGTGGTGCGCGTCAGCGTCGGCATCAGCCCCAGTGAGGTCTATGCGACTGCATGCAGGCTGCGCCGGGGGATACACGTACATTTTAAGTTTAAATCAGCCTTTACATTATATCTTGTAAATATGCGTTTTAGATCCTATGCTTTTACCATTATTATATCTAAGTGCAGTATTTTTAATATAATACAACTAATAATAGGCACATTTTGATATAGTGGTTGCGAGAGTTTAACACACTGCAGTTCAAGAAAACACATGTTGTTACAAAAAACGGCAGCAAATTGTTAAAGGATCTTCATCCGTTTGGCAGCACACATGCTGCATTTTCTAACAACGCAAACAAATTATGAAAATACCTGAAATTTCTCATAACCATTTCAAATAGCATAGAACACAACGGAAATGTTTCAAGGGAACCCTAATGAATCAATGTGTTTTTATATGTGTTAGTCATTTTGTTGCAGAGCAGTACACAAGCCTTACATTTTCATTTTATGGCAGCTTCACATACACAAAGTTGTTTGTGACTTGAAACAGGCTGAACACTATCATTCCAACAATTTATACCCTTACACTGAATAAAACCGAAGGCCTGAGAGTACAAAATGTCTCGGTTATCATTCTGCCATGCACTTTTATTAAATACAAGTTACTGCTGTGTGATTGCAGATGATCTTCAACCTGTTCAACTTTTTACCTCTGAATTCGTTCAACCTTTTAGACTCCTCTCAGTCTTCAAATGTATTATTCACTTCCTTTTACCTTTTGATTGAGTCCTCTTTCTTTTTTTATAATTTACTCTGAATACTTTATTATTTTCTGTGTCCAGTGCTCATTCAGGTTTGTCTGATTCTCTGTGATGTGGCTTGATTGTTGTGTACAGTACACATCAAAGCCAAGTAGGTACTCGTGTGTGAGTGCAGATCTTCTTACGTATAGAAAAAAAAATGCACTAAGACATGTTCTGCTCTTTTACCTTTTCCTCATTAGCAGGTACCAACAGACGTTCAAAAGGACGCCTGCCGAGATCAAAATTATCACTAATTAAACATCCGGATTACTTCAAATACAGATTTTGTAATTAAAAAAAAGCTGTGACCGCACACAGACATCCAGACTGAGAGAATGAGAACACTCTTATGATGTGTGTGTGATGGCTCTTTGATGATGATGGAATATTCTGGTAGCCATGGGAACTCAAAAGTGGCCGGTTATGATTGGAGGCACCCTGATGTTGTACCTATTGTAGATCTGAGAGAAACAAAGTCGGTCAGTCACACTATAGACGCTGCAGAGACAGACAGGCTTTCATTAATAATAAACACCAGGGTGGTTTTTGCTGTTTGATGGCGCTGACAAAGCTCTCGCTCTGCCTCTCAAGAACTGCTAAAAACAGATTAGAAGATGTAACCTGATGTCTTGGCAGCTGAACTGGTCCAAATGTTCTTTGCCCAAATATTTGAATGTTTTTATTGTTAGATAATATAATAGGTGTTGCTTCTGGTGCCTTCTTACAGCAAACTCTCTCTCACTGTCTTTAGAGCTGTGGTGTATGGGGATCTCTTCAAATAAGAAGGCTAACCCTTTTGTCTGTACTATTACAATATAAATGCATTCCCTCATTCATTTATTTTCTTTTCGGCTTAGTCCCTTTATTAATCTGGGGTTGCCCCAGCGGAATGAACCATCAACTTATCCAGCATATGTTTTACGCAGCGGATGCCCTTCCAGCATCAACCCATCATTGGGAAACATCCATACACACTCATTCACACATACACCCATTTCACTTATAGCGCATGTCTTTGGACTTGTGGGGGAAACCGGAGCACCCGGAGGAAATGCGTATACAAGGAGAACATGCAAACTCTACACAGAACTGCCAACTGACCCTGCCGAGGCTCGAACCAGCGAACTTCTTGCTGCGAGGCGATTGTGCTACCCACTGTGCCTCTGTGACACCCACAATATAAATGATTGTCCTTTTTTTAATTGCACAGTTTTCAGGTTAGAAATGTATTTGTAACATTTACATTTCAAGTGCTCAACTGCTGCTTAAAGTAATAGTTCAGCCAACAATGAAACATATGTCATGATATCAATTTAATAAAATGGTCAATAAAATATTTATTGTGTTTGATTATTTATAATATTATTATTACATAACATTGTATTTGTATTATTTGCTTTCAGGCTATGCTCACAGCTATTTAGCCCTCTTGTTGTCATAGAGTTTTTAATACACCCTTCGCCCTTTGGGTAAAAAATGACCTGCCTTCACTAAAACTCTAGAATAAAGCTGCTAGATTTAATTTCAATCCTCAAATCTAATTAGCATGAAGAACCAACCTCATCTTAAGCACAAACTCTGTGATTATTTGGGTTTTTCATCATCAGTTTGGAGTTTTTTTTTTATCAATGTTTAATCAGAGGGCAACACTTTTTTTTTTTTGCCTGAAGTGAAGGGTATACTTTCTAATGCTAAAAGTACCTGCACAAGAGTAAAATGTTTTAAGCAAGGCAATATTTATAAATGTGAAAGCAGAAGATTTGTATTGTGTGGGCGTGGGCATGTTGTGTGTTTGGTGTGTGTGTGTTGCCCTATTTATTAGTCTTGCCTAATTACCCTAACCTGCTTAGTTAACCTAATTAACCTAGTTAAGCCTTTTAATGTCACTTTAAGCTGTAAAAAAAGTGTCATGAAAAATATCTAGTGAAAAGTTATTTACTGTCATCATGGCAAAGATAAAAGCAATCAGTTATTAGAAATGTTAATTAGAAGTGTGTTGAAAAAAATATCTCCGTTAAACAGAAATTGTGGAAAAAAATAAACACTGGGGGCTAATAATTCAGGGGGTTTAATAATTTTG
>CAIGQQ010033155.1:3186800-3203567 GCA_903798035.1 Danio albolineatus
ATATTATTGTGCATTTTTTTACATTTTCCTTGTCACAGATGTTGGTCTATAGTAAACAATAAATTATATCTAACTTTAATCCTAACTCTTAACCATTTAGTAATTGGATGTTTTTAATTAATATTTCGGAAAACTTAATGTACAGTGTTACGCCCCATTCACATGGGGCGTAAGCGTCAATGGTTCCCACTAACTTTGAATGGGTAACTTCAGGCGTTGCAAACTGCATTGTGGATCCGTCGGCGCCGCTTCAGTGGCGTTGCTTGCTGCAGAAGTTGGGACTTTCTCAACTTTTCAAGTGCAGATGGAAGCATCAGCCAATCAGATCACTGTATGCAAATACACCAGCTCAGACAGTAGTCGATTGTTGACTAATTTCTCTGGCTGATGCTGCTATGATGGTCGCGTCAGCCCCAACTTCAGACACGCCCTCTGTCAAGCGTTGACGCTGAAGCCTCGTGTGAATGCACCATTACAAGAAAGACACTGTGAAATCCAAAGAAGTGTGTCCAAAGATAACTGTAAATCCATTTAAACCAATACAAATGGCTAACAGTGATGGGAAGTAAAACGTAAAGGGCATTTATATTTACAGGTGCTATACAAAATATACCATTAAACAATATTTTAAAGACAAAAAGCTTATCTGCTGATAGTTAAACACACTTTTATCTGTTCCAAAGACAGTATGACTATCATCTCATAAGAACTATAGATTTAACTTGCAAAACTTTTTTTACAGATGAAATTGGCAAAGCAACGCTGACTTGTTTCTGTGTGTATAATTCTGTATATGAAACAGTTTGTCTGTACTATGCGTTTGTGTACATTTGCATAAGTGAAGTTTATTCATAAACAAATTTCGAGAGGATCACGTGCTTATGATTTTTCCCAGCTGTTACAGCTTGAGCTAATGACCGATTATCCAATCGTATGATTCCTAACTTTCTATAAATAACCAAAGTTTTCTTATCTCAACATCTTCGTCTTGAAGAACCCCCCCACCCACCTACTTCTACTTTCCCTCCTTTCAGATGGGCGACACGGCGGCCCAGTGACTAGCACTGTGGCCTCACAGCAAGAATGCCTCTGCTTAAGTCCCTACTAAATCAGGTGGCATTTCTGTGCGAAGTTTCGCTTGTTCTCCCCATGCTCGCGTGGGTTTTCCCCGGGCTCTCCGGTTTCCTCCCACGGTCCAAATAACAAGCACTAAGTTACTTGAAAGCACAATTGATATCATAGTCAAGCTCCTAACGAATACACCTCACCTCAGTTCGCCACTAGCTGGAAATAAGCCGAGGGGGAGTTCATCGAGATCTACCTGAGCTCAAACTCTCCTCTCGCCCTGCAAACGGGAGGGAGCCCAGGGCTTGAGGATCTTATGAGCTCAGGGCTCTCTCCCGGGACAGCATGCCAAACAAGCTTTATTATCAATCATCAGCTAAGTGTGAACTCTTGAAATGAGAGCGATAGCGAAGGAGAGTGTGTTCTTTACATGTGAAGTAATTAAATGTAATTTTATTGCAAAGAGATGGAAATAATGTGTCATGTTTTAATCTGTTATTTCAATATTTTTATTTATTTAAATATTAATTTGCTTGATAACTGTCTTAAAGCATTTTAGATCTTATCTTTGTTGTTAGTTTGTCATAGTACGAAACTGTAATTTGGTCAAGAGTTACCTGAAAATACTTTCCCCTATAATAATCGCACACCTTAGAATGTTCATCAGCCTATCAGAATCAAGCACTCAACAGCCCCATACTACAAACTTACTTATACTTCTTCAGTGAAAATTGTTTCTACACCATTATGTCAGTGCAGTCTATAAAATCAGTGTCTGAATATAATATTCAATTTCTCAGAATGGGTTTCATCAGTTGGTTTCAGTTTAACATTCTGATGAGTTCTAGTGTCAAGATATTGAGAAAATTGCTTTGCAAAGTTTGTGAATCAAAATTACTTTAAAGGGAACATTGCTTATCTCTCTGTCAAATTCAAGAGTCAATTTGCATTTATTTTAAACTCTAGTTTTACTAGGCCATTATCATGAGAAAATGTAACTATTGTGCAAAGTGGCAATTTCAGATGCATCAAAGGATGTGATTAACATGGGGGAAAAATAAATAAATAAACATACTACATATTTACACAAATTTGCTACTAATAATAATACATTATATCTAGATGGCATTTGTTTTGGTTTATGGTGTATGATTACTTTTTCTTGATATTATAAAACTCTTTACAGACACATTTTATTAAACAGTACACAATTTTAAATTAAAATTGGAAAACCTTTCAAGTTTTTTGGTAATGTGTTTTTTATGAAAACAGTTTTAGACCCCACATTTAGTAGCAGCTTGTGCTAGCATGAACCAACTGGTATGAACAAAGTGATTTTTGCTGCTTACTTTATTACTTAATGTATTTGTCCTGTAGGAGTTTCACTTTCAGAAAATTTATTGCATTGGTTTTTATTGGATTGGTCTTTCAATTAATCAAACAAGATGATTTACTACATTGCTAAAAAATACTGGGTGGGTCAAATATGGACAAACTAGTGATGTGCGATGAGGTTTGTGGCTGGTGAGACACTGACACTTTCAATATCAAATAGTATATGTACAAACAAATCCACCAGGTGTATTTGCCAACTACTGATTGTGTTTCATATATCATGTCAGCATTGTTTCTATACACATGGCAGGTACATATTGGGCCAAGGAAGAATGTAAAATGGATAGCGATTAAATATGCCTCCCAAAAAGACCCAGCTGTGTGCTACAGACAACTATTACAAGCGACTACACACACCACAGCGGATGCGCTCTTTCTCATTCACACACACACACAACCACACACAACACACACACGCTCTCTCTTGCTCGCTTGCTCTCTCTCTCCCTCTCACACACACGAACACACACGTTTGTTTTTGTGAAAAGTGGATACATTACATACGTTTCCATTAGTTTTATACTGTAGAAATGGTATATTATTTTGCCCTCACCCCACCCCACCCCTAAACCTAACCCTCACAGGAGACTGTGTGCAGCTTTACTCTCTGATTAAACTCATTCTGTGGGGTTTATAGGCTTTTTGAGAAATGAGGACGTCACCAATGTCCTCATATTTCACCTCCTTTTTGTAATACCTGTGTCATACCTGTGTCATTATACAGATCATGTCACAAAAACACATACACACACACACACACACACACACACACACACACACACACACACACACACACACACAATTCACACGCTGGTCTTACCTTAACAGTAAAGTTACTTGTAAATGAAGTCTTGACATAACTTGAATTACTTTGAAATGATCGTGTTATCTTCTGTCACGTTCTTTGAAGCGAGTCTTTTAGCTCCGACATTGGTCATCTATTTAATCACATTTAGCTTGAAAGTCCAATTTTAAGAAATTTTTGAGCTGATATGATATATTTTGGCAGTCAGTCAGAGCAAAACAGATTTCTATTGAACTTTACTGCATAGAAGAACAGCAACCACTAAGAATAAACGTGAGCTCAGGTGCCTCACCTCATGTTTTTTTCAGTGCTGCTTTATGTCACTAAATAAGTGCTAGACATAAGTGGAATATATTATATGGAAAGTGAGGACATATAATAAACATGTCTAGAATGTATAAAAAGCATTCTAATTAAGAATTACATTGGTACATACACTGAGTGAGCAAAAGGGGCCGGCTCAAGCCAGTTTGCAAGGGATTGCGCAATCAGACATGAGGCCCAGCTCGGGCTGCCTCACCTCGCTTCCTACACTGTAACTGAACAGATAATATGCAAAACACAACGATATTGATCATAAAAACTATTTAAATAATTTGAATCATAGATAAATTGCATCTATAGAACAGATCCATGGAAAAATATTGATTTTATCATTAGTATACATCTCATGATGGCAGGTGAGAATGATGACAGGTGAGACCCTGCCTCCCCTGACTGCACGTCCCTGGGACAAACATCACTGTGTTAAAAAGTGCAATTAAAAATAAAATTATATATGTATCTTAAAATCCACAATAAAAGCCATGTAAACATGTAAACAAAACAAATAAACAAAACAAAAACAAGGTAAGTATAGATCCATGTGAGGTAGTTTTCCTAGTGCAGGTTTAGCAAACAATATACTTAAAAAAAAAAGTCCATATAACAACGCACACACAAAACAATGTACATGAAGTAATACAAACATCAATAAACAAATCCAAAATGCACATATCCTTGTTAATGTTGTTTACTACAGAAATGCATAAATCTGCAAATTATTATAGTTGTTGTTTGTTCATTTTCAGAGCAAAACCATAATGATCTTAATAACTGAAATAAATTTGCTCAATATAATCATGATACGAACGCTTCATGCTGTTACATCTCTATTATGTAAGTCAGTCTGAAATGACCCTGTACATCTGAAAAGCAGCACTGAATCAAAGCAGTGAAGATCAGGTCATTATGATCCGCAGACAGGACACATGAATAGACAGAGAAGGTGCGGAATGTGCCTGTGTGGCATATATATGTGTGTGCATGAGTATGAGAAGATGAGGTCGAGTAGATTGCATTCCTCTGTGAAGATTGTATTTCCCCATCATCAGCTTATGGGAAAAGAAGCGTCTGGAGAGACGTATGGATGTGTGCTGTCGATTACCGACACCTCGCTCTTCTTGACAATGCAGTTGTCGCTCTCTCAATCCCTCGCAGCCTGTCTCCGGTCTCTCCGTAATCCCCTGTGACCCACTCTCGCAGTGACACACCATCATCAGTTAGATGTGTGCGAATTCATCACTTCTCTAGATGGAGTCTTATGTGAAAGTCTGCGCCTGTCTCTCGCTCTCTGCTTGCCATAAAACCATTTTCATGATTGCACATGCAATACTTTCAGTTCGATCCGCCTGCTTCAGGACTGCAGGCTGCGTTCAGGCCTGTGAGAGTCAGCTAATGGAGGCGATAGCATGCACAGTGCTGGGAAACACAAAACACTGTGGACTCTGCTGTGGCCGGAAGCTTTTGCTTTGTTTTATGGCTCTCTCTGTGTGCGTGTGTTTGTATTGTGATTCAGTAAGGAGCGAGAGAGAGAGAGTATGGGGGGTTGAGTGAGTGACTGCTTGTATATGCATAGTAGTATTCTGATATTTATAAGAATATGGTCATGTTTGGATTATGCAAGTGTCATGTACTCTGCAATTTGATTAGCATAACTAGATCATAGCAGTATTTTGGCAGTTTACTGAAAATTGAAATGAGGCAGCTGGGTTATGCATGTGCTAATCAGAACTGAATGTTGGATTTTAAACACTCATGTCCAAGTTAATGTAAATTAATGGGATTTTAGATTTAGATCACTGTAAACCATCAAGATATAGGGATTATGTTGAACAATAAATGGTAAATACAATTAAATAAATAATTACCATTAACGTAATATAATAATTCATTATTTCAACATTCAGGTTTTGTTTTTTTCATTTTAAAATAAAGAATAATTAAAAGTGGCCCAAAGCACAGGACATAATGAATGATTTTTTTATTTTTTTTTTGTAATTAATACAGTGTATTGTTTTTATTTCAAACCATTTGTCATATTTTTGTCCATTCATTCATTTTCTTTTAGGCTTAGTCTCCTTATTAGTCTGGGGTCACTACAGCTGAATGAACCGCCAACTTATCCAGCATATGTTTTACGCAGTGGATGCCCTTCCAGCTGTAACCCATCCCTGAGAAACATCCATACACACACATGCACACACATGCACTGCAGAAAATTTAGCTTACCTAATTCACCTACTGTATAGCGCATATCTTTGGACTTGTGAGGGAACATGGAGCACCCAGAGGAAACCCACGCAAACACGGGGAGAACATGCAAACTTCACACAGAAGTGCCAACTGACACAGCCGAGGCTCAAACCAGTGATCTGCTTGCTGTGAGGTGATCGTGTTACTCACTGCGCCACTGTGACGCCCCTATTGTTGTCCAGTGCATATGTTTTTTGTTCTGGTTTAGGTTCTTCCACATCTCATCCCTATTCTCCATTAAAACAACAAAAAAACATAAAACCAAAACATCAACAGTCATTAACAATGTTCAGCAATGGCATTGTCTAAGTTTACCTGCTTAACTCCATGACATTATGGACAATTGAAAAAAAGTTAAATGCTAATTGAACCATTTCACAAGACTGTTATGACATGTTTGACGTTCATCATAATCTTAAATCGTTGAAATTTTTAATATTTAGGTTTTAAAAAAGTATGTACATTTATTTGTTTTCATGTATTTATCATATTATCTTTGCATCAAACAAAAAAAAAAAAAAAGAATTAGCGCTTGTGTGAGGTGTTTCTAATGCAGCGTTTATGGGGCAGGACATAAATTTGACATCGTTCTGTCTTCTGTCAGTCATTATCAATCTAACACATTTTTTTTTCCTTTCTCTGATAGTCTTGATACCACCATCATGATGTTTTTCTTTTATTATTTCAGCAAATATTATTGTAAACAAATTATTTGTTGTACTCTCCCATTCACTGCGCTCTAAGTGTCCTCAATTATGATGACTTAAATGCTGAGAAACCTGGAGTAAAGAGTCCATTGTATTCACATCACATCACAAAGTTTTTTATGGGTAGTTTAAGTGTTGAAAAATGCATAATTTCTGTGTATTCTCATTTGTTCCATATGCTAAATAAATTATATTAGGCAATCTGAGGTTTGCAGAGGAGGTTGGGGGTTTGTACACAGTTTGCACTACACCACTGTCTAAACCTGTATAAAAACACAAAAGTATGCCTTTTTAGGGTCCAAATGTCAAATACATGCTTCAAAATATATTCCTTTGTGTTACACGAAGAATGAATCTCAAACTAATTTGGAACAGCGTCAATTGAGTAAAATATAATGTTCATTTTTGGGTCTATTCCTTTGATGCTGTAACCCCTCTGAGCCCTCTCTCCATGGGTGTGTGTGTATGCACTGCAAAAATAGCTTGTCTTACTTTTTTGTAAGAAAAAAGTTTTTGTTTTGTATTTATTCAAATATCTAATAGTCCTTAAATCAAGAAATATTTATTGACAAATGAAAAAAAAAGTCTTGTTTTTGGAAATTATATGAAAAATAAGTGATTTTTCAATTATTATTACCCCGCTGATAGATCATTTGCTTGTTTTAAGAAAAAAAAAAAAAAACACTAACAGCAATTTTGCCATATTATTTCTGAAAATAAGAAAATATACTTGTTATCTTACTTGTCAACAAAATGCTTCTTGATTGAAGAATTTTTAGATATTTGGACCAGAAACATGACGACAACTTCAAGCAATTTTTAAAAATGTTTTTGCAGCGTGAAGTTACAGTATACCAAATCCCCTTTCCCAAGTACATGAGAAGATAGTTTAATAGGCTTGTATCATTACCTCTCCCTTACCTCGGCTCCAAAAGGTCAACAACTCTCAGCTCAGCCGATACCTCTCTTTTATCTCAAGAGAATTGCAGTTTTGATGTGCATACTAAACCATAAAACAACTCCCACTCTTTGTTCTCTGCCTTCTTTCTTCGAGATCATTTCTCGGCTTTCTCTGACATGTCCATGATTTCCAAGTTAGAGGACATTCTAGCTGATGAACGAGGTCGTCCCATTCACCTTCAAAATCTAGAGCAAGGAAGGGAGGTGTGAGTCCATTGTCATCCATTTGCTGTGCCCAACGATCCAACTCTTTGTTTGTCTGGCACCTATTTTCGACCATAAATTCTTTCCAATGTCATGAGGGACGTGACGTGCCTCTTTTGAAAGTGCGTAGGGATTATGGGAAGTACTTTGACTCTGTGACTCATGTCACTTCAAAACCGCAGGATAGAAATGGGCCTTGTTTGCTCGTTATATTAACGTATGAATTATTTGCCCCCGTATCTGTAATGACTAATACTCTTAGAGAATTGCGAACTGGAGCAACACTCTGCTCACAGCTAAAGCATGGCATTGCTAGACACAACACTCTCCTAATTTAAACTTTAAGATTTAGATAAAAGCACCGAGCTTTTATGAATGTTCCCCCAGATAAACAACCCAGCACGTCTCAAGGTTTTTAAACAGCACGCTCCTAAAACTGCAAAAGCACACAAGTGTTGTTGAAAACAGCCCCCTGAAGGAGGGGGGGACAGGCTGTAAGACGACCATCTGTCCCAGTCCTATAAACGTACCGCTGTAAAAACACGTTGGCCATCTATCAAATTAAAGATGAGCCATTTGCTAATTTATTTTGTTTTCTCATTTCTTTTTCTGTTTGAAGTGATAAAATGCTGCGTGACTAAAGACGCTCTGCAGGCACATATACCAAGCGGAACTCTTAACCTTTCTGAAAGTGTGGTCTTGGTCTGATGGCAAATTTAGCACACACTTTTTGCTTCTCTTTAAATGGTCTTTTCTTTTAAACAGGACTTATGGAAATGGAAATGGAAATTAGCTGCATTTCTTACTCTGAGCTTGTTTGCAAGTCTTGCTGTGCTCTTTCCCCTTTTCTTAGGAATGCATAAACACAGCAGTGGGAAAGGGGGCTACTTTGAAGCTGTACCATAAGCTAAAAGTTTTATATAATGAATGCATTATATACTTGACCTCTTGCCACTATCCACCTGTACAAGTTTCCTATTAACTTTATATTTATATTTATTTTATTTATATTATTAATAATAATAATAATAATAATAATAATAATAATAATAATAATAATAAACCATAGGCAAACCCCACTAATAATAATAATAATTGTCACATTTTAGCAAGGGAAAGGGAGCGAGGACTCAAATGCAGAAAAATAGATGGTATTTTTTATTGTTCAAAAACTAATCCTAATGAGTACTGTGAACTTAATCCATTTGAGTAAACAAAGCAAATTGAGCACAGTAAAACCCAATGAATGAAGAAAACTCAAACCAGACGAGTACTGTAAAACCTACTAAGTTAAAGCAACTCAAACTGTTTGAGGAAACAAATTGCTACAAACCATTTGAGTTAAACAAACCTAACTTTTATGAGTACTGTGAACTTACGCCATTTAGGTTAAAGTGATGTAGTATTTCATTAACTCACTACCTTCAATATTGAGTTTCAAATTCAGTATTTCAAATGAGTAGAATTAACTTTCCGTAAATTTCATTTCATTTGATAAAGTTGACTGTTGGGTTTTACAGTGTAGTAAATTAAAATAAACAGCAAAACAAACTACTCCAAGGGGGAAAACATTAACAAGAGGCAAGAAAACTCAACTGGGCTGGCAAGGCAGGACACAACAGGACTGGAGTATAGGAACACAGGAGAAGCATTGACAACAAACTGGCACTGGAGAGCAGACATGAGGAGACTCATTCATTCATTCATTTTCTTGTCGGCTTAGTCCCTTTATTAATCTGGGGTCGCCACAGCGGAATCAACCACCAACTTATCCAGCATATTTTTTACGCAGCGGATGCCCTTCCAGCCGCAACCCATCTCTAGGAAACATCCATACACACACATTCACACTCATAGACTACGGACAATTTAGCCTACCCAATTCACCAATACGCCATTTCTTTGGACTTGTGGGTAAAAACCGGAGCACCGGGAGGAAACCCACGCAACCATGGGGAGAACATGCAAACTCCACACAGAAATGCCAACTGACCCAGCCGGGGCTCGATCCAGCGACCTTCTTGCTGTGAGGCGAACATGCTACTCACTACACCACTGTGGCGCCCCACATGAGGAGACTATAAGAAGAAATAACAAACAAACAGGTGAACTGAATAAACTAAGAATGGGGTAACAAGGAGGGTGGAACTAGACAATAAACTGGAGAGGACATGACACAAAGAGACAACACAAGCTATGTGCCCACAAAAAATAATTAAATAAATGAATCGAGACTAGAACACGCTGCCAATGAGAACACTCATTAACCGCATGTTCACATGAAACACAACACTAAAGCAAGTGGCTACAGTGGGAACACAGAGCCACTTGCTTAGACAACACCAACATAAACAGAAGACAAGACACGAGCACAGAAGACAAGACACAAGCACAATCAAATCAATCATTCAATAGCTGAACTTTTGAAGCTAATACATTCATTGAACAATGACAATGTTGTGAAGCAGACGCTGAGAGCAGACTTGTGGATCCAAATGCAGGTTGATAAGAGAAGTCAGGTAAGCAATGATCAACACAGGGGCAAACAGATGTATGCAGACAATCCAGAGTCGTAGTCAAATATACAGGCGAGTGGTCAGTGGGCAGGCAGCAGACAGGGATAAACAATAAAACAAAGCAAGGAAAACATGTCGTAATGTTGACTAGACAGCTCACAACTCAGCAACTAGAGTGTGTGTTTGTGCTGCTTAAATAGTCTGTGTAATCAGTCAATGATAATCCTCCGACTGTGTGTATGCAATCAGTCATGACCAGGAACCGGTTGTGTGTGTGTGGTGCATGATGGATATTGTAGTCCATGACATGGCGGATTTGTAGGTTGTGTGAATGTGAGTGTTTGCCAGCGATCTCTGGTCGTTAGATCGCTGGTGATCGTGACAAACAACACTGAAAACAACATAAACACCCTAATCTAAACATAACATGGAATTTAAAACAACATATACCCTTTATTTATTCAAGCTTTTATTTTATTGAATGTGTTTATATGAACTGTCCAAGTATATCGATTCACTAGAATAAATCAGACTTCCCTTGTGGTAATAATTTAATAACTCTATGTTGTGCTCCATTGTGGCTCGTTGGCAGCTTGTTACTGTAAAAATGTCTGTATTTTGAAGCAGATGTCACACAACTAAACAAAGAAGTTAGTGTCGTCACATCTTTTAGTTAGTTGTTTCCAAACAGTGCAGACAATGCCGATGCCCGTCTTCTCCAGAGAGAGATGATTTAAGCAAGAAAGAGCAGGTGGCAGAGAGATTTGATTTGATTTGATGCCACCTCTGCTTTTTATCAGCTATTTTTTTCCCCTTTCTCATTCACAACACATCCCTCTTTTATTTCCCTGGAGCCTAAACTTGTTGCAGAAAGTGAGATTTCAGACAGGAAAAAAAGGGAAATCGTCTACTCACTACTTTCTTTTAATTCTGCCCCCAATGCGTCAAAATGCCTCTCGAATTACTCCGTCGGAATCTAAACCCCATCTCTCGGATCTTAATAAGCATCCAAATGCTTTTCTAATCCGTTTCCGTCTCGCCAGGCCTTCTTCTAAATCTTCATCTGTAAATATAAAATGTTTTAACAGGATCATGCGAGATAACGCCTAATCATTCCTGGCAAATGATTTATAAAAATAGAACTATAAATACCTCCAGACTTAGTTTTGATGTCATTTAGATGTTACACAGACAACTTGTCTGACATTCATGGGTATATTTGATAATGTGTAAACCAGGATCAGAGGATTAAGGATAACCTTTATGTCTGTCTGTGTGTGGTTTGATAACTCGTACAGCACATACACTTTGAAGTTCTAATATTAGTCTCTGTTTAAGCACCACATATTTTATGATTGTAGTTGTGTGGAGAATATTATTTGTAGGAATACTATTTTGTGGACGTTGGTGAAGATCAATATAAAGGAAACCGTTTGTGTCAGTAACGTCTAAAAGGTTAAACAGTTGAGGCTGTTTTGGCCACAGTATTTTTGGCTAAACCCCTGCAACTTACTCTCATTAACATTCAAAACAGTGGGTGGTATTAAAATCATGGATGGATGAATAAATGAATGAATGAATGAATGAATGAATAAACGAAAGAATGAACGAATGAATGAATGAATGAATGATTCAGAGGATTTAAGTACTCAGTTGGTTGCCAGGTCAGCGAGTCATTCACTCATTTAGTTACCTACTCACTTATCAAAGATACTAAAATAAAAATCAAAGAGAATATTCACCTATCTAAGATGTATGAAATGTGGTTCACACAGGTAAATGGGTTTGACAAACCACCTGTAACACTCTTCTCTCTTTACTCTAGCGCTTAATTCTCTTCGCACAAACAGTTCCTTTGTATAATAGTTATAGTATTTTGTGTGTTTTACCTCTTCTTGTTAAATAGCTGAATGCTTCCTCAATTGTAAGTCACTTTGGACGAAACCGTCAGCTAAATGACTAAATGGAAATGTCCCGGTTGCATCGGGTTCTTCAAATCCGTTTATATACAGCATGTATATGTGTATATTTATATAAATATGCCCCTCAGAAGACAATGCTAAAACGCAATGAACTCGAGGTGAGTTTTGGAGGTGTGAGATGCTCGTTGGGAGAGCAATTGCTCAAGACAGTTCTGGATGTAATAATGATATATTAATAATACTGAAACACTGTGATGATAGACTTTGGTTAAGGCATTTCAGTTTTCAGATGTTTTAATACGTGCTTACTCTGCTGGTTTGTCCGTCAATGCTGTCCATCGCATCCATTATTATATTACGTGATCTCTTATAACAAAATCACATGATATTTTTAATGCACATACAGAATTTATGCAATTTATTTTCTTATAGAACAAATATATATATATGTATATATATATATATATATCCTACTTAGTAATGTAGATGAGTTTTTAATGGCCATTTTCAACATTAATGCACATTTTGGCATTTCCATGAAGGATTTTTTTAATCCAATAAACCAAAATGCACATAAAAAGAGGTGGATGAAAAAATAGTTAGAGATAGCCATGTGTGCAACAAAAGAGTGTTGTAATTAAACCAATTGAGGAAATCGAATAATGATTGCATTGCAAATTATTATGCATTGCTTATTATTTAATTATACATCAAACTATGACTAGACATTTTTATTTATATTTACTCATTGTCTTTATATTAATAACATCTAGCTTTCCCCTGCAATACTGGCATAGCCCACAGATTGAAAACCACTGTATTTGACTATTCTGTATCTCTTTGTAAAATAAAATGTGTGTTTTCCATAATATAATTTTATTTAGTTAAACCTAATCTGAATGAGCATTATTGAATCCTGCCAGCTCGGTCTCAAGAAGAAATCAGTAACTATCCATGATATTGGAAAAATGTAACATTGCAATTTTTTTATTCTGTGATATTGCATGATTCTGGGATGGGACGATTCTGTAAGGTACTGTATATGCATAAAATATAAGAAACCACCTACCAACATAGACAAATTCAACGTAAAGAAAAATACAACTTAAATTAACAGTCTTTGATTGTTTTTGAGGAGTTGAACTGTATTCAGGTATGCAGTTGTTGAATAATCAAATGTAAAACAATAATGCACAGCCTTCATTTTGTAACAATTACATTTCTTAGGCCTGAATGCCTCCATCCATCCATTTCTTAAATCCCTCACACAGTCACAGGCCTTTTATTATTATTGTATTATATAATCATCACCCAGACTCAATATTGGGTATACTTGCGATGTGACTATTGCGAATAATCATTTGCGATATCAACGTTGAAACGATATATTGTGCAGCCCTATATTTACACATACTATTTATACTATTTCCGTTGTATGATAATGTACAATATTTAAAAGGAGGCATGTCCCTAACCCTAGCCCTCATTGTGGGATGAGCAAATCGTACTAAAATGTGTTGGTTAGGATTAATGAATATGCAAATGAGATTCTAAATTAATATGAATTAGCCACTAAATCAAAAAAAGGAATTGCCATGAGATTGCATTGATCCTGCCGGGCAGAAGCACATCCAGTACTTCTCACCCTTTGATATCCCCTCAATCGTTAACTTGGAGGAAGCCCAAGAGTCTGAGAGCTCTGTCCCTGTCCTTGCTGCTCCTTTGTCCTGCAGGAACATGAGCGAGGACTCTCTCCGACGTGATTCACGAGACGTGTCCTTGCCTTCCTCATCTGGTATTCACTACCTTATGATACCTCTCTGATCCAGTTCGCACCTTCTGTCCACCGCAGCAACAGCTCAGTTCTTTATCACAATGGGAGGAGAGAGTTCAGGAGAAGAGGGGAAGCGCGCAGATAAAGACGTGGAAGGAGACAGAGGTTGTAAATCAAGACTCCGTCCCTCACGACCTTGTCTGAACACGCACCTGTTGTTGAGTACGCTGTCACACCTTTCATAGGAGAGAGGGGGGAAACATACTCCAAGAAAAATAAGAGCCCTGATGCCAGAGGTGGCAGCGAGAAGATTGAATTGCTTGCAGAGAGATCTGGACAGTGATAAAGGGAAAAGGAGCCGGACTGTTATAAAGCGAGAGGGAGAGAGAAAGACAGATGGAAGTGGCAGGTGAGACGGTGAGGTCATTACTGTAGCCGTCAGATTGTCTGGCTGCACACGTGTGGCTTTGTGTGTGTTGTGATTGTCCGCATACCACATGATTTGCTCTTTTTGACAGCAGATATCATCCCTTTTTTGTTTGGTCTTGATCGCTCGGCTCTTTTCTCGCTCCTGAAGTCATTCAGTGAGACACAATTGAAGCCTTTCTTTGATAGATGGGTCACTCGCATGACAAACATGTTCAATAACAGACAGAAGTCATGCAGGCTTTGTTCACACTGCGCACAAATCCGATTTGCGCTTCATATCTGATCTGTCGGTCCCTGCTGTCACTTTGCAAGTGATGAAATTTGATGATATGTACAGACAGCTTAGATGGTGTCTGGTGTATCTATACAATGTTTGTTCAGATGGTGTGGTCAGTGTTGGTGGTTATACATTGTTTGCTGTGGGAATGATGTATAATGGTTAAGCATTTTAATTACAAATGAAAGGAGTTGTGTATGTGTGTGTTTGTGTGTATGAGAGAGAATGAAAGATGGAAGAAGTTGTGTGTGTGTGTTTGTGTGTATGAGAGAGAATTTCAACATACCATTAATACAAGTTTCAAAGACATTATACAATAAATCACAATTTTTACATACAAAAATTACATTATTAAAAACCGAAAACCAAAGCACATACATTCTCCAAATGGTCAAAATCAATTAAGATCCTGTATTTCACTTAAATTAAAAACAACACAGGCTCATTGTGAAAACATACTCCCATATACATTCCTGTAGTGTGCAAATTATATAGCCAGAGCTACGTATGGCTGCATTTCATCTTAAAATGAATGCTGCTGTGCGGTATGACGCCACCAATGGCTCTGTTTGAACAGTTACCTACATTTGGATGACTTTTTCACTCTTACCAGTTTGCTCAGTAGCTCACCTCGTATGTTACAGACTTGAAAAGTTGACCGCGACGACAGGCTTCGAGTCTGGCGAAGAACAGTTCCAGAAAGCAGGTAAAACAAAAACAAATGGCAAAACTAAAATAAACAAGTAAATAACAGTGTGAGTGTAATGTGAAATGGGATGCTGACAATGGATGTGCGGATCCAAATGCAGGTTTGTTACACATGGTCAGGCAAGCAACGGTCAACATAGGGGCAAACAGATGTCTACAAGCAAATCCAGATTCTTAGTCAAAATAACAGGTGGGTGGTCAGAAGGCAGGCAGCAGACAGGTATAAACAGTAAAACAAACAAAACAAAGCAAGGGTCAAAACCAGCAAGACAAGACAAGGGTAAATATGTCGTAATGTTCACAAAACAGTTAAACAAGATTCAGCCCTGATGTGTGTGTGTGTGCGCTGTATGAATAGTCCATGTAATCAGTCTTTGACAATCCTCTGGCTGTGTGTTTGCAATCAGCCAGGATCAGGAATTGGTGTGAGTGTGTGTGGTGCATGACTGGAACTTGTAGTCCATATACCGGCGGATTTGTAGTTCTTTAGCTATCTATGTTTTTAACCAGCAGTCTGAAAGGATTAGATCATTGGTGATTGTGACAGTGAGAACGTGGTAAGATCTGAAAGTGTGGTTGCCTTTGAAAACACTGTAGGTTGGGTTTTGAGAAGGGGTGGATCGGGTCAATCGGTGCTTTTGAGAACACTATTGTTTGGGTTTAGGGAAGAGGGTGGGGGGACTGACTGAGACTGATCGGTCAGTCAGTCAGTCAGTCAGTCAGTCAGTCAGTCAGTCAGTCAGTCGACAGCAGCCTCTGGTGGATTTACGTGAGAACAGCACAATCGAATGCCACTCGCAAGATAAATTTGAGATCTCAAAAAGTGTACACAGCGGCCTCTGGCAGATTCGCGAAAAGAAAAAAAAAAACTGCAAAAACACATACCTCCTGGGACATATTTTTTCACCTCCAGAAATGTATATACTGTAGGGGCACATATCAATAATGAGCCTGGGTTGATTAAAAAAGGGAGTTTATTAGCAGCCACTTAAACCATTGCATTTTTTTTACTTTCCTAAAGTTGTTAATTGTAATTTTTACTTGACCCAAAAGAACATTCAGCAGCTGGCAATGAGATCAAAATATTGGAATATACTCAGAATTAACACACACATATAAAAACAAACAAACAAACAAACAAACAAACAAACAAACACAAAACAACTTTCAATTAAAAAAAAATATTAAAAAGCTGAAAACAACAACAACAGCAAAGCCTATTAGCTTATAATTAAGTACATTATGAAATTAATACATAAAAGGTATTAAGTTTTATTAAAGTTTTTACTTAAGTTATTGAGACATTACATTTTGTTCATATATTAAAACTGAACAAAATATCATACATTTTGCAATATGGTGAAAAAGCTACTAAAAATGTAATGACAAATCTGGCTAAAGTAATAAATAAATAATCTTAAAAAAAAAATA
>CAIGQQ010033155.1:3238567-3250675 GCA_903798035.1 Danio albolineatus
ATATATATATATATATGTATATATATATTACACAAACTTCTGTATTTTTCATAAGATGTATTAGATGTATTCTTTATATTTCATCTTTGTAAAGTGGGTACGGAAAGTATTCAGACTCTCTTAAATATTTCAATGTTTGTTATATTGCAGCCTATATATATGCAGTTCATTTTTTTCCTCATTAATGTACAATTACCACTCCATATTGACAGAAAAACACTAAATTGTTGACTTTTTTTGCAGATTTATAAAAAGATAAAATATCATATGGTCCTAAGTATTCAAACCCTTTGCTTGGTATTTAGTAGAAACACCCTTTTTATCCAATACAGCTGTGTCTTTTTGAGAAAGTTTTTCACACCTGGATTTTCGGATCCTTGTAGATCCTGTCCAATTTTGTCAGGTTGGATAGTAAACAGTGGTGGACAGACAGTTTTAGGTCTCGCCTAAAAATGAAGGGGGTCTGAATACTTTCTGTAGCCACTGTATATGTCAGCAACAGTATGTGTATAAATCAGTGTTTATCATTAAAAACCAATCATGAATATATGACTTACAATGAATATAATGTTAGCTTATTATGAAACATCCAAAGCTTGATTAAAATCCACATCCAACAACTATTTACTTGTGAGACACTTGTTTGCTGTATCCAGAAATATACCTGTAGTTTGTGTAACATCTGACCAAACAGCAGAATTGTTTAATGTTTTATCCAGTTACATCAATTACTGAAGCACACGAACTGTCATCGTTAATGTCATTTTTGGCATAACTGAATGTATTTTTAACCATTGAGCAAAAATCTAAAATGGAGCAAGAGCTTAATCCCTGTAAGCTGAAACCTCTGACTAGTTCTATCTGTTTCCAACAGAATTTTGCATCTAAGTTTACAATCATATAATTTTAGGATGCCATAGTAAGCAAATTTGTGCTTAAAAACCATATAATCGCCATCCAAACACAGACATCTTGGCTGAAACAAGGCAGTTTGGGCTGTCAGGGAAAAAAGTTGTAGCTGGAGAGCATGAATTATGTAGACAGAGATATGTATGGTTGCATTATGTCTTTAAAGCAAATGCTACAAGGCGGTATGACACCGACATCGGCTTCTGTTTCTTTCCGTGCTATCAGCTGACCGCGGACAGCTCGTCGTGTACTTCAGCAGACTTGAGATGCAGAGTGGAGTTGACCGCAACAATGGTTTGAGAAACACTATCGGTTGGTATTAGGGATGCGGGGGGAATCGTTCGGTCAGTCAGTCAGTCAGTCAGTCAACAGCGGCCTCTGGTGGATTAACACAAGAACCGCAGGCACAAATGGCACTCGCGAGAAAAATTTGACATCTGAAAAAGCATACACAGCGGCCTCTGGTGGATTTGTGAAAAAAAATTACCTCGTCGGATGCATTACGTAATCTCTAGAAATGTATATAGGGGTACGTATCTATAATGAGCCTGGGTTGGAAAAACTTAGACATTTAACCATAAAACTGTACAGCTAATGAATAACAACATATGTGTAGTCTGGCTAATATGTCAATTTGCAGGCTAGTCTATTTTTTGTATGCCTAGACTGCAAGTAGATTTTAAATTACATCCCAAATTCAGCCTTGTTTTAGCCAAGGCATCTGTTTGGAAGGCAAGATGTCTTTTACATGCAAAAGTCTGTGTTGGAAAACTTTAAAGGCTTAGCTTGCCAAAAAAAAAAAAAATCCTTTACTTGTTTCAGGTTCTTTTTTCTGTTTTATATTGTGAACAAAGCTGGAAACCTGTAACCATTGACATTCATAGCATTAATTTATCATTTTTAGCTTTTTTCAGAATGTCGTCTTTTGTGTTCAACAGAAGAAAGAAACTCATAACACTTTGGAACCACTTAAAGGTTAATACTAAATAGAGAGTAATTTCTCATTTTTTAGTGAAACATCCCTTTAAAGGGTCAAGAAACACCAACACATTTTTTGTGCTGTTGTCAGTCATTTATGTGTCCCACGCTGCTATAAACACTATTAGAACACATTTATTTTGCTAAAGAGTGAAAATTGGTTGTTTTTGCGTTATTTCAAGCAAATTCGTTCTTCTGGTTTGAAACAAATTTTTGAAGCTGCGTCACGCGGATGAGATCCAAGCGTGTATTCCAGCCAAGTGGAAAAAGAAGAATTGTTTGGAGACACAGGTCGTCAAACTTATGTTTATGTGCTGCAACGAAGGTTTTGTTTTCATTTCCCCGCTATGAGAGCGCAGCTGGACTCACGCGACACATGCAGAAATGCGTTTGTAAGGAACTTTTTTTTTTTTCACCCAAGAGCTTTCCGCATCTGGAAATGGTGAAATTGGGATTTGCCGCTCGTCTCCTTTTAAAACAGATGCGGCTCCAGTTCATGTTGATTGTCCTGCTCAGATATGGTAAGTGATCAGTGCTCTTTGTTTGTTTATTCAGATAGTAAAGTTAGTTCGTATCGTGAGCAGTACTGTTTCATTGTTTAAAGACAGACCTTAGTCAAAGTGATTAGAATTGTTACTGAGTTTACAGTACGTTAATATCACTACAATATTATAGACTGAAAGATCTGCTGTAAATGCTGCTCTCTGAGTGGAAACATGTAAACACCGCAGTCTATACACACATGGCGCTACCAACCGAGTGCATCTAAGTTACTGAGTATTGCGGAGGGTTTTTTATTTCTCTCATACGCCGCACGGTATCAAACACTCCATTAAAACCACACTCTTAGCAGTATCTCAAATCTGGTTTGTCAAGGGGGGTATGCAACAAATGTTTTTGGATAAGTGAAAGTGCCAAACCGCCGTTAAAGTCGATAAATTAAGAATTTGGTAAATAATTCGATTACTGATGTCCATGTAAACACAGTCACTGTCTTTCTCCTCTGTGTCTGTGTGTTTGTTTTTCCTGTTTGAAAATGAGCGCGTGCACAAATGGAAACTCCCATTTTTATGCAAAACCTTTCCTCTTTCCCTCCCCCGACACTCCTACCTAAACCGAGCTGGACACACCCACTTTCCTCAGCTTTTCCAAACTAGAAGTGTGAAAACACAGGGGGTGACAGGGGGGTTTCGTGGCCCTTTAAGTAAGCAAATGTTTCCAAAAGAGCAGTAGTGTAAGAATTCCAAGGCTGATTCCATACAGAAAGGGAAGGCACAGAGAACAGTGATTTTTTTCTTTTTTCAGTCAGTTTTGAATGAATTTCCTGTATTTATTCCACTGTGTGTTCCAGTAATTGTTTCAGAGGAGTTTGATCAATGCCGTTCAGTCAGTTTTTCACCGTGTGCATGAAATGTCAAAACATCCCACGGCTGTATGGCCAGATGATAACACAAACTCCATGTCTTGGCTGCATAAAGCAAACCAGGCTCCCACATCGTCAAGCTCTGTCGAAGGACGTCTCATTTTGAAGGATGCTTAGTAGACAGCTTCGTTTCACATCCCTCGTTTCACATCCCTCGTTTGGCCTGTCTTGAACGCTTGCGTCAGATGTATCCTTCACATCTTTCAGTCACCCACAATCCTTTGCACACGCGCCACTTCACTAGTATTTTCATGTCGTGATTGCAGAGATTTATGAAACCTGTATGATGTAGCCATGTGCACCTACAGTAGACAATCTCATTTCATGCAAAGAAGGACTTTAGCTTTGAAGCCTCGGAAGGACCATGCTAAGATGTAGCGCTCCATTTGAAAAGCACCCATTAAGTCATGAGGTTAAGCTAAACAGTCATGCTTTCAACGTTTATTCAGCTAGCACAAACCGACCATCATTTACATGTCAGTCAAGCTTCTTTCCCTGAACAAGTGGGCTGAGTTTACTGCCATTTAAAAGGGCTAAATATTTTTAAAAAAATGTAATGCAAAATATTAATACATTGCAAAATATTTTTAAAAATATCTTTCTATGCCAACTTTTACATCCAGGCAAATGCAACTGAAGAGATGTTTTATTTCATTGCAAAATATTAATACATTTTGCAGGCTATGTGGTACAGAATACAAATTACGTGCCATATACAGTATATTTTGATATACTGTATGAAGCGTAGCTGTGTTTTTTAGATGCCAACTTTTACATCCAGACAGAAAATGACAGTCAACTGGCATTTAAAGTTGCCAAATATATTGAACAATATTGCATTAGATGAAATATTATGTTTTGTCAATGTACAGTATAGTAAAATACATTCCACAATGCACTGTAGCATAGCTGTGTGCTTTTTCTATGATATCTTTTACATGCAGGCGGTAAATGACAGTCAACTGCCACTTGAAGTTGCCAGATAACTTGAAATAAAAAATATCCAACTGAAGAAAAAGAATGTAAGTTTGTGAATGTAAAATACATGCCATATAGCCTACCATGATGCACTCTGTAGCACAACTATGTTCTTTTTCTATGCTAACTTTTACATTTAGACAGGAAATTACAGTCAACTGCATTTAAAGTTGCTAGATATTTTGAACAATATTGCATTAGACGAAATACTATGTTTTGTCAATGTACAGTAAAATACATTCCACGATGCACTCTGTAGCATAGCTGTGTTCTTTTCTATGCTAACCTTTACAAGCAAACGGGAAATGACAATCAACTGAAGTTGCCAGATAATTTGAAATAAAAAAACTGCATCTGAAGAAATAGAATGTAAGTTTGTGAATGTAAAATACATGCCATACAGCCTACCATGATGCACTGTGTAGCACACCTATGTTCTTTTTCTATGCTAACTTTTACATTCAGACAGGAAATTACATTTACTGTCATTTAAAGTTGCCAGATATTTTGAACAATATTGCATTAGATCAAATATTATGTTTTGTCAATGTACAGTAAAATACATTCCACAATGCACTCTGTAGCATAGCTGTGTTCTTTTCTATGCAGACGGGAAATTACAGTCAGCTGCCATTTAAAGTTGCCAGATATTTTTAAAAAATGCACTTGAAGAAACATTTTTATTTACAATGCAAAATATTAATACATTTTGTAAGCTATGTGGTAAGGAATGTAAACTATGTGCCTGGTATCATGATTCACTCTGTATAGCATGAATGTGTTCTTTTCTACACAAACGTTTACATGCAGACAGGAAATGACAGTCAGCCATTTAAAGTTGCCACATATTTAAAAAAAACAAAATGCACCTGAAGAACTAATTTATTTTTATTAAAATATTATTACAATGTGTTAAAGAGCGTAAACTATGCGACTTATGATGCACTCTGTATATAGCATGGCTGTGTTCTGTACTATGCTAACTTTTACATCAAGACAGGAAATGACAATTATGTGGATGCCATATATCAATGTATGTAGCATATGTTCTTTTCTATACCAACTTTTAGATCCAGACAGGACATTATATAATTATAGACACTCTGCCAACTAAATATTGTTGTTTTAAAGTGCCATATATTAAAAAAATAAATAAATAAATATGCTTCTAGACAAAGTTTTTAATGCCAAATATGAATACATTTTGCAGACTATGTGGTACAGAATGTAAAATATGTGCCATATATTATGATGCACTTAGTATGTAGTATAGCTCTGTTCTTTTCTATGTCAACTTTTACATCCAGATGGGAAATGACAGTCAACTGCCATTTAAAGTTGCCAAATATAAAAAAAAAAAAATGTATCTGTAGAAATTTATATTTTGTAAATGTGAAATACATGCCTTATGCAAAGATGCACACTGTATGTAGCATAACTGAGCTCTTGTCCATGCTAACTTTTATGTTCAGACAGGAAATGACAGTCAACTATCGTTTAAAGTTGCCAAATATTTCGTAATAATTTCATCTGAAGGAATACATGTTTTGTCAATGTAATATACCATGATGCACTCTGTGTGTAGCATAACTTTGTTTTTTCTATGCTGACTTTTACATCCAAACAGGAATTTACAGTCAACTGCCATTTAAAGTTGCCAAATATTATGAAAATATTGTGTCTGAAAAAAAAAAAAGACTTATTTCAATATTACAGTATTATTAAAGTATTCAAAATTCGAGTACATTTTGCAAACGGTGGAGTACAGAATGTAAAACATGCGCCAAACACCGTAGCGCACTCTGTAATTACAGTAGCATGACTTTGTTCTTTTCTAGGCCAACTTTTACATCCAGACCGGAAATGATATAATCGTAGACACACTGCCAACTGATGATTCCATAGGCTGTGTTTTGGCCCGCAGCTCAAGCTTGTGTGTTTGCGTCTGTGCTCATGTTGTGTGTGGTTTGTAGGTCTGTTTGCTCTTCGCATGTTGCCAAATAGTCAGCTAGATATTAGGAACACAGCCTGCTGGTGGTTCCAAGTCCTAGTGGACCAGATGGGTGCAAAGCACAACAACCAGACCAGCTTCATGCTGCACTGATGTCACAGCATGAAATATCAGTACAAAGGCGGCAATTGGTCAGACCGGCAGGGGAGCAGGTTCCCGTGGAGCTAGATTGGGTAGAGATTCATGATGGTGGACCGCTGTGACCCCACAGGGACATCAACTCTATCCACACTCATTAAATCAAACGCTCGACATGAATCAGAATATTTGCGCAGTCTTGGAGTATCAGAGATGCTCATACCAAGGATTACTCTGGAGTGTTTGGATAGATGTGTAACCTTCTGCTTTCTCCGGTTTTATTGTTTCTTGCGCATTTCGCATTCTCCTCTCATCTCAGTGGTGTTTATTGCTCATTCTTTCCTTGAAACGCTGACATTTTTAATGTTTTAAATCTGGATATGCGCTGGTTTGAAAGCCTGGGAGCGTGAAAACCTTGAAACACTCGCACTTGAGGCATCTCCACCCCTTGATGTTAAATAATTCATTCTCGCCATTTTATTGTGCTTTGACCTTTGTCACAACCCCTAGTTTGGCAGAATGCTCGTAATCATTGTAATTTTGCACTGTTCATCTTCTCTCTGTTGTATTAAACAATGGTTGATTTCTCTGCCGCAGTGATTGGCTCTTAACTGCTGGATGAGAGCTGCGCAACGTTTAATGCTTATGTAGATCTAATGGGTCGTTCCTTTTATGCAGTACTTTTGGAACTCTGCGACTTTTTAAAGAATTAATTGTGTTCTAATTTTATAAAAGGGTGTACAAGGCTTTCAGAACTATGCTCTGGTCAAGCTTAGACACTTAAATGTTTTAATTATAACTTGTTTTTTTTTTTCTAAGTGGCAAGAAAACATTCATATCTAGCAGAATGGAAATAAAGCTGCTGTTTATTTTGATCTACAGTAGCTGATTTGACATGTTAATATAATACAGATTTTCTGTAATTAGTGTAATTATAGTACCCAATCCAGGCAATGAAATTGAGTGAAATTAGTCAGTTGCGGTTAATACAAATGAACCAATTAACCAGTGGCAAAAAAACATCAGCAAAACAAAGCATAACAACTTAACCACACTAAGAGATATATGTATGTACGGAACATATACAGACCTTTTAAATGTTTCACTCTTTGTTATATTGCAGCCATTTGCTAAAATATTTTTTTTCCTCATTAATGTGCATCCCATATTGACAGAAAAAACACAGAATCGTTAACATTTTTGCAGATTTATTAAAAAAGAAAACTGAAATATCACATGGTCCTAAGTATTCCGAGCTTTTGCTCTGTATTTAGTAGAAGCACCATTTTGATCCATTACAGCCATGAGTCTTTATGGGAAAGATGCAACAAGTTTTTCACACCTAGATTTGGTGATCCTCTGCCATTCCTCCTTGCAGATCTTTTCCAGTTCTTGATGGACAGCTGTTTTTAGATCTCTCCAGAGATGTTCAATTTGGTTTAGGTCAGGACTCTGGCTGGGCCATTCAAAAACAGTCACAGAGTTGTTGTGAAGCCACTCCTTTGCTATTTTAGGGTCGTTGTCTTATTGGAAGGTAAACCGTCTGCCCAGTCTGTGGTCCTGAGCACTCTAGAGAGGGTTTTCCAGGATATCCCTGTACTCAGTATCATTAATATATATATACACAAATCTTAATGCTAATTGATCAAACGATTTTGTTCAGTTCTGAAGGGATTTTATATAGTAGCCAATTTCCATGGTTTGAACTTGTATGCATGAATTATTGCCTTTGGTCATTTGATTGCATAATATTCAGCCATTTTTTGGCACCTCAAAACACTGTACAGAATATAATGCTGTATATAATATATGACATGATGTATGTATTTTATTAGATTTTTCCTCACAAGTTATACAGCTTCTTACCATTTGTCCTGTGCAAGTCAGATTGTCTTTAAATTCTATTGAGTTCTGTGGCATTTTGTGAAAGCCTCATTTCCTAGTATTTGGAATCACGAACCAATTTTTGAAATCTTTTTTATTTATTTATTTTTGCCTCCTCTGTGGAAGAAATTCATACATTTTTGAAGGTTTTTTTGTTTTAGATTCAGTGGGCTTAAAAATAAACATGATTAGTTTCAATTTTATGTTGCTCATCTTGAAGGTTTAGCACACATAGAGACGCACATACGCACACACACGCTGTCATCTCTGTCATAACCCGCTCCGATTGAATGCCACAGTGCTGAATGTCATCACTGTCATAATCACTTTGGTTTGGTCAGATACACACACATAAGGTTGTCACTGGTGGTGCGCTTGCTCCTTGACATGTTTCACCCATGTAACAGATAAGGCCGTCAGCTCAGCACTGTCTATCTTCATCTCTGTATCTCTGTTTCTCTCGATCTGTCTTATCATGTACGCTGATCTGGTGTCCACAGGGCAGACTCTATACTGTATGCTGCCCACATTTCACTGCAACTGCGCAGCCTCAACAGCCTTGAGACGTCTCTATTGCCAGCATATCTGCAATGTTGCGTAACTTCTCACACACACACATCTCCAGAGCAATTAGTGTTGCTTCCACGCATGGGCCTATCTAGGAAATTTCCTTAAATGTCTCTTTGGGAGTGTCAAAAAAATGAAGTTGAATCATTAAGGTATGGGAATGAAATGTTTGCATTTTTATTTCTGTCTCGTGGAGAACGTCAAGCAGATTTTGTAGATGTGTAGGAGGAAGAGAAACCGAGAACGAGATGGAAAGATGACGAAAGAAACCGAAGGGGAAAATCTTGAGTACACAGTAATTACTACACAGATTATTTTACGTTACGCACATTTTGGCGTCGTGTTTTGGCGACTTGTTTAATTATCGCTGACAGTTAGTTGGCTTATTCATCTGTCTTTCCGTTCACTCACTCTTGTTCTCTCAATCTCACTATTTGTCCTCCCTCTAGCAAGAAAGAAAGAGCGAGAGTATTCTTGTTCTCCGTGCATCTGTCTGTTTCACTTGCTAACACAATTGCGTAATTACCACTTTCGCAGGCAGCTCATTTGGCTCTGTGCTGAGTCACGGCAACTACTCACAATTCATATCATTTAGTTCATACCGCACGTCTTTCCACTCTCTCTTACTGTGAAAAATAGATTGTTTAATTCTTCTGAAAACAATTGAATCATGAACTGTAAAAACAACAACACAAAAAGACAGAAAGGTTATTATTTTTTTATTATTAATTTATCTTAATGTAGTGTGATTAAATATATTAATTTATTTGTTTTCTTTTCGGCTATGTCCCTTCATTAATCAGGGGTCACCACAGCGGAATGAACTGCCAACTTATCCAGCAAATGTTTTACACAGCGGATGCCCTTCCAGCCGCAACCCAACACTGGGACACACCCATACACCCTTGTATTCACACTAGGGGTGTGAACCTACTGTACACTGGTCTCAGGCCCCGTTTACACTAGTGCGTTTTAGTTTTAAAACGGCGTTGTAGCATGAAAACGATCCGCGTCCGCGTCTAGCGTTTCACCCACCGTCTCTCAACAGATGTCCCTCCACACTACTTCACCAGAAACGTATATCACGTGACCATTCACGCACTCTGGGCATGCGCGTTCAAGTATAAACAGGAAGTATGTGTCTCGCTCGGCATTTGGTTATTGTTAGTCAAAAACGCTGGTTGAACGATGAACGCGATGGCAAAGAAAGCAAGAGAGGTCTTTTTGTGGACAAACGGCGAAGTCGAGTTGTTACTTAAAGTAACAAATGAATATAAAACATCCATGGCTATCGAAAATACAGTGTTTACAGTGAAGGCTGGTCTGCCGTCTGCTGGTGGCGTTATAGCCATGTGCACTTGATGAATAAGAGAAGGTTACGCAATGACCCAAAAGCCCCAATCACTTAGCAGATCTCAGCAGCCACGCCTCCGTTTTCAAATGTCTTCGTTTTCCTTCATCCACACTGAGACGGAGCAGCAGCATTTTAGAATGAAAACAGCCTCTCCAGCATTTCCAAAACACTCTGTTTTGCCGGCTCGAAAACTCCGGCGTAGTGTGAATGGATGGCGTAACCGTAGCAAAACTTGTGTGTTTTAAAACGAAAACACACTAGTGTAAACGGGGCCTCATGCTTCGGTTCGGTTACAATTATCATGCCATCAATTCGGTTCAATTCGATATCTCGGTGCATCACGATGCATTGACCATGCTTTCCATACATAATTCGACTACTACTATTTTACCATGTTTACTGTGTTTTTTATTATATACTGTATGTAAGTTCTTTTTTATGTAAACTTTATAAATGCTTTGTTAATACATTTATAACATTTGTCATGCCAATAAAGCAATTATTGAATTAAATTAAATTAAATTAAATTAAATTAAATTAAATTAAATTAAATTAAATTAAATTAAATTAAATTAAATTAAATTAAATTGAATTGAATTGAATTGAATTGAATTGAATTGAATTGAGAGAGAGAGATTTTTTGAAGTGTTCTATCATTGTTGTCAAATTGCTCCATTTATTCCCCCCAATTATGCCCCACCCCCAACCATTTAAGTACTTGGTACTTAAGCTGTACGTGTATAAGTGGAAATAA
Source organism: Danio albolineatus (assembly GCA_903798035.1). Lineage (NCBI taxonomy): Eukaryota > Metazoa > Chordata > Actinopteri > Cypriniformes > Danionidae > Danio > Danio albolineatus. Next base: position 3,249,504 of record CAIGQQ010033155.1, read on the forward strand.
GTTGATAAATGACAGTGAAAAAGAAAAAGGGGAGAGTTGCTGCATTGTCACATATTTTACAACTCCCATGATAACTGTACATTTTTTCTTTCCTTTTTAAAAACTGCTTTTGCTTGAATTCAATTTGATATTCCGAGGAGACACATCAAACATTTGTGAGGAGAGATAAAAAATAACTGAGTCAGATTGAAACTCAGCTTGGCTAAACATTGGGATGGTAGTATACACTGTTTAGGCTGCTTAGTCTAAAAAAGTCATATTAGTCATGTTTCGTTTATTATCATGATCAAAACTTTCTCAAATATATAAAATTACATTTATTCAATTTGAATTTTAAAATACGTAGTAGATGTAGTACCACTTGGCTAACTGCTGGTCAGTCAAACTTGTCTACAGGACTCATTGCATTGCGTCTTTGTTTTAGGCACTAGTCTTGGACATGTGGAAATTTGCTCTCCATGTGTAACCAGACATTCAGACAGATGGCAGAAGGTTTGGACTCCAGTGAAACATTCATTGGTCAAGAGCTGCCCAAAGAGGAGGTCTGACTGACATGTTAAGCAAACAATCATAGTTTGCTTAAAATAAATGTGAAGTACATATAATTATTAAAGCAAATCTTTTGGTTGTCTTTTAAGGGGCTGCAAATGTCACATGCCTTTAAAAAATAGTTGGTTGATAATTGCAAGCTTTATGTGTCCCACAAATTCTGTAGAATTGAAATAATCAGATTTTAAGTTACTAAATTGTTTCCAATTATATTGTCATTCAGTTAACAGTCCCTGGGTGTGATGACTGAAGCTGACGCTAGAAAATATGGAACTATTAGGCGTGTGCGTTATAACTTCAAATATTTATAATATATGGGTTACATGTCAAATGGCTGGCATGGTCATTCATATGTTTTAATGTTCAGTATCAAACCAGTTAACACTTGACGGGTAACAGCTATAGAATTGACACATACTGTTTGCAAAAAATAAATAAATAAGTAAAGTAAAGTAAAGTAAAGTAAAGTAAAGTAAAGTAAAGTAAAGTAAGGTAAAGTAAAGTAAAATTAAATTAAATTAAATTAAATTAAATTAAAGAATAAAATAAAATAAAATAAAATAAAATAAAATAAAATAAAATAAAATAAAATAAAATAAAATAAAATAAAATAAAATAAAATA
>CAIGQQ010033155.1:3260721-3270721 GCA_903798035.1 Danio albolineatus
ATAATAATAATAATAATAATAATAATAATAATAATAATAATAATAATGTTATATATTATATTATATTATATTATATTATATTATATTATATTATATTATATTATATTATATTATATTATTCATTCATTCATTCATTTTCTTGTCGGCTTACTCCCTTTATTAATCCGGGGTCGCCACAGTGGAATGAACCGCCAACTCATCCAGCATATTATTTACGCAGCGGATGCCCTTCCAGCCGCAACCCATCTCTGGGAAACATTCATACAGACACATTCACACTCATACACTACGGACAATTTAGCCTACCCAATTCACCTGTACCCACGCAACTACGGGGAGAACATGAAACTCCACACAGAAATGCCAACTGACCCAGCCGGGGCTCGAACCAGCGACCTTCTTGCTGTGAGGTACACCACCGTGGCGCCCTATATTATATTATTTTATATTAAATTATATTATTCCTTCAGGTGATGCGGTGGAGCAGTGGGTAGTGCATACATTTATTCATTCATTTTCTTTTCGGCTTAGTATCTTTATTAATCAGGGGTTGCCACAGTGGAATGGACCACCAACAGGAAATCTGTAAATGCCATTTTGCTCAGGAGTAAGGCGCTTAATCATATGCTTATATGTTAAATTGGAGTATAACTCTTCTTTGTTCCACAGTTGCTTAGATACAGTTATTGTGATGTGTTTCGCTATAAACTCCAGAGTAGTCTTGCATGCTCAGGACCAAAAGAAAATCTCCAGGAGAATGACTGTGACTCCCCTCTAAAAGCCCATGTACATTATATTTCATTTCAATGAAGAAAACGCCAAGAGAAGATATCAGACTTTCATGCATCGATTTTATCTAGCTTCTACCACACCTATTCAAGACTGATTTATAGAGCTACTGTCAATCCTTATTGTCCTCCACTTTACCCAACATGCACTTAAAAGTGCTTAAGTGCTTATTAGTAATGTTGCTAAGAGTCATGTCTCCAGCCCTGGAGCATCACTTTATTCTATCAGCATTCTTTCTATATACTGGAGATACTCCATTTGCCAAGCCCTGAGGGGAACCTAAGTGTCAACATGTTTTAAACACAAACACGCTTCAGTGGAAAAATCTGCACACTGCAGGTCCTTTTTTTTTTTGTACAGAATAATCAGTGGAGCACTTTATTTGTCTTGTTAGATTGCTGTTTATGAAGATAATAGCAAGCAATGCATAACATTGTAGCCTTAACATCTGAATAATCACAACACTGTTTTGATTTTGTACATATATATAATATATGAGGGCGACACGGTAGCGCAGTAGGTAGTGCTGTTGCCTCACAGCAAGAAGGTCGCTGGTTCAAACCTCGGCTGGGCAAGTTGGCATTTCTGTGTGGAGTTTGCATGTTCTCCCCGTGTTCGCATGGGTTTCCTCCAGATGCTCCGGTTTCCCCCACAGTACAAAGACATGCAGTACAGGTGAATTGGGTGAGCTAAACTGTTCGTAGTGTATGTGTTTGAATGAGAATGTATGGATGTTTCCCAGAGATGGGTTGGGGCTGGAAGGGCATCCGCTGTGTAAAACAAATGCTGGATAAGTTGGCGGTTCATTCCGCTGTGGCGACTCTGGATTAATAAATGGACTAAGCCGAAAAGAAAATGAATGAATGAATGAATATAATATATGAACATGGTTTTCTATTTCATGTTTATATATACAGTACTGCGCAAAACTTCTAAGACGTTAGCACAATATATAATCAATCAGTTTGTTTATTAAAAACAAAGAAAAAATGTACTAATATGTGCAAAAAAACAACAACTTCATGCAAAAATATGTTTAATGTGGCTTTCCTTGGCACCAAGCACAGCTTGAACTGTTTTGTTCTAATTCTTCTGATTTTTTGAATTAATATGCTGTTTAATATCAGGCTTCTTTTAGCACTTTCCAGCGTTCTTCTTTAGGTTTAGTGTGCCATATCTTTTTTTTTTTTTCCTTTTTTTTTTGGGGGGGATCTTATACAGTCTCTATAATATTCAGATCTGGACTCTGTGGAGGCTATTTCATGACTGTCTGTGTTTAATCAACTGTCTTATCTTTACTTTTCACCATTCACAATTCCATCAATTCAGACACTATTGCTAAAAACACTGGTGGAAATGCAGTTCAAACCAGGACAAGCAGCCTCTCCAGGACAATTAAACCAAAATAATTCAAACTCTAACCTAACTCCTATCCTAACATACATACAGTACATCAACTAAAATACAATTTAATAACCCTGTATAAATCTCAATTAAAAAAAAGGAAAAAAAAAACACTTATGACTGGTTTTGTGTTAAATGGTCTCATATATACTATACCAACAGTAAAATGACAAGTTTAATGTTGGCCTAAATGCTTGCACAGTAATGTACAGTATATAGCTGTTAATCTACTCACTAATAGGCCATCAGTGGCATGTGTTTCTTTCAATAAAACATAGATGAAGATATTTAGTTAAAATAATAATAATAATAATGTTGTTAGTGCTTTATAACAACTACTACTTTTGAAAGTTAAAACGATATAACAACAAAAATCTAACAAAAAACATTCAGGCTAAACCATATTAGTACTTTGAGTGCCCAAAGTTACGTAAATGAACAGAAAATTATTATTATTATTATTACTATTATTATTATTATTATTATTATTATTATTATTATCATTATTATTATTATTATTATTATTATTATTATTATTATTATTATTTGAATGAACCATTGCTTTAAATGTAGATGTACAGTTAGCTAATGAGATACTGCAATGAAACTAAGACACACACACACATACTTTTATTATTCTATGAATTGTATTATCTAGGCAATATGTCCTTCATGACTCTGCAGAATACTTTAGGAATTCTTTTATAATTCACTGCCCATAATACAATTATGCAATGTGTCATTTTCTACATTATACTGTACAATAGGAAAGTAAGGTGAAAAAAGAATAGGCTTAGCTGCTTTTGTGACTGCGAGGGTGACGGGACATTAACCTAATCTTGATTGCTCCGAACAAGCCATGCTTAGTGAAGTCAAATAATTGAATCGTCTGCTTAGAGATTTGTGAAATAATCACACTTTTTCTCTGTTGTTCCTTCTGGAGCGGCGTGAGGGGAAAAAGACAGATGTGACACTGCTAATATATGACTGTTGATTAAACACAGCATGTGTGTTAAACAGCTCACAACTCATGTTTCGGCTAAGGTTGTCAATCAAAGTTCCAAAAATAAACTTTTGCTAAATAGATGATAATTATTTACCACCTGCAATCATTTATCATCACTTAACCTACAGTTCAGTAGTTATTTATATTGGCAATGTTTGCATTAATTTATCACTACGACCATGATTTGTTTAACTGAGATTGGGCATTTTTTTTTGCCTTATCTGTAATTTGTTTGGTCAGAAAACCTCACTCGTTTTATGTTCCTGGTGTAAACTGTACATGATAAACAACACAAATACCAACAAAAATATCTAGGCTTGATTGAATATAAAATGTCCATACATTTGGATACATACTTTTAAAATAAGTGAAATAATAAAAGTTAGGTGATTGATATTTGTTAGTTAAAGAGCCCCTATTATGCGTGTTTGAAAATGAGCTTTCATGTAATGTGTAACACAACACTAAGAATATGAAAACAAACATCCAGCTGAGATTTAAATCTGAAAGTCAAATATTTAAACTATTGATTCTTTATCAAAATAGTTGACCCGGAGTCAAATAAATGAATTGAATCAGGTTTGGTACTTTTGCTTGACCGCATCTGTGTCAAAACCACATCTGTGTACATCACCAAATATGTAGTTCCAGTTCCAGTTCCAGTAAAATGTGAACACGCTTTCACTTCAGACACTAGCAGAGGCGCGCAGTTGACCAATCACAATAGACTAGGTTATCAGTCCAATCATCACAGATTATCTTTGCGCTAAGGAGGGGTTTGGGAAGGAATGAATCGTTGAATGATTCATATGAGAGTCGCTGGGAAAATTGGATAAAAATAAATGCATATCATAAGACAATGAAAGTGTTTTGTTTTTGTTTTTTTAACCATGCATGGACGTCAGTATGTTGTTGGACACCCCAAAACCAAAATATGACCTTTTTAATGCAAAGTAGGGGCTCTTTAAACTTAAATAAAACAAGTAAGAACTAAATTTATGTAATAATATAAAAAATCCAATGAGTTTTAAATGCCTCTTATTCATTCATATTGTGTGGAGTATGGTCCTGCGTCAATTTTGCCCCTGAACATCACGTAAACCAATCCCATAGGTTTTCTTTAATTGGATCCGGCTTTTCTAAAGCTAGACATCAAGAGCAAACATTTCGAGCACTTTTTGAAATACAGTGTGTCTTAATTAACTGATCATTTGCCCCTGTAAACATTATTGGTGAAAAAAAATGTAATAAAAGTTTTACTGTAAGTACACTGTAAAAAAATATCTGTTAATTAACATTTTTCATATTTTACATTTATTTATGGTTGTGAAATGCATTATGGAAAACTTGATCTCAGGTCTGTAAACTCGACATTTTAACAAAGTGACTTTTTTATTTTACACTTTAGTAGCCTGAAATAAGATAATAATGAGTACTATATATAAAATGACATCTGTAAAATAACAGAAAATGTGCTAGCAGTTCATTTCAAGGTTTTTGCAGTGTAGTATACAACACCAATCCAGACAATATATCACTAAACTAATTATAATACTTAATAAATGTCACTTTTCCAACTTTTCAAGATAAAAAAAAAAGCTGGAAAAAAGATCAAGGTCTCATAATACAATTCAAAAGCATAAATAATAATAATAATAATAATAATAATAATAATAATAAAAACATAAATAACAAATTACAAAAAGCTGTTAATTTACAGATATTCTTTCACAGTGTAGTGTTCATTTCATATGTGGGATACACGACTAAACTTTATAGCTGGTATAAATAAATGCTTTACGGAAGGATAGCACATTAGCGCATTAGCTTATAAATTGCAGTGGTGTGCAATGCATCAAATCATGAGCAAAATAAGCAATTAATAATGCATGAATCAAAGTCTCTTGGAAAGCCTGTGATTTCTGACGATGGTTTTCCCTGCATCATTTTATTTTATTATGTCTCCGTATGTGGGCAGAGACAAATCACATAGAACAGGGGAATTGCTCACAGTTACTATTAACTTCTGCTCTGTCTTGGCTACATTAGACAACAGTATCTGACAGGAGAAGGATCATGCGAGCTCCACCGCCTTCAATCCCTTTGGTATTCTCCGCATTACATTGCGGCTCATTTGCATAAAGTTCAACTCTGCTCAACTTTGTTGCATTGTGAAATGAATGACTTCTGGTTGCTTTGCCACTGCAAATTGCTGTTAATGTGAACAGCCCTTTACTGAGCAACATTTGGTATTGAACTGAATGGATGGAAACGTTTGACAATCACAAGCCATGTTACTTCTGTAATATGATCAACTTTGGAGCAAATCGATATCAAAAACATATTAGGAAAATAAAATACTTGTTTTGGTTGTTAGGTTGACATTTAAAAAAATTATATATTATATCGAAATGATGAGAAAAAAAAATTAAGAGCAACTTTTTGCACTTAATATGTGGAAGCTTGGGGGTGCCAGAATGTTTGAAAGCAGTATACTGTAAATACTCAGCCTTTTTGAACTTCTTTTTGCCATCAAATAAAGAACGAAAGAGATTTTTAACACTGTCTGATTATACACTATGAATCATTCACTAATTTTTTTATTTACTTGTTCAAACTACTTATTTAAAATGAGCTTATTTAAAATGAAACAGCAGAAATCTAAAGATTTCATTGGGACAACTTATCTTTTTTATGTTCAATCTAAATAAATTTGTTAAGTTAACCTAATCGATTTGTGTTGGGACAACATGAAGTATAGAAGCTAGTATATTATAGTAAGATACAGCTTAAAGTGCTATTTAAAAGCTGAACTTGGTTAATTAGGTTAGCTAGAAGAAGTTATATTAAATATGACAACTAATAAAAAAAATATATATTTTTTGCCAAACTAAAATAATTACTATAAAATAAATAAAATATTTATTCAAAAGAAAAAAAACACATATTAAATAATGTAAAAAAATAAGTAACTGCTCTTTTAAACATCACTTAGAACTAATAATAATAATAATAATAATAATAATAATAATAATAATAATAATAATAATAATAATAATAATAATAATAATAATAATATTAAATTCACATAATTTTTCTGATACTTTTATTTAAATTTGTAAAAACAAAATTAACCTCCTTTTTTTCTAATGTATCGTATTTTCCTCTTTCTATGTGACCTCTTGACTCACCTGTCTTTCCCTGGCGTGTGCAATGTTTGTAAAGGGTTGGAGGGGCGCAATTTCGCTGCATGTAAAAGTGTAGTGACAAATAAAGGCTCATTATCATATGTTTTTATTTTATTTTAAATGTTAAAAGCATCCTCAAAAAAACTTAGACTGTTTTAAATCTTTCCAGTTTTCCTCAATTGCTAACACATTATTACTGATTCAGTTGGCCTAATTTTCCTAACCATTAATTCAGTTCTCAAAACATTGACACATTCCTTAAAATTCTAAACACAATTCAGCAGTTTTCACACACATTTAAATTTATCTTTTGCAAAACTCTACACAATGTCCTGATTTTGCACAGGATTAACCATGTTCTCATTCAGAAAAATACAAACACAAACACTCAAGCTATCAGATGCAGAATACAATAAACATGCAATTATGCATGTGTTAACACTTGACAGCAAAGCTGATGTAGATTTTAGTCACATCTATATCCGAAACATTTAGAGGAGAAAATATTAATATACCTTATATTTCACAAAAACAATGTGATGTAATATATATAACGAGGGTTTTTATAAAACCTTAGATGCACATAATGTAACATTCAGATGAAGGATTTGCCATTCACATGCTGTAAACTCATAACTGTCTAAATGAATTTTTTGCTCATTACAGTATTAATTGTTCTTCCAGTATATGTAGACCTACTGTATTTTTGTAGGACTGAGAGGCAGCTGACTGCCCTGTTTCTACCCAGATATGTGATGCTAAGGATGCAGATCATTATCTGATTGATTTTTTCCCAATTGTTTACACACATTTTTTGAAAGCATGCATCATATTGTCAGAACTCTACACAAAAATAAACTAAAACACACACACACATTGGGCAAATTCTCTTTATATATATTGTACCTTCAATTCTCTTGCAAAATGAAACTTTACATTGAAAACTGTAATTTCTTCTCAAAATGGTGTTTTGTTTTCAAATGACACACACAACCCATCACTTGATTAGACATTTATATGAACCAGTTGATCACTGATGTGCTTAATGTAAAACTCTACGACCACTTCATCTCCATTCATCATGATGACTTACTGTAAACCTTTTCTTTGTTGTTGAGTGTTACGCTTACTAAAGACAGTACATATAGGCCTACATAAGTGCACTGTAAAATATTTCAGAATGTTGTTTTTATACAAAACACACAAATACAAGGTACCAAATATTTCTCCCACAAAAACAGTGTACACAGTGTTCATCCCAACTAAAACAAAGTTGCACATAACGTGTTATACCATCAACAGGAGTATTACTGAATACAGTACATGTGTGACAGGTGTTTACCCATGTGATGAGTTAGTATGTAAAGTAGGGCGACTGACTGAACAATTTTGAATGACAGTGTGTTCCTTGTAAAAAACGAGTTTTTGTTCAAGACGATTGTGCCAAATGCAGATAATTGTGTGTAGTGTTTTGAACAAAATGTGTGTTTTAAACCTGCAATTTGAGCGTGAAACAGGAATTGTGCTTGTATTTTAGCAGAATTGGTGCAGGGGGTTGGTGCATCATTTACATGTTGCAGTCATTGTGGCTGAGCTACAAGTAATTGCATGTAAACAACTAAGAAAAGCTGCAATTTTATTTATTGCAGTCTTAATGTTATGGTCACTGAGAGTAAAGCATGTTTCATAATAAGTTCATACTCAGTCCTTTACAATTACAATAGACTTTTTTTTTGCATTTTCAATTTTTCTTTTTGGAAAGTCTGCATGTATTATAGTCATAAAAAACAAAGAAATAGAAATTCTAAATGCCTCTTCCTAAATTTGGTTGTGCCTTCAACCTTCTACCGATTCAGGTTTTGATCTCCCTGGTGTTTTCTAGGCAGTGCAGTTGTCTGTGTATTTGTCAGGTTTGTGCATCATCGGAGGCCAATGTTTGACTTTGACTGAAGAGAATATGTTTTTCACTGGAATATTTGTTTTGGAGCTGGCAGCTTGAGGTTTGTGCAAGTTGTTGTGCAGTTTTGAGATGGCATTTTCAGTTATGAGAATATGGTAAGTTGTTTCATGCATTGTATGTTCACAATCGAGAAAATTTGTAATATAAATTCAATGTTATTATTTTGAAAATACCTATTTTATGTGCTTTATTAGATACTTCACACAAAAGCTTGCCTAAAGAGTCACATTTGACTTGCAAGAGTCAAAAAGAAAAGAAGGAATGGGCGGTATGGTGGCTTAGTTAGCACTGTTGACTCACAGCAAGAAGGTTGCTGGGTCAAGTCCCGGCTAGACCAGTCTGCATGTCTGTGTGGAGATTGCAAGTTCTTCCAGTGTTCGTGTGGGTTTCCTCCGGGTGCTCCGGTTTCCCAGACCGCAGTACAGGTCATTCATTCGTTCATTTTCTTTTCAGCTTAGTTCCTTTATTAATCTGGGGCTGCCACAGTGGAATGAACCGCCAACTTATCCAGCATTTGTTTTACGCAGAAATTGCCCTTCAAGTCACAACCCATCTCTGGGGAACATCCATACACACTCATTCACACTCATACACTAGAGACAATTTTAGCTTACCCAATTCACCTATACTACATGTCTTTGGACTTGTGGGGGAAACCGGATCACCCGGAGGAAACCCTCGTGAACACGGGGAGAACATGCAAACTCTGCACAGAAATGCCAATGGACCCAGCCGAGGCTCAAACCAGTGACCTTCTTGCTGTGAGGTGACAACACTACCTACTGCACCACTGTGTCACCCCCGTGGTATAGGTGAACCGAATAAACTAAATTGGCCGTAGTGTATGAATGTATGGGTGTTTCCCAGTACTAGGTTGGGGCTGGAGGGGTATCCATTGCGTAAAACATAAGCTGGATAAGTTGGCGGTTCATTCCGCTGTGGCGACCCCTGATGAATAAAGGGACTAAGGCAAACGAAATGATCATTGAATGAATGAAGAAGAAACAAAAAACATCTGAGTATCTGAACTTCCAGATGTGCAATGAATATACGTATATGCAACCTGACATCCACCTCAGGCACTTTTTGTTCATTTTTTTGGACTTAAAAGCCCGTCATTATGTTTGACTGCGAGAAACTGTTTTAAGTGAAGTGAAAATGCTTGTCTTTCTATATTTAATGGTGTCAAATTGTAAAATGAAGTACAGTACATGGAGCAGAAGAAAGGCCAGTCATGGATGTAAAGACACCGAAAGAGACTCAAAGACTCTGAAAGAATGAGACAGACACTAGTAGTCTTGTGTAGTCTGTTTACAAGCAATCTGTACTTTTTGTGCCTTCAGTCTGAACTACAGGAATAGAGAAAATAGTCTGCAAAACACAAACAATAGTATGATTGCATACTCCTTAACATCAGAACTAAATGGGACTTTAATAGACTTTCTAAATATGAACAATTACTATATACATAAACATATAAATAACTATAAACAAGTCAAATACTAAATACATTTATCAATGTAAAAAAAATAATATTAATGACATTTTTGTTCATTAAAATTAATCTAGATATATAGAGGGAGTTTAAAACGTTCAATAAATGTAAAAAGTATATGCTGTATTACTGATATTAGTAAAAATTAAAACACAAAT
>CAIGQQ010033155.1:3280169-3293309 GCA_903798035.1 Danio albolineatus
AATAATAATAATAATAATAATAATAATAATAATAATAATAATAATAAAAGCTGCAAGCAGCAATGAAAGGGACCTCGCATCCAGATTCGCCATCTATAAATAAAAAACCTGTGAAATTCACAGATGTCTGCCAAACTTCCTTACTATACAAACTACCTCTGTTGCTATTACTGTGACTCTAAATTGGCATGTAGATGTCTTCAGGATAGGAATCTCATCAAACCTGCAAATTTTCAGGCAGAATCAACGTTATGTGGGTGAGTTAAAAGTACTTCCTCATCCATTGCGATACATTGAAATTTGTCAGTCCTCCACGGACATGCCCTTTGGCGAAAACTCTAGATCTTCACAATTTACCATTAAAAAAGCCTTTGGATTGTACTGACAGAATTTGGATTCATTGTGATAAAATTTGATTGAGTTTGTTACATTGTAAAACATATAATTTCCTGTTGCCAGCTGGTGGCGCTATGGCTGTAACTGAAAATTGACATGGAAACAGGTTCAGGTCAAGCACTCTTTATAAAAAGCTTGGATTTTGAGGCAGATCAGATCAGATAATGCACGTCTAATTTATAAGAACTTCCTGTTTCATAGCAAAACATCAACATTTGTGAGGCCGCCACGGACACGCTCTTTGATGAAAACTCTAGATCTTTTCAGTTTCACATTGCCAAGGCCTTTAGATGACAATGCCCTATTTTGTTGTTGATCTGACAAAATCCTTAGTAAAATTTTGTTAAAGTACAACGCCTGGAGATGGCAAAAACTGCCCTTTTTTAAAAGAAAGTTAAACATATCTGACTTCCTGTTCGATTTTGCTCCAAGACACTTATTTTGTAGGTACTGGCATGTTTGATATGTGTGCTTATTTTTGTACATGTGCATGAAATGTAGCTTGAGGGGGCCACTCTGTCAAACGTGCATAGGTGGTGCTGTTGAGTCATTTTGCCACACCCACTTCTGAAACCTATAACAAACATACATTTTCGCCATTTCTGGTGCATGTTCAAAGCTTTGTGTCATCGAGCATATTTAGACTCTCGAAAAGGCGATTCATTCTAAAGAAGAAGAAGAAGAAGAGCAATTCCAATAGGGCCTACGCATCATAGGTGTTTGTCCCTAAAAATAATTAGAAATAGTAGTCATGTTTTCTTATCTACAGTATAATTTGTTCCTCTTTTTCTTCTTTCTTCAATGTGTATTATTTGTTTTTAAATTAATGATATACAAACTTTTATAAATAATAAGCTACATGCTTTAATTTCAATATTTAATTGTTGCATGTTTTGTCAATTAATTTATAAAATTTTACCATATACTTGTACTTTGACAAATTTGACTCTATGAAATATTGTAAATGTCCTATCATACATTTCTTCCAGAGGGATTTTATTTCATTTCATTTCATTTCGGTTCAGTTCAGTTCAGTTCAGTTCAGTTCAGTTCAGTTCAGTTCAGTTCAGTTCAGTTCAGTTCAGTTCAATTCAATTCAATTCAATTCAATTCAATTCAATTCAATTCAATTCAATTCAATTCAATTTAAGGAATTTCAGCCTGTGAGGCAAGTATTCAATTATTTATTTTACTTTTTTCCCCTCACATGTTTCAGAAGGAAGTTGACAGACTGAGGGTTTTATTTTATTTTATTTTATTTTATTTTATTTTATTTTATTTTATTTTATTTTATTTTATCTTATTTTATTTTATTTTATTTTATTTTAATTAATTTTATTTTATTTTAATTCATTAATTCATTAATTCATTTTCTTTTCAGCTTAGTCCCTTTATTAATCCGGGGTCGCCACAGCGGAATGAACCGCCAACTTATCCAGCATATTTTTACGCAGCGGATGCCCTGCGTAAACCCATCTCTGGGAAACTTTTTTTTTATTATTATTATTTTTTTTTATTTAATTTCTAATGATACTACATGATACTAAACAAAATACAACACAAAGACAGTGGTTTCCAAAAGTCTTCATCATTGCAAATAATAAACTGTCTAATTGCGTATTCAAATCTTAAATCCCATATACGTACGGTGTATGATAAAATATATACTGCAGACGGCTCTGTGTTTGTTTGTGTGTGGGTGTGTGGACATTAAAGTTTAAACTATGCAGGTTTTAATATAGATACATTTGTATGTCTGTGCCAGTATAAATATATCTCGCATATATTAAAAAAAACAGTCAAGTGCTCCAACATTTCATGCATAACAAACACACTTTTACAAGCAAGCCATAATATCCTCATTTGGTTACATTTATTTCATCATTACCCAAAATTCTTGGCACTGTACCCTCTTCAAATAGTTTTTACCTCTTAGTTTTCTCTCAAGCGTGATCTTGAACAACCAGCCGAACACGTGTTTAGTCACACGGCAATCATTTTCATTTGGAGGGTAACTTTGCCTACACAGCAAACCTTGCTTTGACTCGGTATGACTCCAGTAGGATTACCATTGACTTAATGTAGATTAATGTTAGAGAGAGCGGGCTGTGTCGACACATGCCTCGCTATACGTTACATTCTATAGGCTGAGCAGTCATGCAGGCAATCTATATGCTAACCAAGTGGACTCTGGAGAACTCTTCTGTTTGAGCAACGTTAGGCACGTGTTTGGACAAAGCAGGCTAGTTTAAAACTGTTTGAAGTGTACTGTATATGCTTATTATCATTAATGTTGATCTTTTTTTAGATTGATTTGAATGTTACTTTATGGGGTAGATGGGGATGATTTCATATTGTGTTGTTGAATGTGCTGAATGTTGTGTGTATTCAGTGTTTGGTTAGAAAAGCCCATAAATAATGATTAGAGGTGCAGTATAGACAATGAGCCTTGGGGGTTTGAGGGTTTTTGGGGGAATCTAGAGAGGTTTTGTGCTTTTTTTTTCCAGATTCTTATATGTTAAAAGTATAGTACACATTTAAAAATATGAAAATTCTGTCAATGTTTACTCACAATTTACTTGTTTACAACTTCTATGAGTTAATTTCTACTGTTAAATACACACAGAATACACACTGTCTTTTTTGAAGACAGCTGGAAACCTGTAACCATTGACATATTATTTGTTTTTCCTACTATTTAAGTCAGTGGTTACATTGGTTCCAATGGTTTTCAGCTTTTTTTTTTTTTTAATATCTTCGTTTAGCATAAGAAAGAAATTCATAGAAGTTTGGTAAATAATGAGTGAAAAATGTAAGAGTAAATAATGAGTGAATTAAAATTTTTGGGTGGACTATCCCTTTAATGGCTAATGGTGTATGCTTGTTCCTGGCATTGGTGGGGATCTATGCATTAAGTTTCCAGACCATATTTTTCACAGATTTTATCAGCTTGCTATAACGTTAGATTGTGCATCAAAGTGGGAAAGAAAACACTAGCATTAATGTTACTATTTATGTGATGGACAGTATTGTTCAGTAGTAAACTTGAGTTTATGTGACTTGAATTCTCACTTGCGTGTCACCAGGGATGGGCAAAAATACATTGAAATGTATTTTAAAATAAAATACTAAATACCCCACTTTTAAAGGGCACATAGTTTACCCCATTTTCAAGATTTAATATAAGATTTTTGTGTTTCCAGAATGTGTCTGTAAAATGTCAGCTCAAAATACCCATCAGATTATTTATAATATCTTTCAGAGGTTTATAGTTTATACCTCTGAGCATCAGTTGGCAGTTTTTGTGAACTGTGCCTTTAATGCTAGTCCTCATTTCCCATGTGCCTGTCAGCGTGTCTCAATCTTAAAATGTGCACTCCGTATATTTACATATAAATACATAAATGCTGTACTTGAAATATGAAAATAAATGTAAAATATCAATTTAGATACAACTAAAATGTAATTGCAATGCGATTACAATGTAATGGCATAGTAATTACATCGTACAATAGATGTAATTTCAATGTTATAGCAATGTATTTACAATGTATTTTTAACGTTATTACATAGTAATTATAATGTAATCCAAAATAAAGGTTTGTAAATACACAATACATGTGCACTGTGTATATGTATTTAACTATAACACAAACACAAATTTAACACAAATACTGTACATGAAATATACAAAAATACATTTACAATACTATCAAAGATGTAATTACAATGTTATAACAATGTCACTACAGTGTTATAACAATGTAATTAAAATGATAATATATAGTATTTATAATGCAATAGCAATGTAGTTACAGCCAAAATAAAGGTTTGTATTTACATATAAATACACAAATACTGTACATGAAATATACTAAGAAACATTTAAGTTTATAAATATTATCTTGGATGTAATTACAATGCAAACATAATGTAATTAAAATGTAGTTACATAGTAGTTAAGTTTGTAATTAGATGCGTTCGGTGTATATTTATGTATAAATCTATAAATAACCAAATACTGTACATTCAATATTCATTCATTTTTTATTTATTTATTTTATTTTATTTTCAGCTTAGCCCCTTTATTCATCAGGGGTTGCCACAGCAATATGAAGCACAAAAATGCAACATATAAAGAAAGATTTACATTTATTACGTCTGTATTATGTAAAGGCATTTGTAATTGCATGCAAGATAATTTGCATATTACATTTCAGATGTAATTGCAATGTTATAACAATGTAGTTATAATGTCACTACATCCAAAATGTAAGTTTGAAATGACATATGTACAGTCTATAGTTGGATATAAATACACAAATACTGCACTTGAAATATACAAAGAAACACATTTATAAATGTTGTATAGGATGTAACTACAATGTAACATGGTGGTCTTTTATGTTGCGGCTTTGACCCTAGGCAAGGGTTGTAACACAATGCATTTACTATGCACTGACATAGTAATTACAATGTAATGACATAATAATTACATCTTGTATTAGATGTAACTACAAAGTTATAACATAGTAACTACATTGTAATGACATAGTAATTACATCCTAAATAAAAGTTCTTAATTATGTATACACTGTGTATATAAATAACTAAATACTGTAAATGCAATATACAAAGAAACATTTATATTTAATGTTTAATGTAAATCTTTAGATTTACAAGTTATAAAAACAAAATATTGCGTTTACGTTATAATGTGCACTGTGTATATTTACATATAAATACACAACTGCCGTACATGGACTATACATAGAAGCATATGTTTGTATATATTATCTTGGCTGTAACTTCAATGTAATAGATGCAATAACATAATTACTTGATATATATCATATACTAACAGATATTATTTTAAAATCATGCTGCTGTTCATTCAACAGTGCTCAAAACATTGTAAAAAAAAAAAAAAAAATTTCCTCTAATGTGCTCATCAGTGTTAAATGGGACTGAAGCAGTTAATGAGATCCAGAGAATGGATTTCAGGTTTGCTTGTAGTTAAGGTCAGACAGGATAGACTGTACCTTGTGTTCTTTCAAACTAATTACCAAGCCAGAGAACATTGTTTTCAAATGGAGTTGGCTCATATAAAAAGTTAGGATTTCAGGCTTTCTACAGATAGAAAGAATTTCAGCCTGTGAGGCAAGTATTCAATTATTTATTTTACTTTTTTCCCCCTCACATGTTTCAGAAGAAAGTTGACAGAGACTGAGTTTTTTTTTTTTTTTTTTTTTTTTTTTTTACAAGACAATGTTTTCAGCCCCAAAAAATGCAAAACTTTTCAGTCATACTGTCTGTTTGTTTACAGGACAATGGTGTTTTTGGACTGAAAATGGATGAATCTGATTTCAAAGTGGATGTTTTTGAAAATGCTGTTGTTGTGTCTGTAAAAACACCCAGAAATGAGAGTCTTTGAAAATTATATCATCGTGCACGTGCATAGTACATGTTGAGGAAGGTGTAGATTGAAGTCAAACGCAAAAAAAACACACAACAATGGTGGAGGGTTGTTGCTCCAGTGTTTGTCAACAATTCATCAGTAAAGTGTGCATTTACTTCATATTAGAACCAACGACAGAGTCAAATCTTACACACATGGTAAATGTTACTTTTCTTTACTTGTACTGTTTACTAATAATGTGACAGTGGCAACTACTGGCATTCGCAGCACATTGTTTGTGCCCGTTTTCTTAAACATGTAAATGCTGATGGTTTTGAAAATGTCGCAAAACAAACGTGAAACGTTTTTAGAATAAAAGGAAAATCTTGTTGTTGACATGTAAACGCAGCCTAAGACAGCATTGTGTTTGTTTTCTCTATTTTACAAAACAGCATGTTGCTTTATGCCAAATTTCAAGTATGCACAAAATAAAGTAGATCCTTTACAGTTTTGAATGATATCTTAATATTATCTGTTACACCAGATACTGTATGAAAAAAATAATAATAATAAGACAAATGTGTGTTTGCTGACCTCAGAAATTTAACAGTCGCCAAATGCGAATACAAAAAACTGCCTCCCATGGATTATAAAAATAATAAATCATGAATGCATTGTCAACAAAAGATAATCATCTCTAAATAAATCAATCTCTAAACAGCTATTTTTAACAATTTAAATGTTTTATGACATTATTATTCTATTATTATTATTTATTTTAATATAGAAACTAATAATAACATGTTAAAAAAGTATATTTAACTTAATTTATTATTTCATATTTCCCCCTTTTAATCTCAACATAAGAAAAAAAAATATTTCTAAAGAGCCCAAACACTCATCAATCATTTCATTAATGCAGTCATGCTACCATCCAGTTCATTCAGCCATTAAGAAATATATTCATTGTTCACAAACGTTTGCCAGCAGGACGGCCACACTATATGGGATTATGAGAATGCTATCAAGCGCTTCTGTTTGTACGCAATTCTTGGCCTGCTATCAGTTACTTCCATTGTTTTCTGTTCGAACAGGATTACTGTTATGATATACAGCCTTGTCACTTCATTCCTTCTGAGCTATTCATAAAGCTCTACCTCTCTTTCTTTACCTAATGCACGCACGCACACACAAACACAACTCCCATTCACAAATATCCAACAGCAGCATCTGTTGTAAAGGCCACCCATATTTTGAATGCTCCACATGCAGAAATGATAAACAACAACAGTAATCACTGCTGAAAAAGACATATTTGATGCTCAGTAATTGTTTGAGTCACTGTTTTTTTGGTTTTGTAAGTAAATTGCATGGGGTTAATATATTGTTATAATGAGGACGTGATATTCTGACCTATAATTATTCTAAAAAATACTGGTAGTAAGTGTCGATTTGAATTCAAAAATCCCAAAATGAAGCAAGCAAACAAAGAAATAAATAAATGCTGGGTAAATATGAACTCTTTGATAAATAATCACAGTAATCACAGTGGGGTAAACAATGATGCTCTGTAATTGTTTATCCAAAACTGAGAATAATTTTTCGGTGCAGCATGAAGTGAACTGCGTGGAGTTTATGTATTGTTATGTGAGGACATGATACTATGGTTAAAACAGTAATATAGCAAGTGTTAGGGTTAGGATTAGGAAATAAAATAGCCAAATGAACAAACGAGCACATAAATAAATAAGAACTCCATAATAAATAAAGTCAGCAGTTGCAAGGGTAAAATAGATGTTGCATGCTCAGTAACTGTTAAAAACTAAATCTAATTTTTCATGTAGCTTTAAGCAAATTGTGTGGTGTTGATGTATTTATATGTGATATATTAATTTACATGTTAAATCGTACATGATAAATCATTTGCATGATTTTCTGACCAACAAGTATCCAAAAAAAGTGTTGATGTGGGGAAAATGCAAGTTCATTGTAAACTGCAACTCTATGATAAATAACGACTGTAATAATAGCGAAACTTGATATTCTCACATCTCCAAATCAGAAAAAGTTGGAACCGTATTGAAAACGCAAATAAAAAAAGTAGTGATTTCCAAATTTACTTTGACTTGAATTTTATTGCAGACAATATAAACACAAACTATTTCATGTTTTATCTGGTCCACGTCATTTCGTTTGTAAATATACATCCTTTTCTGTCATTCAGACCTGCAACACAATACAAAAAAAGCTGGGACAGGAGCAGTTTAGGGCAGGTAATCAGATAAATTGGTTAGAAATGATTTGATTTGAAACAGGTGATGTCAACAGGTGCTTGTAATTATGATTTGGTACAAAAGCAGCATCCAAGAAAGGTCTAGTCCTTCAGGAGCAAAAATGGGGCGAGGATCGCCAGTTTGCCAACAAATATGTGAGAAAGTTATTGAAATGTTTAAAAACAATGTTCCTCAAAGAAAGACGTTTGGATATTTCACCTTCAACACTGCATAACATAATTAAAAGATTCAAGGAATTTGGAGAAATTTCAGTGGGTAAAGAACAAGGGTGCAAGCCTAAGCTGAACAATGGTGATCTCCTACCCCTTAGGCAGCATGGCATGAAAAATCAGCATTCATCTATGAGCGATTGCACCACATGGGCTCAGAACTACGTTTGCAAGCCTTTGTCAAGTACCACAATACATTGTTACATCCACAAATGTCAGTTAAAACTGTACCGTGCCAAAAAGAAGCCTGATGTTAACAGTGTCTGGAAGTGGCGTCAACCAGCAGCACGTTTACTATACTGTCCCAACATATTTGGAGTTGTGTATATGTGTGTGTGTGTGTATATATATATATGTATATATTCTTCGTCTTGTTCTGATTTATTTTTCATAGGCTATTGATCATTATTTTTACACTTTTCTGGATGAGAATTTGCATAATTATTCAAATGTTTGCTGGTGCTGTAGGTTAGAAGAGGAAAAATTAAGCTTTGCTTTGAGGGAGGGTCTGTTTCTTTCACAGTGGGGAAGAGGTAGAGGAGGAGGAGGGTCTGAAGGTTGTGTACAGTTATTCATGTGTTAGCGTGCAATCGGTGGAATTGATTTATGTATTTGTGTGTTGTTGTATTTTTTTTTCTGAAGGAGCTGAGGCATGATGGGATTGGACTGCTGTAGCTAATTCATTTCATCTGTACCGAACTGCAGAGAGAGAGAGGGTGAGAGGGCGGGGGAGGCTTTATCACTTTAGCTTAGCTTTTGAGTTAGCAGATGTATATTATAGAGAGAAGCAGGAGGAGACAGCAATGAAGCAAGCTAATTGAAGTGATTTTATTTTATTTTTTGGTTGATGGATTGCTGAAGTCAGATTCTTAACCTGCTATATTTATCTGGTGAAGCTCACTAAAGTTGATTTTGCTGTTGATCTTGACAAGCTACTGGTCATGAATGCTAACATACAAAATCCATTAGTCTAGTAACTGCATGATAATCATCATCAGTAATGGAAACGTGATTTTATTCGACATTCCATAATACGTGCATCATAATTACCTATGTTATATTGGATTTTGATACTTTTTTAAATTGATGCATATTTTGATTCAGTGATGCAATCTAGCAAGCAAGAGGGTCAGTAAAGGTTTTTAAAATTGATTGATAATCATAATAAAAAGTTGTTAAAGTTTCTTGAGCAAAAATGCAATATAATGATCTCTGAAGGTCGTGTAACATTGAAAACTGAAATGAAACTTTTCAGTCACATGAATTAATTATACTAAAGCGTCATAACATTTAAATGAACAAATGAGCAAATAAAACAAGTGCAGGAATGAACAAATGAGAAAATGAATGAATGAATCAATCATTGAATCAATCATCCAACCAACCGACTGACCGACCGAAGGATCGATCGATCGATCGATCTATCAATCAATCAATCAATCAATCAATCAATCAATCAATCAATCAATCAATCAATCAATCAATCAATCAATCAATCAATCAAATCAATCAATCAATCAATCAATCAATCAATCAATCAAATTATCCAACCAATCAACTACCCAATCAAACAACCAACGAACCAACCAATCAATCAAACAACCAATCAATCAACCAACTTAACCAACCAACCATCAGTCAATCAAATTCATACATTCGTTCATTCATTTAAGCCCTCATTTTCTTTTTGGCGTAATCCCTTTATTCATCAGAATGAACTGCCAACTTATCCAGCATATGTTTTACACAGCAGATGATCTTCTAGCTGAAACCCATCACTGGGAAACACCCATACACTCTTATTCACACACATTCACTACCGACAATTTAGCTTACCCAATTCACCTATTGCGCATGTCTTTGGACTGTGGGGGAAACTGGAGCACCCGGAGAAAACCCACGCGAACACTGGGAGAACATGCAAACTCCACATAGAAATGCCAACTGGCCCAGCAGAGGCTCAAACCTCTTGCTATGAGACAAATATGCTACCCTCTGTGCCACCATGCCACCCTCAAAATCAGTTAAGTAATAATATGAAAAATTGAATTGTCCTAAACAACAGTCGCAGTTGTACTTGATGTGATTTGACAAACATTGAAAACCAACTGTAAAATAGCCCAGTGAATAAAAGTGCATCTTTTTCAATATATTAGGTTATTATCATTAAGATTTGTTCCTTTTATTTAGCAGTTATTTCACAGTTAAACTATTACATTTATATCCTTATTAACAATATTGAACTTAAATAGAGTATAGTACGTTTATTTAGTAAAAAAAAATGTTGACCAAAAGAGCATCAGAAGGGCTAATAATATTTTAGACTTCTTTTTTTTTGTTCATTAAATTTTCACTGTAGCTAATTAATGTGTGAAAATCACACTCACAGACATCATCTGGACCTCTCATTGCAAAGACTGGCATTGCATATGTTATGCAAATTGACTTGTAATTACCGCCTATGATTTAAAAGGTCAGTGGCAATGAGGTCAAAGTGGAAATTGCTTGAACACTGTATTCGACAGACACTGTACGCCACTTGAGTTCAGAGCACTTTTGACACAAGTCATGCAAAAGCACCAGCTTGCAAATTACTAGTTTTTGCAGTCAAATTACCATGCATAACTATAACGTAACTTTACCATTGTTCTCACCCAAGCAACTCCACTGAAGCTGAATAATGTAACACAATGAGTCCAGTTTCAAAATGTGAAGGCCTTCTTCCAAGTGGTGCTACCAAATCAAACAAAAGAGGCAGTTTTCAGCAAAACATCCCGCTAATGTCAGCTTCAAGGTAACCGAGATGATGTTGTGTGCAGTTCTTTTCAATAAAACGTCACCCATAGAACATAAAACCCAGTCTGTGCGTTTTCCCAAACCTCACATCAGCCTCCAAATTCTGCAGAAACATTTGAGATGAAAATAGCAAATACTGAATATATCGAATGCTGCTATTGACCGTATCCTCTGGTTAGACTGAAAAAGGCCTTCACCAGACACCATAGTGGGTTGGTGTATTGTTTTTGAACAGCTTTAGTTGATGTAGTACTTCTGTGAAAGCAGATTTTGGGGGAAAATAAACAAGAAAATCCTTTGAAGGATGCTAGATTAGTGGAAAACAGTACTCTGGCTGAGTGAGTGCTGGACTGGGGAGGTTTTGACTGTATGTGTAGCGAATGTTTATCTCCTGCTTGTGCATGAGGCAGATGAGGCGCTTTTCTGCATGCTTCGTTCTGCCTCTCTTTGATTAGATGGAGCCCTGAGCTCTTCCTAGCGCTGCTCTTCTAAACGCCGCATATTCCACAAAGCCATTTTACATTTTTAATGAAATTAAAAACATGTAAAGAGAGCACTGTTTCTTTCACTGTCTGCCGCTCACAACTACTGTGCTCACTAATCCGCTGCTGCATTTCCCCCCTCTCTGTCTTTCCTTTTCCCTTGCTTTCTCAAGTGTAACATTTTTTTCTCTCTCTCTCTTTCACTCTCTTGGCTGTAGCTATAGTAGCTCTTGTTCAGAAACCATCAGAAACATTTTATTTATTTATTTATTTATTTTAAAGCTGGAGCTTTTTATTTTATTTATTTATTTTTATTCTAATTTTTTTTACAAATAACTAAGCAAGTAAGTTTTGTATTACTCTGACTAGATTATGCTACTATGTTTATGATTAAACTATGGTTAAAAAGCTTTTTGGAATTTGTAAAACTTGGTGAAAAATCATTTATACTTCATGTCATTCATTCATTTTCTTTCGGCTTAGTCTCTATTTTAGAAATCGCCACAGCTGAACAAACCACCAACTATTCCGGAACATGTATTGCAGAACACACCCTTCCAGCTGCAACCCAGAACTGAGAAACACCCATACACATTCATTCACACACACTTATATACTACTAGTTTATTCGGTTCACCTAAACCACGTCTTTGGACTGTGGGGGAAACCGGAGCATCCAGAGGAAACTCACGTGAACACAGGGAGAACATGCAAACTCCACACAGAAGCGCCAACTGGCTCAGCCGGGACTCGAACCAGTGATCTTTTTGCGGTAGGGGACAGTGCTAACCACTGAGCCACTGTGCCACCCCCTATACTGTATGTATAATTGATAATTTGATGACATGATCCTAAAGTTAGTTTCATTACCTTAACTTTAACATGATACTGCTGTAATTTGGCTTAATCAATTTGGCCTTGGTGAAAATATTACTTTCATTATTATATTTTATGGCGTTCTTATCTCGAATTGTTGAGCTGTAATTTAGTGTATGTGAATAAGAAAGCTACATCGGAGTAGCTAAATTTCCTTGCTGGATTATATCTGGTTTGCATGTTTGTTAGAGCTTAATGACAAGGAAAATTGTCATTTGAAGTGCAATTATTCACATGCTGTTGTGGTCACACTGTGCTGTGTCTGCTTTGGGATTTATTAAGTCCCTTACTCCCTTTTTTCCAGCTGCAGCCCCTCATTGGGAAACATCCATTCACACTCATTCACACATACATTACAGACCATTTTAGCCTGCCCAATTCACCTCTACCATGTCTTTGGACTTTTGTGGAAAACTGGATCACCTGGTGGAAACCCACGCAAACTCGGAGAGAACATGCAAACTCCACACAGAAATGCCAACTGACCTAGCTAAGGCTCAGCGACCTTCTTGCTGTAAAGTGATCGTGCTATCCACTGCGCCTATGACATCCATATAAAATAAAATAAAATAAAAAAAAATAAAAATAAAATAAAAAAAATAAAATAAAATAAAATAAAATAAAATAAAATAAAATAAAATAAAAATAAAATAAAATAAAATAAAATAAAATAAAATAAAATAAAATAA
>CAIGQQ010033155.1:3293319-3303487 GCA_903798035.1 Danio albolineatus
AAAATAAAATAAAATAAAATAAAATAAAATAAAATAAAATAAAATAAAATAAAATAGTAAAGTAAAGTAAAGTAAAGTAAAGTAAAGTAAAGTAAAGTAAAGTAAAATAAAATAGAATTTCATTTGACAACTCAATATTAATCTCTACAGTTTAATATTTAGTTGGGAATTTAGGAGTGTGTTTATGAGAAATATTTGACCATTGAGAATTATATGTTTCGAGAAGAACATTTGTGAGGTCAGGTACTGATTTTGGATGTGAGGAGCTGACTTTCTGAACCTTGCTTTGTTCACTGGTGTGCATTCGTGTATGAACTGGAAATGGTCATCCCAAAACTGTTCCTGCAACAGTTGGTAGCATGAAATTATACAAAATCTCTTGGTATGCTGAAGCATTAAGAGTTGCTTTCCCCCTGAAAAACAACACTTGATGCACAATTCATTGAATAAAACGCCACAAATAGATGTATTGCATAGGTGATTCATGCTTGAATCTTGAGAGCAGCCCATTCTTTCACAAATGTAGAAACAGTTTGCATGCCTAGGTGCGAGATTTTATACACCTACAGTATGGTCATGCATGAACCAGAACCAGACAAGAAGGAATGAATGAATAAATGAATGAATTAATTAATTAATAAACAAACAAACAAACAAACAAGCAAGCAAACAAAAAACAAATAATAAATAAATAAACAAATGAATAAATAAATAAATAAATAAATAAATAAATAAATAAATAAATAAATAAATAAATAAATAAATAAATAAACTGCTCACCTTACATTGAGGTCATAAATAAAGGTCAAGCATTACAGTATACCCATCCATTTTTAAGATGCATTTGATTACGTGATCTGCAGGAGCCGATGTATGTGACTGCACTCAGCACAGTAACCTATACTTTAGGAGACGTGTGTGTTTTGAGTGCTTTTGTGATCAATGTGCTTGCAAAGTGGCATGGAAATCAGAAATCCTGTCTCCTCTTCTGCTGTGAATGATTGGAGAGTACAGTCATGTGGAAAGAGCTCTCTCTCTCTCTGCCCTGTCCATGCAGACTCGCTTGATGTGGAAATGACATGGCTGAGCTCTGTGGTTAGCGTGAGTGTGCTTTTTTAAGGACTGCATGGAGAAGAACGGCGAGAGATTTTTTTTTCGGCAGAAAGGCATCACTTTTACCAGCCAGCCTGATGATATCTTACTGAAATGGCCCAGTGAGAGAGAAAGTGATACAGGGAAAAAATGCACTGGTTGAAAGTGGTTAGCCTACATGGATGAGGAATGAATCAGAAAAAATAGATATATTGTTTTTGCTAATTATGTTTATAGTATATAAGTATGCATATACTGTAATATAAATTTGTAGTAAAAATACTTATATATACATATATGTCAGCATGGTGGCCCAGTGGTTAGCACAGTTACCTCACAGCAAGAAGGTCGCTGGTTTGAGTCGCTGCTGTGCCAGTTGGAATTTCTGTGTGGAGTTTGCATGTTCTCCCGTGTTCGCTTGGGTTTCCTCTGGGTGCTCCGGTTTCCACCACCTGCCAAATACATGAGGTTTAAGTGAATTGGATGAATTAAATTGTCCATAGTGTATGAGTGTGAAAGTGAATAGTGGATACATTATCGTAGACTTGCCAAAGCCATGGCTCCAATATTACATTTTTGACTATAGACCTACATACACAACTTTTCACAGAGCTCAGTTAAATGTTTTTTTTTTTTTAATTAGTTATCAATAATCTGTTAAGGCCAAAACAAATGGTAAAATACAGGTTGCAATTTAATTTAATATAGTTTAAATGATCGAATGAATAAATAAATAAATAAAAATAAATAAATAAATAATGTTTTAATATTCAGTTAAATTTATTTCATGTTTATTTCTATATCGCTTTTACGATGTAGATTGCGTCAAAGCAGCTTAACATAGACGATCTAGTAAATTAATAAATAACTGTGTCAGTCCAGTTTTCAGAGTTGAAGTTCAGTTTAGGTCATTGTGGTTGAAATTTCACTGCTGAAAGTCCAAACACTGAAGAGCAAATCCATCGATGCTCAACTCCACAATTCTCGAACCATGCAAGCCAGTGATGAGGAACAAACTTCACCAATTGATGAAGTGAAGGAAAAAAACCTATTGAGAAACCATGCTCAGTTAGGCAACACCATTTCGTTTCTGGCCAAACTTCTTGTGCAGAGCTGCAGTCTAGGTGTGTATATAGATTATATAGGCTAAATAAATATAACATATCTTTAAATTAAATAAATCTGCTATGTTCTGAAAAAAAAATGTCCATGTCCATGTTTGTCATTTCATCCAATTAAACACAAATAAGACAAATAAGTATATTCTGTGTATTTGTAGAAGCAGTCAATCAAGCACTAAAAAAAATAGGCTATATCCTACCATAAAACTTAAATAAGCTATTAACAATAGATATAAACAATGTGAGGGAGCCATAGGTGACTACATGGAAACAGTGTGAATCCAAATGCTGGAGGTTTAATAAACAATCAGCAATTACAGGCAGAGTCGTAGTCACAAACAGGCAAATGTCGGTACAAACAATAAGGCAGTCCAAAACAAGCAAACAAAGCAGAGTCTAAAATCCAAAGAAGCAGTGGTCAAAAGGCAGGCAAAGATCATAACAAGGCAAATACAATGGTAAAGGATATGCTTGGTAAGGCAGTGGAACTGGCAATACTTCGCAAAGAGAAGGTCTACACAGGCTGTTTCTCAACATGCGTTCTTCAGCGGTCTTGCGTCCTCGTGTTCTCGTGTAACGTCATCATCATCCGCCGAAGTTCAGTTCCAATACTGAAGACCGCAAGAACGGAGGACGCGTGAAAGTTCCCGGATCTGTTCTTGATTTCGAGAATGCTCCAATGCAGACTTGAGCACCGAACTCGCTCTAGAAGTCCCAGAAGTCATTGCGACTGGAGGTGGGAAGCGCAGCATTTTATATAAATTTATTATTAAAGCTCAGAGATATACTTATTTACCTCAGAAGTTTCCCTAAATGAGACGGTGAAAGTAAACATTACCATGAAAATCTTAATAGAGGCATAAACACATTAAGGGTGTTTATTTGTTGAAATTCGTATTAAAATCTGTTTTATTTGTGATGTGCAGCGTACATTTCTGAAGTCTTATGCATAACATATATTGTGAAACGGGGGAAAACAATAAATCGCTGTATGAATGCCGTAATGTTTAAATAATTTTCGGTTAAAGTCGCGCGAGGGTCATGTGACCATCAGGAAAAACGCAGCATCTCATTCCTCACAGGACGCGTTCTCGGTCCTCGCGGTCTCCCGAGTTCGTTCTTCCGATGTGACCTGGCAAGACCGCTCTCCACAAGAACACAAGTCCGTTCTCTGCGTTCTTGGAATTGAGAAACAGCCAGTGTGTTTATATATGGTGGTGGCAGGAAGTACCACCAAGGAAGTGCAGAGTCAATATTCTGGAGAGCGCTCCAGGTTTCAGTTCTTAGTTCTTTCATTTAATTTTTGGTTGTTTCATTTTTAAGAATCCATTTATTTAACTTGTTTTGTTAAATAAGCCCCATTTTATTATTTTATTTTTGTAATTAGTTTTTGTCAAGTTTAAATGTTGTGTTTGTGCATGGGACGTTCGCGTTTAGATGCATGTATGTGTGACAGTGTGAGAGACCGGTTGAGAGAGCGCTCGATTCACAGCTCTGTCGGAGCTGCGATTGGCTGGGCTAATTGATTGATTGATTTAAAATACTTCAGTGTCATGTTTACATGTTTTATTTATATATAAAAAATGTATACATGAAAACTAAGCTCATAAAGTAGCAAAACAGAGACTCCATTATCTTAATAGAACATTGTGTTATGTCCTTACCATAGTTTTCATCCTGTCTCCTTCATTAAAGAGCTCAATGTCTGTTTTTCAAATGTAATTCTGTTGACAAGATCAACATTGGATAATGCCTGTGGTATTTTCAGTGCACCTGAGTCATTTCAACCGCCAGTGTTTCTCCACAGCCAGAGAATAATCAGGACATGGTGTCACAGTCACCTAGTGTCATCCAGCATATGTGTGTGTGAGTGTGTGAGCAAGGAAAATGGAAATAGATGCGCACATACACACATGCAGGCATCGTTGCTTGCCCATATTATGACAATGTGAGTGCCGAGGGGCAGGAAAAGCATAAACTAGCCTAGGTTGCTAACAGCCTCTTCAAAAGCCCTGCGGCACAATAGAATACAGTAACTAGCTGCCTCTATGCACCCACAATGGGGGGCTGATCCTTGTTTTTCACCTTTTCTGCACTCACACACACAGGTTTATGGAGCTGGGCTCTGTTGGTGACATGCTGTCTCCACACACCTTGCTAAATTTTCCCACAGGAGAGAAAAACATGATTTTTACATGACTTCAGGAGAGAGTCAATCCGCCCACTGGTTTAATGGTGGAATTGCATGACCTTATGTAATAACTACTACTATACGTACAGTATACTAAGCTACTATAGTGCTACGGACCACCATCAGCACAGAGTATATATATATGCATGTGTCCCATTATATCAAGTCAAGTTGTTTTTAAATGCTGTTTTATAGTTGAAAACAACCCTCATGTGTACCGCTCTATAAAGGACAAGTACCCACATTTTTCTCTCTCTTTCTCTCTCAGTTTCAGTGAGCAAAACTCAGTGTGAGTCAGTCAACTCAGTGTGATTTCGGAGAGATGGCAAGAAATTATTCATATAATGGAATTACAAATGCAAGAACCAATCACCTCAAAGCACTCACAATTTCATCTTGCACTTTATTTTTCTCTTTCTTTCTCTCTCACTAATATAAAAAGCCACCAAAAGTCGCAGTGATGCACTTTTTGAAGTGAAAATATGCAGTTGTTCATTTAAAAAGGTTTTTAAATGCATGAATTTTAAATGAATTCAAGCTGTAGTAGGATTTTTGTCAGTGTGACCTATCGTCATTAAGTTGATTTAGTTATAAAACCAGAGTAGCCATTGAACTGTAGGTGAATTATTGTGCAAATTATGTTTATGAGATATATGGGCAATTTGCAATATACATTTCAGATACAATGTTTTGATTGTATTTTGCTCTATGGATTATTATTGAGGATTTATTAAGTTACATATGCTTTCACCATGTGGTACAGTGGCTCAGTGGTTAGCACTGTTGCCTTACAGCAAGAAGGTCGCTGGTTTGAATTCTGGCTGGGCCAGTTGGCGTTTCTGTGTGGACTTTGCATGTCCTTTCTGTGGTGGAGTGGGTTTCCTCCTGATGCTCTGGTTTCCCCCACAGTACAAAGACATGCGCTATAGGTGAATTGAATAAACTAAACTGGCTGTGGTGTGTGAATGAGAGGGTGTATGGGTGTTTCCCAGTACTGGGTTCCGGCTGGAAGGGCATCCGCTGCGTAAAACATGCTGTATAAGTTGGCAGTTCATCCCTCTGTGGCAAGCCCTGATCAAAAAAGGGACTAAGACAAAGGAACATGAATGACTGAACATACTTTCACCAATAGGTGTCAAACAGTGAATGTTCAAATTTGTGAAATGATTGAATTGATTTTCTAAATTAATCATTAAGCCAATTTGTTTAAAACAATGATTCATTCAGATATGTAACAAGTGACATGATTCTTAGAATAACTTTTAAGTAAATGTAACTCAGACTTGTCAACACATTCAGAGTAGTCTTCAACTGTGCTACATTTAGCACTATTGTATGTTATTCATTCATCCATTCATTCATTTTCTTTTCAGCCTTTATTAATCTGTGGTTGCCACAGCTGAACAAACCACCAATTGTTCCAGCATATGTTTTTAAGCAGCGGATGCCCTTCCAGCTGCAACCCATCACTGGGGAAAATCCATACACTCTCATTCACACACATTCATTATGGAAAATTTAGCCTGCCCAATTCACCTATATTGCATGTATTTGGACTTGTGGGGGAAACCAGAGCACCTGAAGGAAACCCATGCGAACACGGGGAGAACATGCAAACTCCACACAGAAATGCCAACTGACCCAGCTGGAGCTCAAACCAGCGACCTTCTTGCTGTGAGGCCACAGTGCTACCCACTGTGCCACTGTGTCGCCCGTTTCTTTTATTCAACATTATATTTGCTGAATATATAATATTTATAATTTATAACTGTTGTTGCATCCCAAATTATAAACTAATCATCATTAATACAAAAGTAAAGCAAATCAGTGTTTTATTTGTAAGTGCTGCTGAGTTATAGCTTTTTAAGGATAAATAGTTGATGCACATACACACTTTCATTTGTGTGTGTATGTGTGTGTGTGTGTGTGTGTGTGTGTGTGTGTGTGTGTGTGTGTGTGCGCGCACTCGTGTCAGTGGGGTGCTACACTCTAGCTGTCTCTATGATGCAGAGGGTTATCAGTATCGTTAATGGAGTTCTTAGGGATGTTAATGACTCCCAAAGAGAGAGAGAAAGAGAGAGAAGAGAAAAGGGTGAAAGAGGAGAAAGAAAAAGTGTGCTGTTAAATCAGGCCTTTTTCTAACTTCTCCCAGGTCAATGTTTTCCATCTGAATTAACTGAGATTTTAATCTGTCTCTCTCTCTTTCTCTCTCTCTCTCTCTTTCTCTCTCTCTCTCTCTCTCTCTCTCTGCCAATGAATCAATGCGGCAATAATGTGTGATATGAGGAAATGAAATGTTGTTGCTTTCTTCCAGGATCATCACTCCATCCATCTGTCTCTCCGTCTTCCATTTACTCACATCGTTTTTGCTGTATTTCTATAATTGGTCTTGACAAGTACACAATATGACGGGTGTATTTTCATTGTTTGCTCAAACGAAATAAGTAATTTTCTTGATAGCAATGTATCTTTTTTTTTTTTTAAATATATATTTATTTAGTGTTGTCACTTGTCACTTTATGTACACTGGAAGCTTCTGTAGCCAAAGCAAATTCCTTGTGTATGTGAAGCACACTTGGCAATAAAACTGAATCTGATTCTGATCTTGGCTCTTAAGAGCATTGTGTATGCGTAAGGTTACAAACGCACATTGTAATTCCACATGCATTTCCTAAAAATGGATGTAACATGATTGTGTAAGAACTCTTTACTTGCTACATAGGAGCCGGTGTCCTTTTTTCAAAAGTGCTGAAATTAGCTATAACACGCTGAAAATAACTAGAACACGGTTCATCACTGTTCAATAGAAAAAGATCCCCCCAGCCTTTTAAGCATATTTTATTTTATGAAATTTATTCATAAATACATATTTTTTTGTTTTCTGTCCTGTAATATTAGTTGCAAGAGTGTACAAGTGCAATAAAGTACAAAACTTTTATTTGTAATGACACCTCATGTAGATGTCAACAGTAAGAGAAAGAGTGAACTCAATTGCAAAAAAAAAAAAAAAAAATTATAAAATAAATAAATAAAAAGTAAATAAAGTGAATGAAAAAAATAAACAAACAAATAAAAAGTAAATAAAGTGAATAAAAAAATAAAAATAAAAAAATAAATAAATAAATAAATAAATAAATAAATAAATAAATAAATAAATAAATAAATAAATAAATAAATTTAATAAGTCTTTGAGGACCTAGGACTGCCATTAAAAAAATAAATCCAAAACAATGGGACACACACATTGTAAATCCTAGATACAGAGACTGGGTGACTAATAGAGTATAATATAAGAATAGTATAATACAGTATGTTGCACACAAACGATTGACAACACACTAACAAACAAGAAGTGAAATGAAGTGGCATACATAGGAAAAAGGAAATGAGTGACAGGTGGAACAAATTAACCTAAATGCCCTGTGGTCCTATGACTGCAAATAAAAGCAGATGACTAGGGGTGATCTGTAACACAGAGGACAGGAGGAGAGAGCAGAAACGTGAGGTACAGTGACAGTAGAAATTGGATAGATGGGAATATATTCAAATGACAAGCTTGTGTTTAGATTTCACAAATTGTATATAAAACATGTCATTCATGCAACATCTGCTACAAGATATAGCAAAATGTAATTTATTTCAACCACTTGAAATAAAAATATGTACTGATATGTTTTAATATATTAGATACAGCAGTTTTCAAGTGCTACTTAAGCTATGATGCCATTGGAAACCCTGTCACAAGATTAAGACTGAATTAATAAAATTAAGATTAAGATTTGCACAATAATTTTTACTCTCTATTTGTGGGAAACAGGCCTGATTTGTTAAAAATACCCACTCTTTCATGAAACAAAGCAAGTTATTTTCATTGTTGATTTATTCAGACATCTAACATGTGGTGATCTTTAATCTGTAAATGATTATTTGAATAATGTATTGCCAGGCAGCACGTTGGCTCAGTGGTTAGCACTGTTGCCTTCAAGCAAGAAGGTCACAACTTTGAATCCAGGCTGCACCAGTTGGCATATCAGTGTGGGGTTTATATGTTCTCCCCGTGTTTGTGTGGGTTTACTCCAGGTGCTCCGGTTTCCCCCAGAGCACAAAGACATGTGCTATAAGTGAATTGAATATAATAAATTGTCTCTGTACGAGTATGAGTGTGTATGGGTGTTTTTCCAATGCTAGGTCGCAGCTGGAGGGGCTACATAAAATATAGGCTGGAATAGTTGGCGGTTCATTCCGCTGTGGCAAGTCCTTGCTTCTTTTCCCCACTAATCGTGACAGTTTGTTTGTTGTATAAAGTGCTCATGTCTTCATGTAGTTCAGTGTGATGCGATTTACTTTCTGCTTGCGATTTGATTGGACAGAAATCATTGGGAATTGATTTATCCCCATAGACAAAAAAAAAATAAAGTTGCAACTACAGGTTAAAGGAAAGAGTGGAGTAAAAGTGCAGATAAAGCACTTAAAATGTACTAAAGGGAAAGTAAAAGTACACATTTTTAAAACTGTTTAGTACATTGCAACTCCTGAGGAAAAAAAAAACAGCAACAAATGGTAATTTGAGTAGTTACAATTTGTTACTTTCCACACTTGATACTACCATGATCATATTGGAAGGAATGAAGAAAGGAAGGAAAGAAATAAAGATAGAAAAAAGGAAAGAAAGAAAGAAGTGTGGTGGTAAATCAGTCCTTTCCTATTGCACTAGTCATGTTTTCCATCTGAATTAATTCACACACGTACGCAAAAACACTCTAAACAGCTCGACATGGACATCGCTAATCAATACCAACGAATCAATGCGGCAATAATGTGTGATATGAGGGGATGAAATGTTGGTATGTGTTGCTACTTTCCTCCAGCATCACCTCTCCGTCCATCCGTCTCTCACTCTTCCATTTACTTGCATTGATTTGCTGTATTTCCATAATTGGCCTCTCGACAAGTAGACAATATGACGAGTGTATTTTCAATGTTTGCTTACACCTCGTATTCAACATTGCAGTCACATTTGCTCTGGTTTTATGTCTGAGGCCGTCCGATCGTTACGTGACGGTGTTGGTTTCATTAGGCAAATATCCTTGAGCAGGTATATGTAGGGCAATGAACGCTGGAAATGACGGAGATCTATAGCTCATCACTCTGTGTGGTTCTTCCGGAGTTTGAATCGTTGATAAGGAATAATGTGATTGTCATGGGCTGTGCTATCTTTAACGAGCTAGATTTATTGTGCTGGGAGGGAGAGAGGAGGATTCTGGGTAGTTCCGTTAAGAGCTCAAAGTCAATAATGGGAAGGATTTTTAGAGTGAGTCCAGATCTGTCTTTAAGTTTGTTTACGTGTCAGATACGTGGATCAGATATAGTTGGAACAGCCATTTTAGTGCAGTTTTTTATGTGTTTGTAGTGCAGTTTTGATGTGTTTGTAAAAGTTCCAGAATCTGAATTAACCACTGGAAGCTGCAATGGTGCAACAGCTTATTTGATAAGTTATTTATTCAGTAATTTTGGGGGTGTTCTGTGCATGTGTGTGTGTGTGTTTCCGAAACGTTTCATATTTGAAATTAAACTAAAACGAATTTTAAAAAAGTATCTTATCGTGTGTTGTTGTTTTGGCTAAAAAGATGAGCAACTAAAAAAATGGGTTAATGCATGCTTTTGTGGGAAGTCTGAGTTGTATGATTTTAAATGTCTTGTAAAAGCAGGTATGTTATTAAAATAAAATAAAATAAAATAAAATAAAATAAAATAAAATAAAATA
>CAIGQQ010033155.1:3303497-3316280 GCA_903798035.1 Danio albolineatus
AATAAAATAAAATAAAATAAAATAAAATAAAATAAAATAAAATAAAAATAAAAATAAAAATAAAAATAAAATAAAATAAAAATATATATATATAAAAAAAAAAATAAAAAATAAATAAATAAATAAATAAAAAAATATATATATATATATATATATATATAAATAATTTTTTATTATTAATATTATTTTTTTAAATTAGAGATTTATACATCACATGAAAACTGAATAAATACGATTTGCTAGGATAGGATGGCATGTTTCCAAAATATAACTATTTAAACTATTTAAAATAGGTTTACTTTGCTTTTATCTCTCCATTTACACCAATATGGGGAAATAACTGTTATATGCCTGGAAGAAATGACATGGGGTTTAAAAAGGGGCAGATGAAAGGACTAAGTAGTAAAAGACCTATATAAAGTCGGTACAATTATGACCTTACAGCAGTTGGTTTCAAAATACAATCTTTGCCAGAAGAACTTTTTTAATACCTTCAAATTAGAAGTTTTATATATTCAAAAATGAAAACCTACTTGGAGGCCCGATATTCTACATTAGTACAACTTATTTTAAATCACATGAATGATATAGGAAGGATATCCTTGTTTTATAAGACATTACTGCCTAGACTTTGCCTATCATACCTTTCAGCATGGAAAAGAGTAACATCTTCAAGTAGATGTAACTGTTAAGGAACGGGAGTATGCATGTCTTTTAGCTCAAAGTCAAACCATTACTAGGAGATGTAGAATACTGCAATACAAATAGATAAGGACTTACATTACACCTGTAAAATTCCATCGGATTAACCCTGATATCCCAGACTTTTGTGTAAAATGTAATAAAGAAATTGGAGCTCTTTTCCACTGTATGTGGGAGTGTGGAGAGGTGTAGTTGTTTTGGGAGGAGGTGCTTGGTCTGGTCTGCGAAATGGCTTAAGAAAATGTTCCTTTGGAACCATAAAATTTGTTTACACGTATATCCTGAAAATGTGTCAGTAAATGTAAGCAAAAAAAGAAACTTATAAACTGTAAAACCCAATAAGTTAAAGTAACTCAAACCATTTGAGAAAAACGATTGCAACAAACCATTTAAGTTCAAAAACTAATCCTAATGACTACTGTGAACTTAATTTGTTTGAGTAAACAAAGCAATTTGAGCACAGTAAAACCCATTAAATGAGGAGAACTCAAACCAACTGAGTACGGTAAAACATAAAAGTAAAGGCAACTCAAACCATTTGAGGAAACCAATTGCTGCAACCTATTTGAGTAAAAATAATAATAATAATAAATAAATAAATAAATCTATAACTTGTTACCTTCAGTAAATTGGATTTACCTTGTTACCTTCAGTTGTATTAACCTTCAGTAAATTGAGTTAACTACACTCATTTCATTTGATAAAGTTGACTGTTGGGTTTTACAGTGTAGATGGATAAAGGAAATGTCTGATAATCTTGGTCTTGAAAAATTAACATATGTAAACAGAGGTAAAGCAGAGACTTTTAAAAAAGTGTGGTTTCTTTTCAGTCGCTTTATA
This sequence comes from Danio albolineatus, assembly GCA_903798035.1. Lineage (NCBI taxonomy): Eukaryota > Metazoa > Chordata > Actinopteri > Cypriniformes > Danionidae > Danio > Danio albolineatus. The sequence continues at coordinate 3,305,040 of CAIGQQ010033155.1, forward strand.
AATGGATATATAAAAAATTGGATGTCTTTGGAAAAAATTCTGTAATCTAAAAGGAGTTTACTTAACAATACATTAATTATTTTTTTACATAATAATACATGTATTTTAGGCTTTTGCAAACATAAGAGCCATTAATCAACTTGAATGCATCAAGTTATTATTTTAAAGTTTGCAACAATACTGTTAATATAGCTACTGTACAATACTGATACGTTTCTATAGCCTAAATCATGAGCATTAACAGTGTCAAGGTTAAAACTAAGCTTAAGCTGGGGCCTGTTTCAATTCTCAATCCGTTTTGTACAGAATTCAGTATGTGATGTGAGGGTTTGAAGGTATCACAGGTTAGCTTTTCTCATATTAGCGGACAGATAAGGTTCAGTGCCAAAAACGTTCCCAGAGGACAGGACACTCTCAGCACCAGCTCAATGAATCTCACTTACACGGAGGATACAAGTGGGATCTTGTTACCTTCAAAATATCTTTCCAATAATACCCAAAAAGCTATTTTGAATGCAGAAGTTGTAGCATTGCATACAATGAACTGAATATTGTTGTTATAGTTCGTGGATGTGCTGAATAGTATGGTATTGCCTTTTGTAGATCTACACGTTTCATTTGATCTACTTCTAAAACAGTCCTATAAGAAGATGCTTTATTACAAAAATATCTCAATTCCCCCAGCACTTGGGAATCTCTCTCTATGCCTAAAGCCCTCTCTCTTTCTTTTAAAATGAGCTTACAATCTTTTACTTTAACAGTCTGACATATTTGAAATAAGAATATGGCAAGGAACAGGGTATTCAACAAGGCAAAGTGTAGGTTTTTAGTAATATTCAACAAGACAAATTGGTTTAATCCGTTGGGGATTTTGTGGAACGTGAAAAGTGTGCATTGCATATAAGAATAGATCCAGGTAGCTGGAGAAGAAGGTTGAAAAATAAGAGAGTTTTTTTTTTTCTTTTTTGTGACAGAGATGGAGTTATTATATTACCATGCGCTGATGAATCATGCACAGCAAGACCAGAAACATCCATTAAAAAAAAGTAAATGGGGTCTATCTCACACTGACTTTAAAACCCTTCTGTTTCAATTATGTCGTGTGACATTTCAGTATAAAAACTAATTGAAAAAGAAAAGAAAAGCTTTTAAAGTGAGGAGTTGCTAAAAAAAAATATAGATGGTCAAATTAAGCAAATATTTTTATAGTAATAGTTATTAAGTTACTAAAATAGATAGACCTTTCATTATCTTACAGTGAGAAAATGTAAGAGATTTTTCACACAACACTTGGCACACAAGACACAATGACGGTAACAATCAATGGCTAATTTTTAAGCACAAATGGGTAATTTTAAATTCAAGACTTCATAAAACAGCGAGATGCTAATCGTGACAAAATCAACAGCAACAGTGAATCCGACAAACATGCGGCCTTATTAATTATTCATGCCTGAATGCATGCTGGGAGCACACACAGCGTGAAGCTATGTAGATTTTACTTAATTTTTTCGGAAGTCTACTCAAGGGTGTTAATAAATATTATGCATTTAACAATAACACAAATAAAAAAAGTTTAAGTAAGCAACAAGGTACGAGGGACTGTGTTCTGAAGGAGTCACGGCTGAAGACATCATGCAAAGCTAAATGTATACACAAAAACTACACATCTCAAGTACTGCTTTTATGTTACAATTACCTGAAAAGTATGGTATTAATGTGCTACTTTTAGTATGTAAATTCTTTAAATGTTATATGGTCTTGAAAATGGTTCCTAAACGTGACCAGTTGACCATAATTGGCAATAGTCTTCTTGTGGTAATAGTCTACTATATAATAATCTGCTTGTGGTAATAGTCTATTGGTAATAATCTACTAATAATCTACTTGTGGGGGAAAAAAAAAACTCTTGGTAAAAATAAATCACAAAGAATTGTGCTCGTATCACTCTATTAGTTATTGCGTAACATATTAGAATTAGCTCAGCTTAAAATGAATCGCCGCAGTGCTGACCTTTTAATAAATAGCATAACTATTTTGATTACTTTGTTAATGTAACTGATTACATTTGATTGCTTTATGATTACTTTTCTGAAATTTTAATGAAAGATTTCAACTGTTAATCATTTATAAACATTTCAACCATGCAGTCAGGGTTAACCTTAGTACTCAGCACTGATTGCTCTTAAACTTTCAAAATCCTTCATTAAATGAAATGACATTACAATAATTAAATTTTAAATAACCGCCAGCACAAAATCAGACTTTCATTTTTTTTCTTTGAGATATTAATGAGGTAATATACGAATATAAGAATCATAACATTAAATAGTTAAATAGCTACGTTACTGTTTTTGAAATCAAATTTAAAAGTACCTTGGGGAAAAAACTCTTAAATATTTCTTACAAAATAAGTAGATAAACAAAACAGAGCTTAAAAAGCACTAGAACTAATCTAAAGAAACAGAACAACATCACTTTAGTTAATGGCCTTTAAAAGGCAGGATGAATCATGCACGTCAAATGCAGTCAAAGATTTACTTTGTAATTAAATTACTTAACATTGTTAGATGTGACTAGACCCCAAAACGATGTATGAAGGCTAATAAATGTAAATATCAAAGGTTTTTCAATGCAACACAACAGTATTAAAGGGCACCTATGATAAAAAAACAACTTTTGTAAGCTGTTTGGAGTCATACTGGAGTGATAAACACAATAAATCTTTTTTACATTTCCTGATGTTAAAAAAGGGTCCAAATCTCTCACATTCTGAGGCCCACCGCAACGTGACGTATGAGTGTGGTTTCCTCACCCTCCGAATTGATTGACAGACCTGTATTAACATGATCTCAGCTTTTTGTGATCGACTGCACCTCAACAATGAGTTTTACAAGTTAAAAACATTTTTAAAACGTTAATGTTTGTTATAAATGCAGTAAAATAATTCTCAGTTCATCACCATAGCCGCATAGTGTTAAAGAAGATGCTTTAATTTTGGTTTGTGGACTAAAATCAGGTTTATTTTGTACATGAACATAACAGCATAACGGATGTCTATGCAGTAGGGTATATTAATGTGTTTCTTGCAAAAACAGTGCAAAGCTCAGTGTGTGTGTGTGTGTGTTCATGTACGTAATAACATTGTGTGTGACTCATCCTTGCAGAAAGGCTTGACTTAACTCCACAACAAATATATCAAATAAGAGGGAAAGTTCCTACTGTAGTTAGGGAGATGTGCTTCATTCTTGTCTGTCTCTCACTGTGCTGTTTATGTACATTAGGCTACACACATCAGAGCAATACAGAACAATCTCTATGGCTCTGACATGCACATGGTAACGGTGGGTGGGGAGAGCCAGCTCGTTTGCTTTAAAGGCACAGGCTACAAAAACAGCTACACTGTCCAAACAGCTCAAAAAAAGTATAATAAATACTCTTCACACACACGTACTGGAGACACACAATACTTGTGTTAAATCTTGAAAAAAGTGGGTAAACTTGGTGTCCTTTCATTAAAACTTAAACTAAGTTTACTGTGTATGCTTTTTTCAGGGATTAAAGAACTTAATTCTTCCGTATATACCACTTTTTTGTCTGTGTGCATACTGTTATTTGTATCTTAAACGTTTGTGTGGTCTTGCTAAGCATAAGTGATGGCAACATGTCACCCACTTATCCAGTACTGTTATAGTTTCATGTTCCTACCAGCCGTGGTGCACCAGATGAAGTGTTCGCTAAATTGCATAATGATTATTAGCCTGGATCAAAGAGCCTGTTTTGCATGGCGTCGACTACATGCTAATTATCAATATACTCATTAATTACTGCCGTACAAAGCCAAATTAACAATTTGCATGACATTTTCATTAGACACTACTCTATTGATCAGGTGTAAGACAACACCACAAAGTACACTATTTATCTTGCATGTATCCATGGAATGCATGCTTATTAAAGCGTTCATTAGTTCCTCTTGTTAAAAGTCAAAGAAAGTAAAAAAAACTGAGTCACCAACCGCAAAGAATGAATCTCATCTCAGTTCACAAGACCTTCATTGATTTCTGTGGGCCGGTGTCATTAGTCAATGTGAATAGCCGTGTGTAAATTCCCTGACAGTTTGACTATGGTTTCATTAGAGTGCTGTGTGAATGGAGAGTCTACTCTTCAACATTAACTCTAATTACTCTTTACCCCATATAAAGCAGATAATACGGCTTTCGAGACAAAGGAGAGCTCTGCTAAGGTTCATTTACTCCAGTAGGGTCATCTCTAGAAGACTAGATAAAAACCAACCTTACAATTTAGGCTAATCGTCATCATTAAGGATCTCCAGTCAGTCAAGCAGGCTTAGAGTGTTTAGATACGTACTCATCCAAATAAGCCATCAGTTACAGAAAGGAATGTAATTCGTGAACCGAGGCCAGATACTTCAATCAAGAGGGAACTTCAGTAACTAGAGCTATTTCAATCCTGCCCCTACTTTTTTTTTTTATCTTTTGACTCCACATGAACCCATATAAAGCAGATAATATGGCTTTCAAGACAAAGGAAAGCTCATCTAAGGTTTTTTTTTTACTCTAGTATGGTCATCACTAGATGACTAGATTAAAAAAAGAACCTTACAATCTAGGCTAATTGTTATCCTTGAAGATCTCCAGTCAGTCAAGCAGGCTTAGAGTGTTTAGATAAGCACTCATGCAAATAAGTCATCAGTGACAGAAAGAAGTGTAACTCATGAACCGAGGCCAGATACTTCAATTGGGAGGGAACTTAAGTTACAAGCGCCATTTCAATCCTGCCCCTACTCTTTTTCCTATCTTTTGATTTTATATTACTCCCTAAAAAACATGCAACATGGCTTTCGAGACAAAGGAGAGCTTGGCTAAGGTTTGTTTACTCCAGTAGGGTCATCGTCAGAAGATTAGATAAAGACCAACCTTACAATCTAGCCTAATTGTCATCCATTGGGATCTCCAGTCAGCCAAGCAGGCTTAGGAGGAGTGTTTAGATACATACTCACCCAAATAAGTCATCAGTGACAGAAAGGAGTGTAATTTACAAACCGAGGCCAGATACTTCAATCGGGATGGAGCTTCAGTAACTAGCGCCATTTCAATCCTGCCCCTTCTCTTTTTCTTATCTTCTGACTCTCCTTTTTATGATCAGACATCCTCAGATCCCGACAGACACTTGTGTTTGTGTGAAGGGTTGGATGTCTAGTCGGTGATGAGTCAGGCACATTAGACAGGCACACAGCAATCAGTCAGATCAGGCTTTCTTTGGATGCCTCAAAAGTAGGGCCTAATTTTCAGATTCCTCTCAGGCTGAAAAATGCCTTTGCACATTTGTAGGCCGCTGGTGTATGGACATGAGTGGCGAGAGACTATACTATGGATGAGTTATATGTAAAAAAAATCCTGCAAATTAGAGCTTCTTTTCCCATTACAGTTGCCATAGTGATAATAGCCTTGCTCGACAAATGACCATAGCGGTGGAAGTCTAACCTCAGAGTACCAGGTGATCAAAAATACATCAGAGTTCTCCACTACTTCCTTTAGGGGGAAATAAAAAAAAGTTCAGGCCAAAATGATTATTCTGACATCTGAGAATTTTTTTTTTAAATAAAATAAGATTCTGTTCTTTTTTGAAGAGTATCTTGGCCACCTTTTTGTAATAAAGTGAACATTGGAGGATTAACTTCATTGGAGGATTAACATTGGAGAAAAAATTCTCCCTTTCATTGGCAAAATCATTGAAAAAGTTGTTTTTAACCAGGTTAAAAAGTTCTCAAACTTCAAGGGATGTTTAGATAATTTAGGTTTCAGAGCCCATTACAGTACAGAGAGCGCCCTTATAAAGATAATCAATGATATCCGCCTAAAAAGAGATTCAGGAAAAACTAACAGTGCTAGTATTGCTGTATCTCAGTGCTGCATTTGACACTGTCGATCACAGCATACTTTTGGATAGGCTGGCAAAACTGGGCTGGGCAGTCTGGGACGGTCTTCAAACGGTTCAGATTTTACCTTGAAGGGAGAGGTTGCTATGTCATTATAGGTGACCATAGGTCAAGGTGGGCACCCATGACATGGAATCCCACAAGGCTCAATTCAGGCACCTCACCTGTTTCAGCATTAGGCACATTCAAATCAAGACTGTTTAGCTGTGCCTTTACTGAATGAGAACTGTGCTACGTCCAACAGATCGCACTGTTATGTCTTTCTTTTCAGTCTTTTATAACCTGTTTTAACACATTTTGATCTGAATAATTTTTTATTTGTTTTTATTTTCTTATACTTGTGACTTTTATTCCTGTTTATGTAAAGCACATTGAATTGCCACTGTATATGAAATGTGCTATATAAATACAGTTGTCTTACCTTGCCTAACTTAAAAAAAATGTAAAAAAAAGTCAGTTTTATGAATCACTGCTTATTTTGAGTCAGTTTTTTTTATGAATCATTTAATTCATTTTATAAAACTGTTTTGAATGATTCATGAATTGTATTGATTAAATAGATTTACTTGGATCTTTAATGAGAATTCATGAGAGAATTATCGATGTCAGGTTTATGAATGCTTGCTTTTTTGAGTAAAGTGTTTTCAGTGAATCATTTGATCCAGTTTGCAAATCTGGTTTCAATGGTTCATTGTTCATGACTTGTACTTTGTTGAAACGAAACAATGAGAATCGAATGTCACACTAAAAGTATTTTCATTGAATGAATTCGTTCAATGGAAATGAATGGTGTATGAATGAATTTGACTGAAAAGCAAGCTTTATTCTGTTTGAGAATTGATTAAGTCAGATTTTTTTATGTGCTTTGAGTTGGTCTAGTTCACAAAGCTGGTTTGAATGATTCATTTGTGAATTGGACAGGTGAAGGCACTCTTTTTGATTAATACTGATTAAAGAATGAGTTAAATTCTATTTGTGAATTGAGAGTTTGTTTGAGTCAAATAATTTAGTTGAATCTGAAGACCTAGTTCACAAAACATACAGAAATAATTAAGGAATTTGCTCTGATTGATCCTTTTATGACAACTTATAAAAGTAGTGTATGTGTGAACAAATCCGTCTTTTTGAATCAAATAATTTAAAGTAGTAATTTGATCCAGTTCCCAAAAATTAACTGATCTAGTTTTTTTTTATTTTTATTTTTTATTAAAGTTCATGAGGGAAAAAAAAATATTATTCTTAGTTTTGTTTTACAAAGTACATTGTTTTGTTATTTACAGTTGTGTATATCAATACGAACGTGAGTAGATAATTACTTTTTGGCTGAATAATCTCTTTAAAACAGAGGTCTGCTGATGGTTAACATACAGTAGCACTAGGTTATCAATAGATTTAAAGCAGGTTTGAGACCAGGAGATGGATGTTAATCCATGCACACTGCATTTCATTATCTTTAAAGGGCTCCGATGTGCAATAAGTGTTTATAGATGATCCTCAAAGGATGTTTATCTTGTTGGAGGATGAATTCATTAGGTTTACACTGTGATTACAGCACCTTCTCAGTCCTGCCGGATTTGGTTTTGCTCCTCTGCACCGCTGCTGTCGTGAATCGGTTGATGTATATATCTTAAAAAGCGAACTTATAATTAATTCATAGACTGGAGGAAAAATGGGACGTACAAAATGTTCAACAAGACACCATCAAAATGAATCGCAAAGCATTTGGGCGAAAGTGAGCTACAGCTTTTTTTCTTCTAATTTTAATTGCTGGCTTCTTTTGGAAACTCTTCGTTGTGTCTATTCCTCTGGTTTCCTCTCTCTCTCTCTCTCTGTTTCGCTCTGATCCTCTTCTCTCCCAGTCGGAGCTGCGGTCGGTGGGACGTGTGTTCATGCTGGACTCAGTTGCCATGGCTTCTCAGCGGCTCTGCTGTGGTTTGTGGTGGGGTATGAGTTAAAAGGTGCTGTAAATCTCTCCTGCAATCAATCCCATGCAATACTAGTAGGAGAGCTCAGCTTTTAACGAAACCCACTCCTCATTCACACCTAGTGATTAAGGGTCGGCACTGATTAGAATTCAGCGAGCAGGGCTCCATCTGCCCCTCCCTCTCTCTGGATGGCCCCATCAACTCAGTATAATCACTGCTAAATGTTTCTTGCATGTTTATGGAGATTTGCAGGTTGACAGCAGATTTTCCCTGGCTACCCATCCTCAGCCTTCATCTGTTTTAAAATCATTACCATAGTCACAGGTGAGCAGGATCAAGTGGAACGCCAGGGTTATGCCTCGCTGATCCGGGAATCTCAGTTGGTTTGGCCAGGGTCTTTGGTGGACCACCAAAGTACCACTCTAGAAATGACTGCGTATGCATGCAGCCTCATAATGTGATTATAATTGGATTTTGGCAGTATTGCTTGCGAGTGTTACTTCATGTAAACGCAATACTTTGATCAAACTAATGTGATTAAGCTCATAATTTGAGAAGCCGTAATCACATTAAAGTACGCCGATTTTAATCGCAATAAACCAGTATGTAAACACCTTAATCACATTATTACCAATCTGACTAAAGTGCACATGTTCCCGAGCTTACAGTATAGGAAGTTTTTTGTGGGTAACAACTTCACAAATGAATTCAGTGACCATGTTCTAAAGTTATAGTTAAACTGTTGAGAGAAGATCGCTTCATATATTCATTCAGAAATGTTTTAAAGAAATGGACGCAGTAATGGCAAACCCAGATATAGCTGTATTGCAATGTTTATCACTGCCAAAAAATACAAAAATAAATACTTGGAATTTTCTAGACAAGCTAAATATATTGTTTTGTTTTAGGAGTTTTTTCTTAAAACAAACGACATAATGTGCCAATAATTTGCCAATGGGGTAAAGCAAAATAATCTTATCTCAAAAGGAAAAACACTATTATTCTTCTTACCTCATTGGCATATTAATTTTGCCATATTATTTCTTAAAACAATAAAAAAACAAGAAAATGCTTATTCATTTATTTATTTATTTATTTATTTATTTATTTATTTATTTATTTATTTATTTATTTGTTTGTTTGTTTGTTTGTTTGTTTGTTTGTTTGTTTGTTTGTTTGTTTGTTTGTTTATTTATTTATTTATTTATTTATTTATTTATTTATTTATTTATTTATTTATTTATTTTTGCCATGATAACAGTGCCTAATAATCATCCTAATTAATATATTGTGCATTTGATGTAAGATTGGAACATAGTCATTTAGTTTGTGGGGTGTAGAATGAATGAATGAATGAATGAATGAATGAATGAATGAATGAATGAATGCATTTTTTTCTTCAAAGAAACTTATAAACAAGACTTTACTACAGTCTTTGATCAATGGTGAAAATGAAGACATTTAAAATATTGTTATAGTTGTATTTTAAATTATTGTTGCTCTTTTAAAAGAAGTATTCATCAAATAATCTTACAAAACTTTTTTTTTTACAAAAGTACATTAAAAAAAACTTTTAAAAGAAACTGTATTACAGTCTTTGATCAATGGTGACAGTGAAGACATTTGAAGTATTGTTTTTGTCCTATTTTAAATAATTGATGCCATTTTAAACATTTTACTAATAAAATAATCTTATAGAACATCACTTTTATATATACAAAGGTATGATGTAACACAGCAGTAATATGCAACTTCATTGTTTTTGTTTTTTTGCTTTTTTTTCTTGAGCACCAAATCAGCACAAAGGAATGACATATAAAGTATCATGTAAAAACGAACCCTGGAGAAGTTTAGCTGAAAATGTTCAAGCTGAAACTACATGCAGTGCTTTTGATGTGATGCAGTGCCACTAACTCTATTGAGTGGATGTGTCTGAGACTGCATGCCTCAGCTTACATGTGGAAATCTTCAGCCAGATACTAAAATGCAGCTCTCAAATCATAAGAATGGTGAGGAATAGTAAGTACTTTCAATCAATTAAAACTGCCTTGGTGAGCATAACACACTTCTTTCAAACATAAAAAAATGCATTGACTCCAAATTTTTGAACGGTTGTACATGTATAATAAATGTGCGATATAAAAAGTAAATAATCAAACACAAAGTTGCTTGTAAATATGTAAAATGCATCAGATGTCAAGCACATCTGAGGACACCCAAGGCTTTGCTGAATCTTTTCAAAAACGAGGTTACCAGAACAATGGTTTGTTGACGCATATATACATGTGCTTAAAATGATTTTTCCTTGAGAATGTTACAGTTGGGTCCCGTTTTTACAGTTGTGCTATGTGGAAGTTTCTCCACTGCTTCCCAGTCTTCCTCTTTATCTACTCTGTTGGTAGTTTTCTGCGGGGATCTCATGGTTATTTTAAGGATGAGTAGGAATAATGTCAGATTATTCACACACTCAACCTCAAGCAGAGCACAATGTTGTGAATCTATGACTCATCACCATCTTTCTTTTCTAACAAACTGAACAGTTAAGAAGAATAGTTGAATTAATATCACAATTGTTATATTTTACATTATTATAAAAAAAAATAATAATAATAAAATAAAAATAAAAATGGGCGCCACGGTGGCGTAGTGAGTAGCACGTTCGCCTCACAGCAAGAAGGTCGATGGGTCGAGCCTCGGGTGGGTCAGTTGGCATTTCTGTGTGGAGTTTGTATGTTCTCCCTGTGGTTGCGTGGGTTTCCTCCGGGTGCTCCGGTTTCCCCCCACAAGTTCAAAGATGTGGTATAGGTAAATTGGGTAGGCTAAGTTGTCTGTAGTGTATGAGTGTGTATGGATGTTTCCCAGAGATGGGTTGCAGCTGGAAGGGCATCCGCTGCATAAAACAAATGCTGGATAAGTTGGTGGTTCATTCCGCTGTGGTGACCCCAGATTAATAAAGGGACTAAGCCAAACAAGAAAATGAATGATAAATTAAAATTAAAATTAAAATAATAATAAAAATAATAATAATAATCATTATTATTATTATTATTATTATTATTATTATTATTATTATTATTATTGGGGTGCCACGGTGGCATAGTGCCAGTTGGCATTTCTGTGTTGTATTTGCATGTTCTCCCCGTGGTTTCCTCCAGGTGCTCTGGTTTCCCCCACAAGTCTAAAGACATGTGCTATAGGTGAATTTGGTGAGCTAAATTTTCCTTAGTGTAGTGTGAATGCGTATGTATAGATGTTTCCCATTATTATTATTATTATTAATCTTAATATTTGTTGTTGTTGTTAGTGTTTGTTATTATTATTATTATTATTATTATTATTATTATTATTATTATT
>CAIGQQ010033155.1:3336280-3353148 GCA_903798035.1 Danio albolineatus
ATATATATATAGATGTAATTTTTACATGATTTAAATTAAATTGTGTTCTAAATAAAAGGAACGGCATGTGATGAAATGAATATTTTCCATATTAAAAGGAGTTTTTGTTCTTCTAACCAACACCTGAATTTATATTTTAGAAACAGGTTCTATTTCTTGCAGTTGAACAACAGAAAACTGACAGTGATCACCTCAAGTAAATCACATGTGGTTTACTCAGTGCTAAATGCTAGTAATGTGAGTTTAAAAGCCATTTACATGACATGTATTGCCATACTACTGAAAGCAACAGCAGATAGTTTACCTCAGATCTTGAAAAAATAAACCATTTGAAATTGAACTTTAGAACTGTGTTAATAAGTTTATTATGCATTAATTAGATTATAAACCATACCATTTTATTGTAGTGCAGTAAGTGCACTATTCTGTGTTTCTGAATGGCAGTATTTAAATTTTTGTCATGTTGTGTTGCGTTGCAAACCAATGCAAAAAAATAAATAAATAAATAAAATCACTGCAAATCTCATCACGTAGAGTGTTGGGACATGAGGTTACTATGTAACCTGCTCACCTAATGTTTACATTGTTAATATTTATGTTATTTGCTGATTAATAACCACCTCATGTGGAACTCTGAATCTGCGTCTCATTTTGAAGGCTGTTACTCTCCACAGAAGGCCGCATTTTTGACTGTGGATGCATGCTTTGAGAGCCTTCATGACTGAATAAATCACACCAAGGCAGCCCAGGGTGCTTAAATGTAATTGGCTAAACTGGCAGTGGGTGGGTTAAATGACCAAAACAAAGACAGACATTCTGGCACGACTTCAGCATTGTTTTTCAGATAAACAAGGATGTTCGCTTAGCATTTTTTAAAAATATCTGCAAATATATTATGGTATTTTTATGCTTTAGAAAAGTCAAAAACTTACATACAGCACATTTAACTTGAAATCAATCTCAGAAGTGTCCAACCCTTAAAATCAGCCATAATCCTTAAATTAGACGCCCTTAAACGAACACACCAACATTTCCCATTTTCCTCCATGCAAAGTCAGGTGGCCACTGTATAATTATGGCTACCCATTGTGTTTATGGAGGAGCATCATCATCTCAAGCATTTGATACGTTTGTTCCATATCAAGATGATGACCCTTGAACTGTTCAAGGTCAGTAAATTTCACATCTGAGAACAGCGTGAGTCTCTCATCTGCAATCTTGACAAGTGACATTTTCACATGTGGGTCACATTGCTACTCAACTGGAGATGCTGGTTGCAGCTGGCTTATTTATCTAATCAAGAGGTAGGACAATTATTCAGAATATCATTTTGTTTTGAGAGCTGCCGCTGTAGTGCAGCTAAAAAAAATTAACTCCACTGTAGTGTATGGCACTTCTCCAGAATGAGATACTCCTCGTTTGAGTGCGCGTGTGTGTGTGTTTGTGTATTTTCGAGAAGGGTGAAGTGAGGGCCATTTCTGATATACAGTGGCGTATGTTCTCCTCTCTGTTTGTATCTCTCTCACTCTCTCTCCGTCATGTTATATGAAAAACATTAAACTGACTCGGCAGATAAACAGCTCCAGATCAAAACAACATCAATATAGGGTGGAGTAAGAGGATAAGAGGAAGGAAGAGGGAGGAAACCAGAGACACCCATTCAGATGAAAGGGAGTTCATGTTCATTCTGATGTATCAGTGCAAAATGTTGTTAGAATGCCTGAGATATTCCATCAAGCAAATTTTTTAGAGTGTTTGATAATTTATTTATTTATTTATTTATTTTCAGTTTGTAAATCGGTCACACTTTATTTTGATGGTTCGTTTGTTGAATTTAAGTTACATTGCAACTAATTCTCATTAGATTATAAGTAGATTGTTAGGTTGGGGTTAGGGTTAGTGTAAATTGATATGTACTTGCAAAGTTTTTTTATAGTCAGGTAAATGTCTGTTGAATGTCAGTATCAACGGATAATAATCCATCGAAATAAAGTGTTACCTGTAAATCATTAGCAAATGATTAATTGAAGCAGACAAATGGAGGTTTACATGTATCCAGTTTCCATTGTGGTATTAATACATTACTGTTTGTTGTAATAAAGTAGAATTTGTTCATATAAGTAATTGTATGTATATGTGTGTGGTGTAGAATGTTACACTTACTATAGTTATCAAAGTTTTACACTTAGGGGCATTTAACACCCACTTGTGTTGTCTTTATTGTTTAAGTGTCATCAAGATATCGCAATCTTTTGCACTTGAAAATCACATCATACTGCACATTACAACCACACTGTCCACGTGTCGTCGTTACCACTATATATTGTTAATTCATTTTCGGAGTTATTGACATGTAACACTGCATTTTTAAATAGACATATGACACCTGAAAAAAAAAGTATAGAACACATGAAAAAAGGAAGGTGTAAAAAGACCGTGAAAGCCCAGACAGCAGCTGAAGTCTCTCAGTAATTCTTCAGCAACCCTTTGCCCTTCATCCAACATTTACATTACCAGGATGATGGATATGAAACCAGAGTGGACATTTCAGCAAGCCAATGATGCCTAACACAGCCAAGGAAACTCTGAAATGGTTTCAGAAAAAGAAAATCAAGCTGCAGATTGGCCCAGCTAATCACCTGAATTGAATCCAATAGAAAATACAAAATAAAGGTCAGATTTGATAGACCCACGTGACCATAAATGTCATATGACCTGACTTAACATCCATCTATACTGCTTTAAAGCAATGAAGTGCAAGTTAGTGGTAACAGAAATACATTTTTCTGTGATTAGGATTTCCTTTTAATGAATAGTTTGGTTCAGGGGTGGGCAAACTCTGTCCTGGAGCACCAGTGTCCTGCACAGTTGAACATGCTAATCAGTGTCTTCAGTATCACTAGAAATCTATAAGCAGGTGTCTTTGATTAAAGTTGGAGCTAAACTGTGCAGGACAATGGCCCTCCAGGATTGAGTTTGCCCACCCTTGGTTTAGTTCCTAATTAGTCCTACATTAACTAATGATTATAAAGAATGATTCATTGCATGTTAGTGCGATGATGTAAAGTGCTGTAGATATAAACGATAACATAAATGCATTTACGTTTTTATGTCTTGTATTAACAATAGTATTAATAATAGAAATCATTTAAATTCTTCCCCTAATTCGTTAGAAATGAGTTAATTGTGAATAAAAAATAAAATCACAGGATTCATTGGACAAGACAAGTGTACAAGTCTTATTTTAGTAAATAAACTTGCACGTTGTGACAAAGTACATCAATAACTTACAAAAAAGTTATGAAAATGATATATGAGAGTCATAAAATGTAAGTGTAGGTTACTTGCAGGTTAATAATAAAAAATAAGACTAGAGCGTCGGTAATAATGTCAGTTATTCCGATTTATTTGACATCATTTGAATTCAGATGAAAAATTAGTATGAAGAAATAACAAAAGTTGTTTCATATCTTATTTTATTGCTTCTAACTTTCACTCTTTATTATGGTTTAATGTTATCCATAAGCCATTTACCTCAAAAGATGTATGTGGCAAACACATTTAGATGACAGCTTATGCCTTATCATATTGAACGCACGGAAGCAATGAAGCTGTTGAATCATGCTAACAATGTCATAACAATGTTTCTGCAATACTGTGAAGGCATGCATTTATTATCTTTAAATGACACTGGTATATTAGTTATGTAAGATACAACTGTAACCACAACCTTTTCACAATTAAAGATGAAAAATAGATCTGCAGTGCAGACATGCAAGCTGAAATCAGCTCATCAGAGTGTGAGATATGTACAGTAAGTATTTGTGTGTGTATGTGTACAGTATGTTGTGAATGAGTGGGAAGTAACTGTGTTTGGCCTTCACATATGTGAGCTGAATGTGAAAAAAAAAAGGTTATAAAATTATTTATGTAATGCAAAAGGCAACAACTCATGTTCCCTTGAGAGAATCTGAGTGTATAAAAGTAGACAAGTGTTTAAAGGGTATTTTGGGTCTGTTTAAAATGTTCCATTTATCAAAATGCAATTCCATATGCACCTCACTTTCACACAACTCATGCATTATTTGCTATAGAAAAGGAAACAAAAATAATAATAATAATAATGCAGAGAGCATTAAGCAATACAATACAATATTATTCAACAGTAAATTTGTTGATGACTCTCTCCTGACACTCCACAAATACACTCATTAATCTTTTACTTGCTCTTGAAGGTCACAAAGATTGGGTTGTGTACTGGGAAGCATGCAAATTCAATTTCTAGCTAAGAAGTTATTAAAGCCCCAAACTGAAAACTATATTGGTTGGCCCCTACCTGTCACTGCCTTTTAGGATCAACCTATATCACCATCCCTGCTTTCCCAATAGAATAAACTTTAGGCCATAAATAGGAAAACATTGCTAATAAATACTTTCCTCAGCTTGTCGACCTGTTTTTTAGGGTTTGTACAATGGACACTTAACTTTGTAACTGGTACAATAACAATTCCAACCATCCCAGAGTCATTGAAAATATGTGCCTATATTTATGGAACATGCTAAATATGTTGCTCTAGATATGTTTTGTTGTACACAGTTAGAAAATATCATTTGATTTATTTGTTTATTTACCTTATTATACCATTACCTTATTTATCTTATTATAAGATGTTGATCTCTGCTCTGTTGACTTGATGATGAAAATTCAACAGTGCATTTTATCAAAGTGACTAAAGTTTTAGTGGTTTGAAATAATATATTGTATAGTAAATAATATATATGGAATCAAGTCTGTAAAATAACAGAAAAAAAGTACTTGCAGTTTATTGCCAGGTTTTAAGTTCGGAATTCACAAAACCAAATCAGACCGTACATCGCTACAAACTATTAAAAATGTCAATACTTGTCAACTTCTTCAAACTATTTAGAATCAACAGTTGTTGGAGAAGCGATCAAGGTTGCACAATGCAATAAAAAGCATAAATAAATAATAATAATAATTAAATTGAATCACAAAATATGCAAAACTGTCAACTGTTATTTTACAGTGTACATTTCAGATGACAAATCCACTAGAGGGTGCTGTCTACATTTTTGCGAATCTGAAATATGTTACTTTGGATCTGTTTGGTTCTGTGTCAGTTACACATCATTCTTATTCAGGTACAGACCACCTTGTGAACGACTGACCAAAACACTTTCCTAAACGCAACTAATAGTGTTTTCAAAAGCCAATATAAGAGAAAAGTGCATCACGTCCTCATGCTTTTACCTTGATTTTGCATTGCTTTCATATCTTTAGTGGGATTTTACTTTGCTAGATTCGGACCCGAGTGCTATGCATCACAAGCATAACACTGTACAAAGTGAGCTACCAAGCAAATGCTCAGAATTTGTTCATATGGAGATGTGAGGTAAACGTAGTCGATTACAAATCACACGGTTAAGTTGTTTTGTGCCATTTATATGGAGTTTTGCGAACAACTGCATGAAAATAATAAGGTATTTGTTGATACTATGTTTATGTTAATATCATTAGTGTGAAAAGGAACATAAGTTGTCAGTGTCATACAGCCCCTTAGCATTAAATGTACCTAGAAACTCAAACATATATTTGCGGTTTCACAAAAATGCACGTATTCTCAATGACTCTGTGTTGCGCAATTCAGAAAACCTATTTATTGTATCTTACATAAGCGGTATCCTTCCCAAGATGTCTGCTGTGTTTGTTTGTTGCCATTTTATCATGCACAAGCCACCAATGAAGGTCACCATTGCTCTTCTCGATGGGGAGTTTGTACCGAATAATTCATCTAACTTTGGGGGTCTGCAGTGCGTACCTGTAGTCTGACGTATGTCTTCACAGTCCCATCAACAGCCTCTGTGCCAGGTGGACAGACGTGATACTAAGCCTCGCTGCCAAGTTCTTTGCAGACATCCACCCCACGGTGGTAAACAGGTGGCAAATTTTAGTCAATCCTGCAGTCACCAGGACCTCCTGCAGGAGTGCAGTAAGTGCAGGATTTGTGTAGCACTGGCTCCCACTTAATTCAAAGCACCTGGCCAAACCTGGCTGAAAAATTGCGATAGGTATGCTAACATCCGTTTCTTTGTGAAAAGCCACCTAGCCCAGCTTAAAGTGGTCAAGATGTTTTTTTGGATGATTGAAACTGCTTTTCCACCGGTTTGAATCCAGTCCAGAAGATCAACCATGCATTGCAGTAAAGCCTGAGACGTTGTAAAGTAGTATGTAGCTCATTGTTTCAAGTGGCTATTATGATCTGCTGTACTGCTTTATGGTTTCAGGGGAACACATTCTTGCTTGTATTTTGTTTGACATATTAGAAGTTATCTTCTAATGGGGGCGGAAAAAGTAAAGTCTTTTTGGTGACTGTTCATAGTGACCACATCTGCTACAAACTGTACAAACAATAAAACAAGGCCACATGCATTTTATGATCTATATACGTTTATATAAGTCTTTTTTTATAGATTAGGATAGTTGATAGTTGTACTAATATACAGCATTACTCACTTGACAGTGTTTTGGAAACCTGAGAATGCAATGGTTTGAAATCTAGTTAATGTTTGTGTGCTTATGTTTCATTACAAAGTGATTACAAAGTGATACAAAGTATTTTTCCCCCTGGTCCATGCAAACAGGTATCATTTGACAATGTTACTATGACACACTTAAAAATTTCCATAAAAACCATATTAGAAAATAGCAGTTTTCTCTTTTTAGTATGGTGTCAGCATTAAAGTAGCCTTTGAGACTGGTGAGCTACTAATTTCTGAATCACTTATTCAATTTAATCAACCAGTCTCACTGTCAAGAACTTGTCAAAAAATAAATAAAATATTCACTTATCAAGTTTGTTCCACACAAAGCTATATGTGCTGTATAATTTTAATAAATTACATACATTGTGTGGGTTTCAAAATGGAATTTAAGTTCCTATTTACTGACAATTGTCTCCGCAAGTGAGCTGTCACAATGAGGACTGATGTTACTGGCTTATTGAGTCTGTGAACTGAAATGTGATCGTCTGTATGTTTATTGTGAAGAACTAGCACAACATGCGTAACAATCCATTCACTGTTCTTGCACAGTCTTTTCAATGCAAACTATTACTTAGCTACTTTTTTTCTGACTCAAGTATTTGTCTTACAGAAAATACAGTGAAAGAACTCTCCTTTTGTTTAATGGAAAATAACAACATATGGGGTTTGGAACAAAATGAGGGTAAGGAAAGTAAATCATGACAATTTTTTCCCTTTTTTTTTTTTTTTTTTTTTTTTTTGCTTAAGCTATTTCAGAACTGCACTGTTGTTTCTAAAAAAGAAGTGCTGCGAGAAGGCTGTGGGCATCAGCATATTTAGCCTTGACAGCATTTTTCTTTATAACCGCTAGCCAGAAAGCGTCTATGTTCGGCGGCATCATAAAGAGCGTGCACTGATTCTGTCAATGGATGAGATTTACACACTCGTCTGTCGCTTACCTGCCTTGAGCAGGGCCTAAACCTCCCTACCTCATCCCGTCTTTAATACCCTCCCTCTACAGGGCTGCACTGCTGTCCCATTGATTTCATGTCTTTCGCTGAAGCTTCGAGCTGCACGCCTTTCTAGTCACCTGATTACATCTAGACCCAACCCTACATTCATAACACAGACACACATACATGCACTTGGCGGATCCGTGACTTGGCGAAGGTCACATTGAGTTTGTTTGCACAGGCTGCTGTATTCCTGTCTAGGTTAGACTCAATCAAAAAAGCCTAGCGAGGGAACAAACAAACAACAAAATGAACTATTGAATGGCAGGATGTGCTATTAAATTGGCTGGACGTGTATGTATCTGTTTGTAGCCATCTGGCTTCCCTTGAATGAACAAAGATGAGGATTCCTAAAACACTTTATCTTTTTGAAATGCTTTGTGCATGCTCCTTAGTTGTGTGGTGTGTGCACATACACACAACAGTTCAATAACTGGCAGTTCAAACAATTGCAGTGTCTGTTGGTAACAAAACCATTGCTATCGTGGTATCTTATCGTTAAGTTCTTGAGCTATGTCCTTTTGCCTCTTTGTCTTGGACTCGCTTGGTTTTTTAGCAGAGCAGTAACTCATGACTGGAAACTTCCAGGACCGAATGGAGAGCTTCGGAAATCAGTGGCTGCCTGGGAATTCTTGAATTTTAGTATTGTAGTGTCTTACCTCCTGCCCTTTGTTATTCTTATTTTTTTTAATAAGTGCTTCGTTCAATAGCTTATCAGAAATTATAGAAAATTTACTTATGCTGTATTTGTTCTTAATAATAAAAATGTTAATGAATTTCTTTTAATTGCAATAAAAAGTGCAACAGATCCGTTGTTATATGTAATTACATGTTTAGTATTATTATTAGATATATTGTATTAATAAATATAATAGTAATATGTACAGAAAAAGGTCAATTATTTAGCCATAAACTTCAGTCATGCATTTATTCGTTCATTCGTTCATGTTATGTGACATCTGGATGCCAGCAGGCGTCTCTGTGTGGAGTCTGCATGTTCTCCCCGTGTCTGCGTGGGTTTCCTCCGGGTGCTTGGATTCCCCGACAAGTCCAAAGACATGTGGTATAGGTGAATTGAGTAACCTAAATTAGCCGTAGTGTATGTGTGTAAATGTGAAAGTGTATAGGTGTTTCCCAATACTGAGTTGCAGCTGGAAGGACAATCCACTGTGTAAAAAAAAAATATGCTGAATAAGTTGGAGGTTCATTCTGTTGTGGTGACCCCTGATGAACAAAGGGACTGAGCAGAAGGAAAATGAATGAATTTTGCTAAGTATGCATACTAAATGGTCGGCAACATGGTGGTGCAGTGGTTAGGGATGTGGCCTCACAGCAAGAAGGTTGCTGGTTCGAGTCTCAGCTGGGACAGTTGGCATTTCTGTGTGGAGTTTGCATGTTCTCCCTGTGGTCGTGTGGGTTTCCTCCGGGTGCTCTGGTTTCCCCCACAGTCCAAAGACATGTGCTGTGGGTGAATTGGGTAAGCCAAATTGTCCATAGTGTATGTTGTGGTCCTCCAGATTGGGGTTGAGCATTGGGCTTACAGTTCACCTCATAGATAGCTAAACATTACAAAACAGCAATATGGTGCGGCTAAATAATCAACATCGATATAAATGGTATTTAAGTATGCATACTATATGCCTCCCCATTCTGCAACTATTAATATTTAAGTATTGAAGATGAACAATATGTATGCTGTTCATGCGGTTCTGGAGTAAGGATTAGTTTACAAATATAGTCTATTGAGAATTTTACTAAACTTAGTAGTTGTTTGAGAATTAATGTCTTCAAACAACATTGCAGATGCAAAAAACAAAAAAAGAAAATAAAAAAATCCCTGTCTAGTACACATTTTGTTATTGATAAGTGACATCTGTGCTTCCTTATTCTTGAGAAGCACAAGCCGCTGCTGCTGGAAATCAACTTAGTCTCATTAATACTGCATGAAGGCATGAAGGCTTTTGCTGTTTTGCCTCTTGAGGTTCCTTGTTTTGACAGCGTGTCCCCGCACCAGACCAGAACCCTTTCAGCCACCCTGTTCCGAATAAGGTCAAACTGCAGCATACAGTGCATCTGTAAAGCAAAGACCTTTTAGAAAGCTTCATAGTTTGAGTTGCGTGAACTTTAAGCTGCTTTGATATTTCAGAGAGGTTTGATGCGCGAAGTTAATGCATATCTTAACTTTGGGCTCATACCACAACACACCATTTGCTTTTAAGCAATTAAAGCTTTAATGTAAGTAGGAGTTGTTGACTCATGGGGTTTGGTTCAAAAAAACAATGCCTGGGGCTATTTTTTGTTGTGCAGCAATGATAAACACAGAAACATTGTGTGCTCGGATGGTGTAAAAGTGTAAGAAACGGAAACAATTCACAGTGGCAGGTGACCTCTGTTGGAGCATGAAATGTTTACCTCTGTTGTGGGGGTTTGGATTTAAGTGAATGCCACCAAGCTTGGAGACACAGAGTGGAGATCTATAGTGTGTCAGCTGGCCAGCATGTTTGATTGACAGGCTAGCAAGGGGGTGATGCTTGTCAGCAATTCAGGCAGTTACCAAGACACTGTCACAGATAACGTCACAAACAGACCCGAGGAAAAAGAGTCTACTGACCTGGAAAATGTAGCAGTGAACTGTAAAATGCTGAAATCATCTAAATTGGAGTCATTTCATTCAACTGTTACTAAAGGTTTGTTGTGCTTAATAGAAAGAAAGTTATGTGAGCTAATTAATTATATTACACTGAAACCTAAATTGCAGATGAATGAGTTTGAGTTTGATGCAAATTTGTGCAAGCATGCAATAAGTCTGCTTTGTACACTGTTAAACCAAACAGGGGTGCGTTTCCCAAACAACGACATAACTCATGGCTGAACTATCATAGTATTATGCATCATTTGGGAAATTAATGATGTAGTGATGAGGGTTTCCACAAAACCATAGTTTCTCTGTTGCAGATCCGTTGTTTGAACCATGTTAGTTATAACGTAAAACCTCCATAATGATGCTCTAAACAGGGTGGAGTAACAACTTATTTAGAGAAAACCCCCATCATTGTTGTGCAAATTATATTGTTTTACACACACACACTTTTTTTAACCCAATATTAGTTTTGGTAAAAATAAACATGCACTCGTTTTCCATATTATTTGAAATATATGTAAATTACACATATAGGAACTATATATATATTTCCTTTACAAATATTATTGAGAATACATATTCTAAGCTCATGTATACATTATATAAATCATTAATGGTTGTAGAAATGAACAGAAATCCTACTTAATGCTAATCATCATCATCATCATCATCATCATCATCATCATCATTATTATTATTATTATTATTATTATCATTATTATTATTATTATTATTATTACTCATTCAAACAGAAATTTTCTAACCAACAGGCCCACGTCATATACATTACAGACACATTTCTTAATAAATAACCTGCTATAAATTAAAAGCATTAACATATGCTATATATTTTGTTTTCACAAGCATTGAAGATGTAACTTAAATTCCGTTTTTAAATAATAGTCACCTATAGCGTTTGTCATGAGCCATGGCTGCAAAATGGCATAAATGATTTCAAAGTGCAGTACAAAGGGAACGCAACTGTCAATATTAAGATCGCTAAAACTGAACTATAAAAATGCTTAGAAAGCAAATTACACACAAGAGAGATGACTTAAATTTTTTCTTTTTAAATCATTCCAAGTTTATATGTCAGAATGTTCTAAATGAATAGGGCATGGGGGGAAACGGTGAATAGAACACAGCCAAGAACTATGGCTCTAACTACAGCTCTGCAGGTGTAGTTGCAAGTGTACAAGTTTGCGATGCAGTTTGCGAATGTTAGTTGGAACGATGGATTTGGGAAACACTAAATCAACAAACTATTATAACGATGGTTTTTGGAAACTCACCCCAGATTGACTTCAATGAAAGTAGTTTTTGTCACTCAAAGTGTTTTGTACAGTACTTAATAGATGGAAATGTTCCGTGAACTTGAAATCTGGCTATATTAAGCAGGACAAACTATAGTTGAGTTGTGGTAGATTTCTACTGTCTCAGTATGCTGGAATAATATTGTAATAATAGTTTAATATTGTATTTTTTCTGTTATATTAGGATTTCTTTTTTGTAAGCTACCCTTGTGGTGACAATGTGTTGCAGTTAAGTTGAGGCTCAGCTTAACAAAGTTACTGTGTCCTAAAACACGACAAGATTCCAGCAACAAGCAAAAGCATGACACACAACAGAATAGTTTAAACATTTTAATAATCATTTAAAAGTGCAAAATAGCACACTGCGCTCCAAACCAAATGGTAAGGTTACTTAATACATTAAACCTTTTTAGAATTATTAAAAGTACATGCTGAGTGACTGATTTTTTTGGTTTGCACTGAGTCACTGTCCTAACTTTAAAAAATATATATACAGTCACACTTTATTTTGATGGTCCGTTTGTTGAATTTAAGTTACACTGCATTTACATGCCAACTAATTTTCATTAGATTATAAGCAGACTGTTAGGTTGAAGTTAGGGTTGGGGTAAGTGGTAGGGTTAGCGTAAGTTGACATGTACTTGCAAAGTTTCTTATAGTCAGTTAACAGATATTAATCAGACAGTCTACTAATATTCAAATGGACCATCGAAATAAAGTGTTGCCAAATATATTATGTATAATATACCATGTAAACTATATATACAAACTAAAAATATATAAGTACTAGTTATTTTATTTTTTAAGTCTTGAGGTAAACTATCTGCTTCCACTTTTAAGTATGACACAAAAATGTATTGTAAAATAGGATTCAAACATGTATTAGTAGCTTTTAACACTGAAAAAGGCACACAACCAGCACCTGAGGTGATCATTGTGATAGTAGTTTATTCTGCTGTTCAGCCGTGACTTTGCAGAAATAGAAACCGTTTCCAAAAATAGAAATGTTTTGTATCGCTGGGTTATATGGTTTAGACAAAACAAATATACCTTTTATTGAATGTCGAAGGATAGCATTGCATGTAGTTGCAACGTTACTTTAACTCAAAGCATGTTTATGACACAGCATTAAGATTGTTTTTAAATGTGTAGTGATAACTAGCACCTAACCATGATGCTTTGATTTATTGTGATATTTACATAAACAATTTGAGGCCAAAGGATATGGGTTTGTGAATGACAATGAAGTGATGCAACTGAAGCTGTATGTCACTTGACCATGGCAAAATGGCAGATATAGAACAACAGATATCTGCACCTTTACCGTTGGGAAGATAAAACAGTCAACTTGGATTATACGTTCATTGACAACCAATCACATTACACAGTTGTTGTTGTTTTTTTTTACAGTCAATCACCATAGACATACGTGAGAAGTGTGAAAAACTGGATCTTATCTGTTGCAAACGTGTCTGTGACTTTTCTCATAAAACAGCACTTTTTGTCAACCTTGAAATGAGATTGATCTAAAACTAATGCTTAAAGACAAAACACAACCAGTAGGCTGTGAATTGCTAAAATAATAAGCTGTTTATTCAGCATAGTGAAGCTGCTCCTCCAGTAACATCCATTTTAAAAATGGTGTGCATCATTAGCCCTTTTTTTGCTATTTTTTAGGCTTGCCTAAATCTGAATATAGAAAACATTTTGCAAAGAAGATTTACAATCACAGAAGTGTTTAGGCAGTTTCCGAACCAGTGTTTGTTTGTTAGATTAGCACATTGCTAGAAATCAGTAAACTGCAACGTTATAGTTAATATGATGTTTATGCAGTAAAACAGAAAAAAAATATAATAGTTTGCTTCAGTTAAGTTGAAAAACACATCTAAGAGAATCTAATATCATGGTACTAACATAATATTTGAGTTTGTTATCCATTTATTACAACTGATTTTCTAAAATGTGTGGAGTTTGCTATCCTTTCAGTATATGCAGCGCAGAGCCCGCTAACAGCTAACAAACGTTCGACATACACAATGTTCGAAAGTCCTTGTAGTTCAATCCGGGCCCTTATGTTGGCTTTTTCTTTATTGCCCTTAGAAGTTGTCACACAATGCTGTGCTGGCGTATTTTGCATTAGCATTCTTTCTTTTTTTTTTTCCATCTTGTGGTCCCTGTCCCCTAGCAGCCTCTAAAATAGAAGCCTAATTAGCTTCCCCAGGTAGTGAAGAGAGAACAGAAGACAATATCTGGCTTCTTGTCAACACACATGGCGCCAAGCACACAAATAAAGCAGCATGCAAGGGTGGGTGGCTATAGGGAGGAGAAACCCACTGTTTAAACATCAGGGTACTTCTGCCAGAAAACTCCAATTTTGGCTCGTCATACTGGGTCACACGGGGAAAACTTGGGCACCCGTCCCTTCAGGCTCGATGCAGGGCTGCAGGTAGCAATAGCCTGGTGGAGTACTCGTGAATTTTCCCCTAGTTAAGTTGGACCCTCTGTGCGCGCTTTGGCAGAAGTGCACAAAACAGGCAGGACAATCGGGGGATGTTGTATCCCCTCTTGAGTGGCAGGATGTTCAGGTATTTGTTGCAAGGCCCCTGTGTATGGTAAGAGACCATGAAACATGCTTTCCCAATGCATTTTGTTCTCTCTTACCTCCGAGGAGATGTCCTGGCAGCTCTGAAATGTGAATCATTGTAGGAAGAGGCACTTGCGTCATTCACCCACTATCTGTTTTTTTTGTGTTTTGCTTACTAACTACAGTAATATTTGAATGCATGTGCAAAAAATCAAGTACATTTTAAGCATTATAATTTATTAGCAACATTTAATTGTATGTAGTAGCAATTAAGCAGCAGATAAATCACCTTAAAATACGTGTGGATTAGATTTAATGATACATTGCCACATTATACTAACTAGTCTGTTAAACATGTGTATTGCAAATGAAGAGTAAAAGGGTTGGTGGGAGCTTAGTGGTTGAGTTGTTATAGTTTGTTTATAGACTAACTTTATTACTTTTTCCCATTGTGTTTATGCTTCACAGTTCATAGTTCTTTTCATTTGTGTGTAATATAGCACACTTTTGTTGGTCAAAGAGCTTACTATATATGAATTCATAAAAAAAGGGACATTTAATTGAGGGAAATTAAGGAGTGTTAACCTTTAGGTTGTCAGACAGACAAACAGACCTATATAAAGATTTAGGTGCAGGGGAGATGAATAACCACAGCAGAGACTGAAGAATACATATATAATATGTATCTAGTCAACGACTACCAGCACTTTGGGAGACAAACAGACGAATGAATGAATGAATGAATGAATGAATGAATGAATGAATGAATAAATGAATAAATAAATAAATAAATAAATAAATAAATAAATAAATAAATAAATAAATAAATAAATAAACAAACAAACAAACAAACAAACAAACAAATAAATAAGTTTGAATAATTGCAGTAACTAAAACAAATAAATATAAATGAAATAAATAAATATGAAATAAATAAATAAACAAATAAATAAAAAAATAATAAATAATAAATAAAAATCAATTGCAATACATCTGAATAATTACATAAAATAAAATAAATAAATAAATAAATAAAATAAATTTGAATAATTACAGTAAAATAAAATAATAGGAAATAAATAAATATAAAATAAATAAAAATGAAATAAATACACATGAAATAAATATGAAATAAATCAATAAAAATAAAATAAATAAATATGAATAATATTAAATAACTTAAATTAAATAATTACATTCTATTAAATAAATACAAAAAAGAAATAAAATACCATAAAATAAATGCATAAAAATAAAATAAATAAATAAATAAATAAATAAATATGTTCCATAAATGTTCATCAATATTTTGACTGTTAATACCTTATATCTTATCAAAAAAAAAAAAAAAAAAAAACGTAAAGTTTCCCACTTTACTCAAACAAGACAAAACCTCTGACAGTGTATCTCTTATCACACACCTCTGCATCTGTTTGTGTGGGATTTCATCATCAAGTAATGTCACATTTTTATCCAGATGCTACCTAAAAAATCTCACGCTGGAGCAAAAAATGAACAGAAAATCACACCATCAGTCTCACTAATGTATGTTTTCCTAGCAGATGATTTAGTGTTTTCCTTGCTGTGATTTCATGTGACGTGCGCCACAAACACACGCAGCTGTCAGATCCGTCCTCATCCTCCTACTCGGATGAGAAGGATCTTTTTTGCGGAGAGCTTTGAGCGTTGAGGCGGCTAATGTTTTAACTGCACGCCGCTCACTCGTGAAACGTACGCAGTGAAAGATGTCATAATTGCGCCTGGATTGCACAGGACACCTGCTCCGTTTTTTTTCTCGCCTGGTTCAAGCCTTCTAATCTAATACACGATATTTCAGACTGGAGTGATGGCGTGGCACGAGCAAGTGTGTGCTTTTGAAGGTTGACAAACTGCGAAAGCTTGGCGCTGGCGTTGGGATCCAGTTGAAGGCACTAATTAAAAGTGTAAGATGTTGATTAAGATTGAACTTGCTGCAGAGATACCCTTGAGGAAAAAAAATAAAAAGCAAAAAGAAGCAGATTAAGAACAGAGGGGCTTGACTTCAGAAAGATTGTCACCCATGTTTATGCAGAGCAAAGAACTGTCGATACCCCTGCCTTGATTCACCTTTGAAAAGTGGGAGAGCTTGTACAGAGATGGCAACATTTAATTAGCTGCAAATCTGTGCTGTCTGCTGCCTGGCATTAAATTACATCCCTGACTGATATGACCTTTTTAAATGATGTATCGATTTGTTAATACTGCTTAGCGTTAGCACCTCGGCACCACGGTGTCGTCGCGCGAAATTGAAGTAATATTTGTGCCGGTATTGATTCAGCGAAAAAGGCGGAAGACGATGTGATATTTTCGGCTCTGTTTGCTTAGTGGATTCTTCTTTCCTGCTGGGTTGATACAACACTGCCTCCCACAATCACTCTCTCCCACACTCACACACACACACAATTTATTTTTGTAATAATTGACTGAGGATGCTGAAAGATGTGACTTTTCAGTATCCAGATTTTTCAAAATGAATGGAACAGCATGCAACGCTCATGTTAGACATGTTAAAGTTTAGAATGAAACAACGTCAGCAGTGCAGCTGATTGGCTAAAATGAGCTTGTTTTGCGTTTTATTACAATAATAATAATAATAATAAATGTGGGTGGATCATTCCGCTGTGGCAACCCCTGATGAATAAAAGC
The DNA here is from genome assembly GCA_903798035.1 of Danio albolineatus. NCBI lineage: Eukaryota > Metazoa > Chordata > Actinopteri > Cypriniformes > Danionidae > Danio > Danio albolineatus. The sequence continues at coordinate 3,353,060 of CAIGQQ010033155.1, forward strand.
ACTAAGCCGAAGGAAATTGAATTAATAAAGGTAATACAAATGATTTAATTTAATTTAATTTAATTTAATTTAATTTAATTTAATTTAAT
>CAIGQQ010033155.1:3472222-3482644 GCA_903798035.1 Danio albolineatus
TCTATCTATCTATCTATCTATCTATCTATCTATCTATCTATCTATCTAATGATCAACATCACACTTGTAGCAGTGAGATATAGCTGTATATTGGCACTGGTGGGAGGCCTGTGTTGGCTCGAGGTTGCAGGCTGAGTGCCTCAATGTCCCGATAGACGGCCATATTGCACTGCTACGAGTGTGATGCTGCATTTATTTAACAGTTAAACAGCATAGTCATGTAAATAAATAAAAAATCAAACCGTGGAAAAATCCTTTTGTACCAGGAACCACTTCTTCTGCCATTCCTTCACATCTGCAGCTGACCATCAGAACAGCAGAGACCTTTGCTTAAAAACATTTAACTTTAGAGCTAGTATTTGATGATTACCAAGTATAATATCTAAAGTGATGACAAAACGTGATTTTGCTCACTTTTTATGATTATAGGGCTGAACAACATGAAATGCCATCAGTCTACAGAGGTTTCCCAGTATTTCTCTGTTGCAATAGGGAGATTACAATAATTAACCCAGAAAAAGCAAAGCAAACACTAGCAATATTAGGATGGTGTGTATACAGCTCTACAACATACAAAAGAGAGAGATCGACTTAGAATGCTACTTACACACATGACTGTTTCTAACAAAATGTTGGGGTCATTAAGACAGGAGGAGTGTGTCTAACAGATAGTTTGTCAAGCACACTCACCTGCATGGAGCACACTCATGCGTTATGTGATGTGTTGTGTGTATGCTTTACTAAAAAGATATGTCTTTAATATAGTTTTGAACTGAGAGAGTGTGTCTGACCTCGGACATTATCAGGAAGACTATTCCAGAGTTTAGAATCATAAATGAGAAGGCTCGACCTCCTTTAGTAGACTTTGCTATTCTGGGTACTACCAGAAACCCTGAGTTTTGAGATCTTAGAGCAGGTAGGATTGTAGGGAGGCAGAAGGTTGTTAGATAAACAGGAGCTAAATTATTTAAAGCTTTATAGGCAAGAAGCAATATGTTATCATCAAAATGGTACTTAACAGGCAGCCAGTGTAAGAGCATAGAATCAGGGTGATATGGTCATATTTTCTAGACCTGGTAAGAACTCTGGCAGCTGCATTTTGCACTAACTGAATTGGATTAATAGAGGATGCTGGGCAACCAGCAAATAGAGCATTACAGTAATCCAGCCTAAAAGTCATAAAAGCATGAACTAGCTTTTCTGCATATGAGATGGATAGCATACTTCGAAACTTTTCAATACTGATTTTAGATTAGATTCGATTCAACTTTATTGTCATTTCACATGTACAAGTACAAGGCAACGAAATGCAGTTTAGGTCTAACCAGGAGTGCAATAGCAGCAAGTGCAGAATACAGGTATAAATTATAAAGTGCAGTTATAGAAAAAACTATGGTGATATTTACAGATGGATGTACTATAAACATATATACAGGTTGCATTAGTTACGAACAGAGATTTACAATAAATGATTTACAATAATTGATTGTTATAATGATTTGATCAGCTGTAGTTTGAAATGTGAAAAAAACTCCCCTAAGAACGTATTATGCTTTATCTTAGGTTATCTTGTGGTGCAAAGGTCTTTGCTCTGCTTAGTATGACAGGCTGATGGTCGCCGACACAATCTCAGAAAAATATTTTAAAAATTGGCACTGTGCTTATAAATGAACTACATAGTTGCAATCTAAACCACTACGTTTGTGCCCTAAAAAAAGCCTCAAAAGTAAATTATGTTGTCCAACAGCTGCAATATTTGTCAATAAACTGTAGTGAGTATATTGATCTGCTGTCTTTATGTGGGTGTAGTAATACACAAGCTTCACACAGCTGAGTGGGCTTGACAAACCACCTGTAGCAACACTTCTCTCTCTGAACCCCAACCCCTGCTAACTGTAGCACTTAATTCACTGAGCACAAACAGTTCCTTTGTATACAGTAATTAGTACTTGTGTGTATTGCCTTTTGTGTCGCCATTGCAAAACTGAATGCCTCCTCAATTGTAAGTCGCTTTGATCAAAAGCGTCAGCTAAATTAATGTAAATGTAATGTAATGCAAATTATGTACAGGATAAATGTATTTATTACCCTTCAAAAATATAAACAGAATATTGCAGAATTACTTCTTGTATGAATGGATTGCAATTCAACTACTTTTTGTTAAAGAAATGACATCCGGGATGCTTGCTTCACCATCTGCTGCTGAAATCACAAACTGTAGACTTTAATATGATAAACTGCCATGTACTGTAACTGTAGCTATTTACATATCACAGTCACGTCAAAAGCACATCATAGCAGTCATCTGACATGTTCTGGCAGCCACAGTCAAACTATAAAAGGCAGCTGTGATGTAGCGTAAGATTGTAATCTGGTTTCAACCTTGGATGCTTTTGAACTCTACAAATGTATTCATAAGGCATAAATGCATGAGGTTTAAGTCTTGTGAATAGTGTTCTATTGAATTATGTTTACAAAGTCAATCTAGCAGATACATAAGCACATGTATGATTCAGTAAAAACATCCACTGTTGTATTTTTGCACTTTTCAAGAACTCTCCTGGCCTTTGACCTCAGTAAACCAGATTCGGAGTGAAACATTATACATTTATTTAGAACAAAAACAAACATTTGTGGGTAAAATGAAGCAAAAAGAAGCATTAATGTGATGTTAGTTTTTATTTATTGCTTGTCCTGATGCATAATTTGTCAGAAAATGTCATGATGTATGTTTGAATGTGTGAATACACTGTTGGAATAACGAATCAGGAAGATAAGAGACTAAAGCAGGCCGCTCTTATCTTCCATATAAAATCAAGTCTACTCTCTGCACACTTAAGATATTTAGTTTTGCTCCTGAATTACTTTGGAGCATGCTGAAACAGAAAATCAATGCTTTGATTGAGTTTTTTTCTTTTCACAAGACAGGGGATCTCACTGATAGAGCTTGAAGAAACAAGGGAATAAAGAAAAGAGTAAAAATAAAAAAGAGAAAACTATTAAGTCTATATGCTTATTTATGCAGTGTCATTATGTTTTGGGTGATGTTTGGATCGTGGCTATCTTTTGATACTGCAAATTGTTTTGTTTTTTTTAAGACAAATGTGGTATTGTTTTTATTTTTGTTTTGTTTGTTTTATTATTTTATTTTATTTTATTTTATTTTATTTTATTTTATTTTATTTTATTTTATTTTATTTTATTTTATTTATTTTTTATTTTATTTTTCATTATCTTATTTTATATTATTATTATTATTATTATTATTATTAATATTATTATTATTATTATTATTATTATTAATATTATTATTATTATTATTATTATTATTATTATTATTATTATTATTATTATTATTATTTATTTTATTTTTTTATTTTTTATTTATTTATTTATTTATTTATTTATTTATTTATTTTTATTTATTTATTTTTTTTATAACACCTGGCAGTAGGGTAGCTATAATGACACAAAATAAAACAAAACAAAACAAAACAAAACAAAACAAAACAAAACAAAACAAAACAAAACAAAACAAAACAAAACAAAACTAAATTAAATTAAATTAAATTAAATTAAATGTAATTAAATTAAATGTAATTAAATTAAATGTAATTAAATTTAAATAAATTTAATTTAATTTAATTTAATTTAATTTAATTTAATTTAATTTAATTTAATTTAATTTAATTTAATTTAATTTAATTTAAATTAAATTAAATAAAATTAAATATTTTTTATTAAAAAATGTTTCTTATTATCTAAAGAATCACAATTCTTTACATTTGCATAACCAAAAAATATTTTTAAAAATAATAATGTTGACACCATGCGGATGCAGTTCTAGTTAATTTTAACCAGGATAACAGTTCACAAAGCTTCAAAACATAGCTATTATTTAATTAATTCTCCATTCTGGCATGCGCTCTCTTCCATTCCAGATCAATAAAAGTAAGACCTGTTGTATGTTTTGTCTCCTTTAGCGTCTTGTTTTGCTTTGAAAAACTCCACAGCACAGAAGTAAAATAGATTGTGGTTCATATTGACATACTTTACAAACATTTTTTTCCTTGCTCTTCTTCTCTCTCTCCTAATCAATACTGTTTCTTTTCCAGTGTTTTTAAGGTGCTGGACTTTCAGGAGTGGACCGTTCATTCAGTTACCTCATTTACTGACAGATCTAATATTGATTAGGTTGTTCTAAACCTTCTTTCGTTCTTCACTAAGTATCAGCATCTTTGGCCTTCCACATGTTCTCACAGGAACTGCTACATTGCTCTGGAACAAACAAAAAAACAAAAAAAAAATTAGAATGAATGAATAAATAAAGAAAGGAAGGAAGGAGGGAAGAAAGGAAGTACCGAACTAACGAATGAATAAATGAATGCATGAATGAATCAATGAATCTATTGAACTAAAATGTATCAGACTATATCTATTTATAAGAAAAGCTAGTTTTCAAGGGTATGTTTAGGTCAAATGAAAGCAGTGCTTGCATTAAAATCAATGATTTGTGGTAATTTCTTCATAAAAGTCTGTTTTCTGTCTCACAGGCTGGAGTCTCCGACGAGGACACTGACACTGGAGGCTCCAAAAGGTGTTGAAGTGAACGCAGGAGTAGGAGAATTCAAAGCTTCTTGTAGGAAAGACCTCACTTTAGAGTCTTCAGAAGGAGAGGTGAGTGCAGTAAAATTGTCTTTTGGAAATCCGCAGATGTCAAAAATGGTTGGAGTAGCGTAGCGTAGTGGACTGACATCACTGGATAAAAGGTTTACAGGCTCTGAAAGATATTAAGATTGCATCAATTGTGCTTAAGTAATTGCTAAACATGGATGTGTATATTGTATCTACTAAAACAAAGGGCAAATGTTCACATTGTGGGGGTGGAACATGTTTTGTGAATCCGTTTAAATATTATATTAGTCAGACCCAGGGGCGCCGCTGGCTGGCAGGGGCCCTATGGCAACCTTTGCGGGGATGAGTTGGATAGTGTCATTAGGGCCCCTTATAACATCTCTGGGGGCCCCAAAACTGCTTGGGCCCTTAGAATTGTCCTAACTTTTCCCCTCCTAGCGGCGCCCCTGGTCAGACCATTAATAGTTAGAAATAGTTTACTATAATCTGTATCCTAAATAGTAATGTTGATAAAAAAATTAAATAATAGAAAATGTAAATATACATTTGACCACCCCTATAATGGTTCATACCATTGTGAATGCACAACAAATCAATAAGTCAATGCAAGAAAAGCATCATTCAACACTCTGAAAACGGTAGATCTAGAGCAAAGACTGTTTTCTCGTAAAAAAATACTGTAGATGATTCTTTCTACATACAGCCTCAAAATAAAATAAAATTAGATGCATAGTTTGTATTGTTTGACCTACAGCAACCTCTGAAATAGCCAGGGCTTAATTTGTGCTGGAACATGCTAGATCCGGATCTGGCACCACTGAAATCTAATCTGGCACCTCATTTTACCGATCCCCCTCAACAACAAGTCCCTCCACGACTTCCCAACCCTCTTCACTTTTGTCCACGACACCCACACCTCCCCGCCCAGCTCTTCACTTTCATCCATGAAACCTCTCCATCCTCTGGTAACATGCCGGATCCATTACCCTGATCTGTTTCAGGACCTCACAATTCACAAAGTAAGCACTGGAAATAGCTAATCAGGGGATACTGTAGGTCAGAATATACCAGTGCTTAATTTGTAAATAAATGATTTCGGGAAAATTACCTTGATCATAGTTCGCCACACAATTTCAGTTTTCCCAGAACATGATGTCATTAAACACTGCATTAAATTTCAGAATTTTAGGACTCACTCTAATCTTCAAGGAGAGCCCAGTTCATGTTTTCTGGCTGACTTGACAAGCTTTGCTTCTGTCTCCTTCTATCCTTGAAATCTCTTTTGATCAGGCTCATTATCAGATTTCCTCATGGTTTTAGAAAATGAAAATATGCTTGACTGCCTCCTTGCTATTTTGAAAGTACCAATATTATTTAGGTCGGCCACTATGACATTATTTATTTTCCGCTGCTCACTACGTAGGAAAAAAATCACCAACCAAGAGAGCTGGTAAACGCAAGAAAGATGATTGGTTGAAAATATTGTTGAGGGCTAATAGTTAAACATGATTTTTGCTTTAACTTGTCTACCGTCACACACACAATCCACACAGCCCTTGCTTGCACTCATTCACATTCTCTCTCTCTCACACACACAGGTATTCAACATGCACAAGTTAATGCTGGATCAATTAATATAAATAGTGTAATGAAAAACAGGAATATTTAACATTTTCCATAACAAGATTCTGAAAGATCCGGCTCAAATTAAGCACTGAAATCTACTAAACATACCAGAAATCACTGAAAACTTAAATACATTTCATTAATAAATTAAATTTAAATAAATTCATAAATTTGATTCACTGCAGCATGTATTGCACAAAATAACGTTGCCAAAAAATTCAATGTACTGTATACTTTGCTCTGAGTTTAACTGACATTTCTTTGGCAGCAAAAGCAATAATAATGTTCAGTAAAGAAATCAAATGTGTCATAATGTATATAAGCTGTAATCAGGTTGCCTAAACGACTGTAGCTCATCCTTTTGAGCAATTAAAACATATTTTCTGTCATGTTGGTGGACACATCATGTTAGCGGGACTCATCCTGATCACTCATCAGGATCAATTACTACATATACAGTCACACACTTGCCAACGCACGAGTTGATTCTTGACAACACGTCAACAAATCACTTGACAATAGAAGAAATGACACTTGGTCATTTTTGCACAGCTTCTTTCTCTTCTTCTGCTTTTTATTCCCTCAAATTAAGATATTTTAATTCAAACTGAAAAGAAAAAGATTCTTTTTGATGCTACTAAATGCAATCCATACAAACCAAGAACGTTTTCAGATGAGAACAGTCAATAGTTCTAAGATGAAAATATCCATCCAGTGCAAAACCCCCTATTAATGATAACCTTAAAACCTCTGCTAGCGTAAAATCTGCTTTAGTTAAGGATCAAGTCCAATTTTACAAGCGATTTGTATTCGAAATTCCTGTAGATTCTCATGCTTTGCATACATTTTCATCTTTACAGAGCTGTTTTTATTGGCAGAGCTTGTGCTGTGCTTTTATAAAGAGTCTGAATGACTTATCTAAAGTTCACACGCCATATAATGTGTTACATTACACCTTAAGAGCAGAGTCAAGGTGGTAGATGCGACTTCACACAATCCCGTCCGGTCAGAAGTGAGTGGCCCATGTCCTCAGTATAATTGCCTCAACCGAACACCTTCAGATCATTATTCCATTTCCGTGTTCCCACTGTTGTTTTCTACCTGTTCTTCATCTTTCTGTTTTACACTCATCCGTCTCCATCTTTCTCTGTCTACAAGCCTAATTCACTGTCTGGTAATTGCAGTGTTAGTGTAATTCCAGCAGCACCTTGAACATGTTTAGATTCTCCATGCTCTCTGACACCCCTCCCCCCTCCTCCTTTGCTCAAATTAGTGCCGCCATGTTGAGCCGCCTGGCTTTCTTTCTCTCTCTTCCTCTCTCTCTTTCTCCTATCTCACTTTAGTAACTGCCCAGGCTATTTAATTAACTTCCATGAGTCCCAGTCATATATCATGCTGTTCTGTCACCTCTTCGGGTAAAAAGTTTTGCTTTTTCTTCTTTCGGGGCTGAGATAGCAGGATGGTGCTTTGAGGAGTGATATAAGGACAAAGTGGTTTATGCACAGTAAGGACACTTATAAAGGTTGCATCTTAAAAAAAAAAAGTTATTTACTTACTCTTTTTTTTTTCTTTGTGGTGTAACAAAAACACCAAAGTAATTTTGAATCACAGTAAAAACAAGTAATTTTGGTCAAGTAAAGTCAACTATAACTATATTAGCGTATAATGAAACTATAACAAGTAATGTTTAACATTTCAGAGATGATAAAACATGAACAAATTAAACTAGAATAAAATGTTTGTTTGTTTGTTTTCATGTAAAATTAGATGCTCAGTTCTGTATTTTAATATATAATATGCTCTTATATGCATGACTGAATATATTTTCAGGGCCATCAAATTTAGGTGGAAATGTATATTGGTGGCTGGCAACTAATAATAATAAAAATAATAACACTGACCAAGTTTGCGTTCGTGCCAAAGGCAGCAAGACTGTCAAAGTAGTGTTAAAGAAGTCAATCGTTTTCAGTTGGAGCAGGTGGCGGTGAGTGGCGCGGCACGTCTTCGCTGGTGTGGGAATTGAAGAAAGTTAAAACCAAAGCTGCGTTTGAAAATGCATAATTATATACTATATAGTAAGTATAGTAGTAGTAGAAAAAAAAACTGTATGTGAGCCAAATACAATGTCTGAATTTATAGAATTTGAAAAACTGTATGTGAGAAGTGGATGACTCACTACTTCTGGAGAGATCTTGAAGTGTGTATTGGAATTTTCTAATGGCCGAGTAGTACGTTTAAATTCAAATGTTGTACCTACTGAGTAGATTTCAGACGCAGCCCAAGTCAACTTTAGGGTAATGAGCTATGACGTATCACAATCAGAATAGGAGAAGTCCACTGCTTGAAAAAATCCTGTGAACTTTGGTTCCGACCACAGTTGTTCAAGGATTTGAATATTACAGTAGCTTAGATTAAAAAAAAATACTAGCCAGTTACTAATGTTCAATAATGTTATGTGTTTTTTGTTTTGTTTTGTTTTTTAATAGTGAGGTTTCATGCTAACTACAATGACAGTACTAAACTTACTTTACAAAAGTATTGCTGCTTCAGTAGATTTCAGACATATGGAAAGATTTGATAATTGGAGCAAAGCTACAAATGCTAACATTAACTATCAGATCTTTCTTGCTTCATTGATTGATCGTTGATTTAGTCAATCAATCAATCAAAGTTTATTTAGACTGGTTTTCTTAATCATATTAATAAAATGCCTGAAAATAGTAGCAACTGATTGAACAATTGAAATCATTCCATAGGTAAAGATCTAACTTTCCAGGTTGTTTTTTACAATGCAAAAATATGGCTTATGGCTGGTTTATACCTCTGCGTCGATCGATCGGCATGACCCATGGCGCATGCCTTGCATGTAGCCGCACATTTATACTTCTGCATGCTGTTTGTGTTGCTCTGCAATAACACTTCCGAAACGCTAGCTGGCAGTAGGTTTTTGATTGGCAGTAGGCGTTTTCTGAATCCTATCTTAATGTACAAGTAGCTAAAACTGTGCAACAGTTTTAAACCTAAGGCAAACACAAAACATCTGAAGCTCCTTCACTTGAATCGACAATTGTAAGCACTCGCTCCTTTTGGTTTGCAGCTCTCAGCACCACCCACATTCGGCACAGCAACCAAGCTGACCAATCACAGAGCTTGTGCTAAGCATCGTTGCAACATGTAATTATATTTTTTGAGAGGTGCCCGTCAGCGTCAGCCATGGCGAAGGCTTGTGCCGGACCATGCAGTACGTGTGCACTTGACGCAGAAGTATAAATCAGCCTTTAAGCAGTCAAGCTTACTCTATTAGAACATTAACCAGAGCATTATAAAACTTTACACAATGATCTTATTTTACTGAAGGAAGCTAAAAGCTAAAATCTTTTGGCTTTGTAATGACATGACATCAAAGTATTTATTTTTTTCTCATTTTTTTTCTCTCAGCATTTGACCTTTATCTTTGTCTCTCCATCTCTCCCTCTTGCATTTGCTCTCTATTTTTCTGCCCGTCTTTATGAACAAGCTCAGTAATTTAGAACAAATGCTCATATCAGCACAATCCCATCCTGTTTGCCCCCGTCTTTCTCTCTCTCCCTCTCTGTAATTCTCCAGAGAGAAGAGACGCTGAAAATAGATGCCTCTGTCAATTTGGAGAAGAGAATCAAGTGCATTAGACAGCTGAGACGAGAAATCAAATCAATGTTGTCAGCGGGCGACTCTTAAGAGGGCAATGTTAAAAAGTTTGGGGTGAGAGAATTAAAGCAGAATGGCTGACTGAGTCCATGTCCTATTGCCTTTTCTCTTCCTGCTGCCCATTAAGATCAAGGGAAATGAGAAGTGACTGCTGTATGTGCTCTGATAGCTCTCGTGAGAGAGAGAAAGAGAGTGAGAGAGAGAAGGAATTCTGAATACTGTCCCTTTAGTTGAAATCATTACAGCTTTGAATTGTGAAATTACTGTGTTTTAATTTATCCGTCCATCCATCCATCCATCCAACCATCCATCCATCCATTCATCCATCCATCCATCCATCCATCAATCTTAAAAACCATTTGTTTTTGTCTATCATGTGTGGATTTGTTTTGTAATTAAGAGAAGTTATTAGGAATTAGTCGTTTTTTTCCTTCCTTCCTTCCTTCCTTCCTTCCTTCCTTCCTTCCTTCCTTC
>CAIGQQ010033155.1:3484044-3499721 GCA_903798035.1 Danio albolineatus
ATTATTATTATTATTATTATTATTATTATTATTATTATTATTATTATTATACAAAATTTTGGTAAATAAGAAATGCCAAGATACCTTACAGATTTAGGATTGAGTATTTTATTGAGTTTCTTACCAAAGAGGTATAGTGTTGGCCTTGAGATTATTACTTAAACCTTTTGAGGATATATATACAGTGCATGTAGATAAAAATGCAATGAAATTAGTGTTCAATGATCAATTCAACTACTGAATGACCAGATACAAATGTATATAAAAGCAATGCATTGTAAACATCCTCATTACCTCAGTCGAGATCAGTTTTCATTATGGCCTAAACATCATCACACCATCATGATGCATGAAATTAAGCACATATTTTGTTGTTGTGCTTGTCTTACATGGCAGCTGTGGACCTATTAAACACCCCATTCTCTCCACCTGAACACTCCCTCTCACTTCAGCCAGCCAATGAGGCGATGGATATAGATACATATGGTGCCGACAAGCCGAGGAGACATGGTAGCTGAAGCAGGCATATGTACGCTAATGTTTCATTTGTTTGTGCAAAGCGCCAATATGGTGTCCATTTGAGACCAGCACTTACGCCTATGCATCTTAATAAAGCCACTAGGGTGTGTGATTGGAACAAAGTAACGAGAGAAACACTCCTAACTAGCCCCGCCACTGAAGCAGATTCATCTATCAGCCAACAAATCTATCAGAAGCCCCTTGGTGCAGGTAGATCCTGTGAGGTTAATAATCCAACAGCCAAATTACTGCCAGCGGTTTGTTTTGCCCTTGGGGTTGTTTCTGCGTGATGGTGGCGAGCTTTTATTTTCTATTATTCTGGAGTATGGAGTCCCACGGCACTTCTCTCTGCCGGTTCTTTTTTAAAGTGTGGCTCTAAAAGTCGTGGGGAAAATTTTTCTTTTGGAGTGTTTTTTATTTGTGCAAGTCTGTTGTTGCTTGTCTTTTGTCAATAGCGTTTTTTGTTCGACATACTGTACTGCATGGTTGTATGTAAAACTGCTTTTGATGTTATATTATGGGTTCTTCAGCACATTGGTTGTAGGTACTGTATTTTCTATTGAGACAGAGAAAGCGAGGGCTTTGTGGTTTCTCTGAATTACTATTATGTGGTTTTCTTAAGCACTAGAGAAAAAAAAACATTCTGTTTGAAACTTTAAAAGCTTCTTTTATGGCATCACACTTTGTTTTGGCACTGGAAAAGTCATTTTAAAACCCAAACTGTATCCTATGTAAGTATATGAATGCAGACACCTTTTTACGGGGTTCCCATTCTAAGCCAAATGTCAATTTCCCTGGCATTCACTGATAAAAAAGCTGAACTTCAATAGTTTATGTTGAGCTGTTCCTTTAGAATGTTCATTTATGTAATCGCCAAATTTAATGTAAAATCAATCAAAACGATCAACAATTAGAGAAGCTTGCAATGTTTTACATTTCTGTAGATTTTAGTCAGCCAGTATACAGTTCAAATTCCTTTCACGTCATCTGCTTTAGCTGTGTTTTCATCCCCTTACTTTCTTGAACATTTTGGAATATTGAATAAAAAAATACTTAATGGAAAGCCAAGATGTGCATACATTTTGAAAATTATCCAATAAGAAAAGGGGTTCATAAACTATGATAGAAGAACATTTACAAATAAATTCCACCATGTGTATCAGAAATAAACGTTTTTTTTTTTGTTTGTTTTTGTTTTTTTATTATAGGAAATATTGGTAATTTTACTTGTTTTAAGGAAAAACTATTAATTTGTATCTGTTTTTTCTGAAGTTAAAAATAAAACAATATGGTTACTTGATATAAAAACATTTTAGATAGTTGGACTAAAAACAAGACAATGCAAAATAAGAAATGCATAGTGATATTGTGTTATTCAAACCTTCTCGTAAAACTAAATTCATATTGACATATTTATCACAGAATTATTATACTATTATTACCTCCAGAACTGTCTTCAGCTCATGCCTCCAAAAGCCACTACTTATTCATTGCATTTTGTTTTCATCTTTTGAGGTGCAAGTAATTTATTATATTACAAAAAAAGCCCACAGTGACTTCTCCTATCACAGCAAATTTAGTTTTTTTTTTTTTTTTTGTTGTTGTTGTTTTTTTTTTTTTTTTGGATATTTGGTGCCAGTTCATCTGGAAGTGAATGTTTAAATAATTTTACAAATGTGTTTAATTAGCATATTTGGATGGAAACATTGCTAAAAAATTAGAAAGTTTTCGCTATTTATGATGACAACTTTTTTCATGCCAAGGTTGACATTTCATGGAATTGCTCATACATAAATATGTTATTTACTATAATACAGTAGGTATTATAGTAAATAACATATTTATGTATGAGCAATTCCATGCAAATGTCAACCTTGCCATGAAAAAAGTTGTCATCATAAATAGCGAAACCTTTCTAATTTTTTTGTGTATCCTTGTATTTTACAGTGCTGTACAAATACTCAAAAATGTCTCAGCCAATGTTTTCAAACAATTATATTTGATTTACCAAAAGTGTTAATTTCACATCCGTCACATCGATATTTTTCTGATCCCATAATTCTGTGTATATTTGTTTTGGAAAATGTAAACAGACGATTCAATATAATGTTAACATATACCTTATCTGTGCGTTTATGTTTTCAGTTTTTACTGCAAATGTCACATCCATAACGCTGGAATTGCTCGTATATAAAGTGTTGATTTGTTGTCCAATATCTTAAATTGTCATATGAACACCATGGTTCTATACAATTTCTTAGGTGTGTGACATGCTTTAGACATGTCCTGTTACATTTTTGTTACATTATTGAATTATTGCAAATGTGTATTCGTTTTATAGTTTTGTTTATTTTGATCATTTAGAATAATCCATATAGCATATGTATATTAAAGATCTAAATTGAGTGTATTTTTCAAAAATGGCACAAATATTTAAATGAAACAAATAATGCTGCAACATTTTAGAAAAGTCACAGTAAAATAAGTCCTTATAGGCCAAAAGATTATTTTTTATTTTTAATCCAGAAGGTATGCAGACTTTTAACAGGTAAAGCCTGGTGACTGCATTTGATTGCTATTTGACAAGCGTGAAAGAAATAGAAATGGCAGTGAAATACAGCTTTGGAAAAGTTTTTAAAAGTTGAAGGATCAAATTTCCAACATTTTTTTTTTTTGATGCCAGAGTAATTGGTAACTGATAAATCAGGGACTAAGCCAAAGGAAAGACAAAAACTCCAAGGGCCCCAAAACACCATTGTTTGCCAGAAAAACACATACATTTGTTCCTTCATTTGTCTCCAAACAACACATTTTCAAAAGAAACCACTTAAATATGCACAAACATCTTCAAACTTGGTAGTTTAATTGCATAATTGGCCATTTTATCACCTGGCATGTGGTCTAAACATTATCATATTTATTTGACACTTTAGCCCATGTAGAATAATGGGAAACACCAGTATGCAGCTCCAGGCCCATAAACCTTTCTCTTGGAGAGCTCCAGCCATCAATATGCATTAGTAAATCCAGAAGTAAATGAAACGTGCAGCAACTGCACACTAGGATTGTTTGATTGTCACGGTCATAGAGACGAGAACAAAAGAGACTGAGATTGGAGATCTCAACAATCTGTCTGTGTTTTATAGCATGAAGCACTCCTCATCTCCAGAGCGTAATGGAGTGTGCAGTACACACCAATGACCTCAGGAAGTTTGATGACTCACCTGTATGTGTTTCTATCCTCCGCCCTTCATTTACCTCTTCACGCCAACTGCATTTCCGAAAAAAACCTTTCCCACATTTTGCTGTCTTCTCCTTCCTCGACCTGTTCACTCTCATTTGCTGCTTTCCCTCCTCCAGCTGTGACATGGGAGAAATCATGCATGAAAAAATGTTTGGACCGACTATAATTGGCCTTCCCTACACATATAAACTTGCAAGTGTACGTGCGCACACACATTCCCCGATAGTGTTTCCAGAATGGGAAGAGGTTTGTAAACAAAACACCAACTGTCTTTTTTCTTTAATCCCATGGTTGACTGATAGTAATTCATACAGACACTTTCATTTGGGGAGGGTGCCATCTTTAATCCCCTCATAAGATGACCTAAATGACTTCCGCTTCAACTTCTTTCGCTTGTCTATTTCTCTCTGTTGATCCCCCTGGTCGACCTCCCGCCCCTTTCCCTTCATAGTGTCTCTCAGTAGGGGTCGTGATAGCTGTCAGTGGGTGGTATATCATTAGCCATGCCAGTCTCAAGAAATTTCCGGAATTCCGTCTCTTGGCAGAAAATGGGAGAGTGTTTAGAATGGAATTGGATTTGAGGGTTCGTTTTGGGCCAAGGCAGCACTCACCGGTATTAGGTGACACAATGCATGAGGACACATCGGCTAACCGCATGCCAAAATAGAATTTCAGTCACTTGGCAATGAAGGGGGAAGTGATAAAAGTGTTTAAAGGACAACAAAACCATGTCCTTATGGAGAATCAAGAAAGATATGCATGTAAAACAGGAGAATTATGCATTTTGGGATAGCACATTTGATTAAATTAATAATAATTATTATAATTGACTAACGTATCAATGACAGGATTCCATTTAAATTTAATTTGCCATAAAATATTGTTATTTTGTTTTTATTTTTATGTTGGATAATGGGATTGCCGAGAATCACCAGAGGTGGGTAGAGTATCCAAAATCTATACTCATGTAAAAGTACAAGTACTCTTAAAAGTTACTTACAAGCAGTCTTAAAAGTTACTTCAGTAAGAGTAAAAAAGTATCTTAGTTACTTTTAGGTATATTTATATATACAGTGCTTCCCACAGGTTTGAAACGTACCTGCAGTAATAGCCAGATTAAAAACACATCCTTTTACCCAAGGCCCGTTTACCTACTTGCGACAAATTTTGACATTTTGTACAGTGATGCCAAAGCATGTTAGATGGGTATACAATATCTAATATATCAGCATCAACAAATTAAATAAAATACAGCAAATGAGAAATAAAGCAATGAAACATTCATGGAATAAAAATATGTAAAAAGTATAATAATTACAAGAAATAAAATGTAGATTATTTACATGAGGCAAATGAGTTAATCAGCCATTTCTAACAGTGTACATATAGTTTGCACATATATTTTTCGTCTTCTCTGACTAAATAGACATTTAGATAAAAGAATGAATGTTTCTCTCCATCTTGCAGCTGTGCCCGCGCTGTCAGCGAAAGCCAAACGAAAGTAAATCAGGCTTAAATTAAAAATGACAACAGCTTAGAAAGCGAAACCAAGAGCCGAATTCCGGACATTTTAGGAGATTTGGAACCCCCGGACAGACACATGTATAAGCCCCAAAAAGGCACGTCTCTGTTGGTCACATGCTACAGGGCATGAAAGTTCGCTTGACAGATTCAATTGACAGTTTGTGCACACACATAACGTTAAGTAGGAAACATGTGGGACGAAAAGAGATTTTCCACTTGTTAATCGATCGTGGATGTTTGGCTATTGGGTAGATGCAAAAAAAGTGTAAAAGGGTTATAATAAAAAATAAATCGAATAAAATAAAAATTAATTTCACCAAATATACTAGGGCGGTCGTTAATTTACCTGGGTAACCCTCCCAAATGAAGTCTATGTGTGGGAATACACTAATACACTGGAATACACTGGAGATAATCTATCAAAATAACTTGATAATGGTGCAGAAGTTAGAACACACAAATTTATATTTTAGGGAAATATTCGATAAAAATTATTCATCCATTCATTTTCTTTCTGGCTTAGTCCCTTTATTAATCAGGGGTCGCCACAGTGGAATGAACCACTTTAAATAAAAATGAAAAAGGAAAAATCAAGAGAAACAAAAGTATTTAGTTTAGTTGAAATTTAGCAATTTTTCTTTTGATTTTAAATGTGTTTTCTTTCTATTTATGAAGATGTTAGTTCTTTGGCATTACAGTAAGTAAAAAATTGCCCATAGTAATCTAATTACCATTAACTATGTTCAAATAGGCATAACTTTGACACTTACCACTACGTGTTTTTCAGGTTGGAGCTGGAATTCATGTATATGTTGTGATGTCAGTTCAGCGTGCATCGCATTATAAAACTATTCTTTTCGACATCTTGTAGTGAACACAGACATTGAGCTTGAGTTCGCGGGTGATCTGATCTGATAAACTCGTCAGCCATCATTCATTCCAACACAGGCACACACTCTAACCGAAAGCGGGAGACGTGTCTCTATATAGCAACCTCTAGTTACACTACCTCACTAATGTGGCGCCTGGTGATAATTGCGAACAAGTCATATGAATCATACTTATTAATTACTATGGAGGAACGCAGCCAAAAATTACACATATTTAAATACACAGTACTCAAAAATTACACGTTTCCCAAAAAATTTACTCTAGTAAATATAACGAAAATAAATATAATTTGTCTGTGGCTCACACTGTGACACACTGACAACTGTCTTAATTTTATTGAATTAGATACAAATAAAGAGCTTTTCCCAGATCTAAATTCACGTTCAGAGCCTTTTTCTCAATAGTTTTTAATCAACTGGTCTCATAGATGTTTTGTTGTGGACATGCACTGATATTTTAGCAGGTGAAAATGTCTGTTTGGGAAACTAAATTATTGGTTTCATACTAAGTGGCGTGAACAACATGGTGATGTTAGCATTTGCTTAATAGTAGCAATTTTGACTCTGTGAGTGTTCATTTAGTGTTTTATTGGGTTATACATTTTAATCAGTCATTATTTTGAGGAACTAATGTTGAGATTGATCTTTCAGTCAGTGCTACTTTCTGTTGATGGATGAAAGAAAACCTCACTGAACACTATTTGTAGTATATTTGGCATCCAATCTCTGCTTTCAGATTTTGTCAGTTATATTCCAGTGTTGTGTTGTATGTTGAATGCTACTGTATGTCTTTTTTTTTTTTTTCAAACCCTGTATCATACCCCATGTCTTTCAATTATTAAATGATTAGTTCACCCAAAGTTTAAAATCTGTTAATAATTAGTCACTCTCATTTTGCAATACTATGCAGTGACCTTTGTTAGTTTTCGGAATGCAAATTAAGATATTTTGGGTGAAATCCAAGAGTTCTCTGATCCTCTATGTACAGCAACAGTCTCAAGACATTCATTGACCAGTAAAGGAACCAAAAGTAGTGTCAAAATGTTACTAGTAGTGTCACTTCAGTGGTCCAACTGTAATCATACAAAGTTCCACAATTTTGTGCGTCAAAAAAATGTAAAAACAACTTTGTTTGGAGCTTTGTATGATTACAGTTGAACCACTGAAGTCACATGTAATGTTTTGATAATATTTTTGCTTCTTTTTCTGTACTTTGAATGTCTCGGTTCAATTGCTGTATATCGAGGTTAAGGGGATTCTCAGATTTCATCGAAAATATCTTAATTTGAGTTCTGAAGATGAGCAAAGATCTCAGTGATGTGGAAAAAAGGTGAGTAATTAATAACACATTTTTTATTTTGGGGTGATCTAACACAAGCGATGTGGAAAGTGTGACGCGTTTGTTGTGAAAGTGCAAAATTCAAGTCTGTCGTGCAAGTTTAAAAGGGCACATGAAATTAAAATAAAGTTTTTTAGATCAGTATTATTCGTTTTTTTAGGATATGTATAAGTTAGTGTGCCCCATAACAGTGGCTGTGTCAAATATCGCATACAGTATGCAAGTCAAGTAGCATGTCTGATTTAATAGAATTCTAAAATCAGTATGTGAGAAGTATCCGGATAGCCTACTACTTACAGCGAGATTTTGAGATGCACATCGTATGGACGCTATGCTTTCCCATGATGCCCTGTGAGAGAATTCATGATTGGGAGTGAAGCCACACAACTGACGTGGATAGGTCACGTGATCATGACAAAATGGCGGGTGTAGTTCGTCCAAATTCTGTTCATAATCCACACATTTATACTGTATAGAACATACTTTTATAATGGCCGAGGAGTATGTTTAAATTCAAATGCAGTATCTACTGCGTAGTAGGCGGTTTTGAATGCAGCCAGTGACAAAATTTGCATCTAGAAGATATAAAATGTAGAGATAAACATGCAAAACTTGAAGTTTGCTACTTCCACCCAAATTGATCAATTGGATCAAATGGATTATTTTGTTCACAACACCACTTACTACAGTTTCTCCTCAATTCATAACCAATCAAATGCTCTTTAGTATCTGACATGCCCTTAGGCTCAACCACTCTCAACTATCAGCAGAGCATTGATAAGACAAAACATTATTGGCTGTTTTTTAAAGGAGAGGAGCTATACTATGTCCCTCTCTTTGAGTTTCGTTGAGATTACGTCAAACATCGCATAAAAATGCACATTTCAAAGCACTTCACGGCACACGGTAAATAGTCAAGCATGTCCTATCTTCGTTTTCTCTTAACTTTTGGCATCCCTCCACCACTCCAACTCTCCACTTTTAAACCTGATTCCTGCATAAATTGGAGGGGGTGTTCTGAGGGCGGCCTAGACACTGTGCTCAGACCCCTATCTCTCTTTTTTTATCCTGAAAAGAGGAATAAAATAAGTTAGGAAGTCTTTCCTAGCTTGGAGCCCTCTCCACGGACAGCATACCAAATATGTATATTATATTCAGTCAAATATCTGTAAGTGTGTACTCATGAAAGTATGTTTGAGAATGAGGTCAGAATGTGGAGAGCAGCCGGTCCTTAACACATTTGACCACTTGCAAATTCTCCTAAACTTATTGTGCTTACATAAACATACAGATGTTCTTGAAATGTCCTTGGGAATATTATTTCCTGGGTTTTTGATAGCAAACATTATGCAGTACATAACATCATTCAACTTGTATTCATGTGGGCACAAGAAAACGTCTCTCTGAAGACGTTGTGTGCATGTCGATTGTATAAAAATCAAGTTCGCATTTGATAAGTGTTAAATTGAAGTTAGCAGGGCATGTGGAGCGAGCAAAATGGAAAAACTGACACAGCAAAAGGCTAGAGAGACAAACAATGAGAGTCAATATGAAAGACTGATAGTGAAAGTGGCTGCGCACTGTCCTGCTGACAGCAAAGCATCATGGGGGCTTGTTTGTGCAAATGTTTATAGAGATACGCCCTGTCAACACCTCAGATACCATTACTTACAGTAATTAGTTCTTCCTTGTTGGCATCTTCTCTCATCCTCCTTTGTTTTTTTTGTTTTTTGTTTTGTTTTTTTATGTCACACACTCACAGCGTTTGAGTTATGTTAAAGATTATTTGGTCTTTCTTAGCTGTCAGAGCCAACAGACTTTTTGAACTGATAAACACAGGCATCAACATATTTCTAATTCAAAGGGCAAACAGACCTTTAATGAAATGTTGTTCATGTCGCTGTAATTTTTTTTCTCCCTCTCTTGTTTCGAATCTGGAAATGAAATGCATGTACTTTGAGATGAATTGTTGTTGACTAGCGTAGTCTTATGTTGTAGGTAGTCATATTTTACATCATGTTGTTAGTGTTTCTTAAGGTTTGGACACTTTTCCAGGATGTGCCTTTTATTATGAATAACACGTGTTTGTTATTAAAAAAGGGTTACGTTTTGTTTTGGTTGCCCCTGTAGGTAATCTGTTTACTATAAGTAATGTTGCATCCTCAATGTTCTACACTATTATAAAGTGTTCATAGTAAATCTGATAATAAAGTATTGACTGGTAGATTATAAACAAGAAAAGCTACTTAAAGTCAGAGAATTGGAATTAGAATCTCTACACTAATTAGAATTAGTGTAGAGAATTTTGCTTAAAAAACTGCTGATTTATGTAGAATGAATTTAGGAGTACCGTAACTATTTGATGTTTACAATGCAAATCCAGTTGCATCCAGTTTATTTGATAAACAAAGCAAGTCTCTCATATAATATATACTAAAAGACAGAAAATACTACTTTACAAACTGTATTGTAAATAAACCACACAAATATTTTCATATTAGTCAATAATATTACTGATATTATTTTAAAAATAAATAAATAAATACATATAAATTTACTCACATGAATTTAAAAGTAAATAAGCAGAATAAATATTGGGCTAAAATCTGCGGATTTGATGCGCAGATTCTGTGTGGGCCTATAGATGACCTCAAAGATCATAAGTTGAAGATTTATTTAGTTTTTAAAACATTTTTTTCATTTTACAGTACTTCTTACTTTTTAGATTTGTTTTGACCCTTGTTTGCTCAATTAAAAACGAATCCATATAATTCTAAACAACTATATTTTTTTATATCAATTGATATATGTTGGTGTTGATGTATGTATGTACAGTATGTATGTATGTATGTATGCATACACACCATATTTAATGTTTTAAAAATTATATTTTCTGTAATTCTAGCAATACTTTTTTTTTCTAACAGAATGTTTTTGCAAACACTTGTTGACATATTTTGCTAATTAACTGTTCAATACACAATAACAGCATGATTTGTACAGTATGAAAATAAATAAAACAGAATTGTCTGCTTGTGAAAATGAACTCTTCACACACAAACATCATTTTTATAGTGTTTATAAACCAGTGAAATAAACTAATGATAATATGAAAAAGAAAAAAATCATTTCTTTCTTTCTTTCTTTCTTTCTTTCTTTCTTTCTTTCTTTCTTTATTTATTTATAGACACATTCTTTGATAAGCTATATTTGGTTAATAATAATATTAATAATTATTTAGTTTGATTGACGATTTTTGTAGAAGAATAGAACATGCATAAGATATAATAAATTATAATTTCCACTCCAAATGTTCTCTACATCATGGTTAAACTCTGCAGTGATTCCACAAATCTCATGTGTTCTGTGGCTCCTGGTCAGCTATGATCCCAACTTAACATTGCATATCCTGTCGTGTGACTATTGCTGCTGCACATTTTGCAATATTGAGGATGAAACAATAGTAGTGTGTAGCTCTACAGGAAAAACTAGTTAAGGAGACAGTTTGCAGCACACATAGAGAAACTAGACTCGCAAGACAACACTGTTAAACTGTGAATGTCTCACAGTGTTTCATCAGTGTGATGTTTTATGAGGAAATGCAGCACAATCTTAAATTACTCTTATTATGTTTAATTATTTGAAGTCTTTGATAATGTTATTGAGTATCTTGCACTCGTTTCCTCACCTCTCCTTGCATCTCCTCCATTTTTCAGATCTATCTAAATGCAAACTCAATCCGTCTTGGAAATCTTCCACATGGGAGCGTGGACCCTTTGCTCGGCCCAGGGACAACGTACCCCAAACAGACTGTGTACGAGGTGTGTGTATGTCCCAGTGGCAAGCTGTATCTGTCTCCTGCAGAGAGCTCCTCCACCTGCCAGACCACCAACAGTGTGTGCCTCTGGAGCTGAGGAAGGTGGGTGGGCCATGGACCACCCAGCACCAGAAAGGCCTTCCTCACCTGCCCTCTCTTGCTCCTCTCCTTCCTCCTCCACTTTCTCCATTCTCTTTCATTTCCTAACACAGTTTTTTTTGTTATGCTTTTCCATCTACCCATCTGAGCATCTATCTATCTATCTATCTATCTATCTATCTATCTATCTATCTATCTATCTATCTATCTATCTATCTATCTATCTATCTATCTATCTATCTATCTATCTACCTACCTACCTACCTACCTACCTACCTACCTACCTACCTACCTACCTATCTATCTATCTATCTATCTATCTATCTATCTATCTATCTATCTATCTATCTATCTATCTATCTATCTGTCTATCTATCTGTCTATCTGTCTGTCCATCCATCTATCCATGTTTGTGTTTACATCTGAAAGACGTTGTGTGTGTGTGTGTGTGTTTGCTCACCTGCAATACGTCTATTAGACATCTCCTTTCAGATGTTAAATACATGTTTAAATACATGTTTAGACATTAGAACGTTCATATAACAGACCTTTTAAAGACATTAATCAAATATTTGTACATGGCACATGTTGTCAAGGTCAAACACACTTTAAAATATGTCTTGCACGCATACACTGTATGTGCTATAGCTAGCTACAGATGCTACAGTAGTTGTCTATCATCAACACATATGTTTGTCTGTCTGTATCTACCTACATTTAGCTGGCTGTCATCAGTTATCTATCTTATTGTCAGCTAGCTACAGTGGCTAACTGTTCATCATTAATTTATCGATCTACTTGTCCATCTGTCTAATTAGCTACAGTAGCTAACTGTCATAAACACATATGTCTGTCTTTATCTGTCTGGCTAGCAAAACAAAATCAACTTACAATAGTTCACTGTCATCAGTGCATCTATCACTATTAGCATCCTTTGTTAATAGTTATATCTCTCTTTTGTTTTTCTATCCATTTGTCTGTCTCTCTTCCCAGCTACACTCACTAACCATCTAACATCAGTTCATCTACCATATCTATATACTCATTTGCCTATCTATGTCTATCTATGCTAACTACAGTAGCTAACTGTATCATCAAGACATTATTCTGTCTTGCAAACTATGTTGCACCATTAGCTAGCTGTCTATCAGTGCATTCATCTTGTCTGTCTAGCTACATTGGTTAGACATCAATCATCCACATTAATCTACCCATCTAGTTACCCATTCAGTAGCTACAGTGGCTAGCTGTCTATAATGAAATCATCTATTTTATCTCTCTTTTTTCTTTCATTCTGTCTAGCTAGCTTCAATAGCTAGCTGTCTATTCATCTGGTTATCTATCTACATTGGTCAGACGTCAATCATCAGAATTAATCTACCCATCTAGTTAGCTAACTGGCAATTAGCAATAGCAGATAGCTTTACTGTGTCTATCTACTGTGGCTAGCTGTCTATAATAAAAGCATCTATATGTTTTTCTTTCATTTTGTCTAGCTAGCAACAATAGAACTCTCTATCATTATATATTGCTCCAGATGTCTATCAGTGCATATATTGTCATATTGTCATCAGTATCTATCTACATATCTATTTAGCTAACTAGCATCTGCATTAACTAGCTGTTTGTTTGTCTGTCTATCTAGCTACCGTGACAAGCTCTCTATAATCAAAGCATCTATTATATTTTTCTTTGTCATTCTGTCTAGCTAGCTACAATAGCTAACTATCTATCATCAACACATTTATGTCTAGCTAGCAAACAATATTGCCCCAGATGTCTATTATTATTGCATTTATTTATTTGTCAGTCTATCTAGCTACAGTGGCTAGACGTCAATCATCAGCGTCAATCTAGCTAGCTAACTAGCGTGTATCTGCAGAAGCTTGCTGTATACACTGTAAAAAGTGAATAGCTACTTAAAGAGAGTAAACCAATACCCTTAAAAGCAACAAGTTGACTTTACAAAAATAGTGTAAGTAAACCTATTGTAATTTGCAACTGTTAAGTTGACCTCATTCTTAAGTTGTACTCACTTTTTAAAAAATGAAAATACACTAATCACTTTCTTCCAATATATATATATATATATATATATATATATATATATATATATATATATATTATTTTATTTATTTATTTATTTTTTTTGTATCTAGTAAAATGACAACTAAAATAAATCTGCTCTTCCAGACTTCAGTGGGTCTTCTAAATTCAATACAGGCTAATTGTAGATTTTATAAACTTAATGATGCATCAAATATGTAATATTAAAATAATTGCAGTAATTGTATAGCTTAGCATCCAATGTTATTTGATAACAGACATGCTAAAATAAGCTGACGATGTAAAAAGAGATTAGTTGACTTTAAAAAGTGAGTAGCATAATTATAAAAATCAAGTCAACGTAACAGTAGGTTTACTTAAATAATGTTTGTAAAGTCAACTTGTTGCTTTTAAGGCAACAGGTTTACCGACTTTAAGTAAACACTTTTTACAGTGTACTTGTCTGTTTATCTAGCAACAGTGGCTAGCTGTCTATCTTGAAGGCTTCTATATTATCCTTTTCTCTGTCATTTTGTCTAGCTAGCTATAGCTAGCTGTCTATCATCAGTGCATCTATCTTTCTATCTTTCTCTCAGTCTATCTGTCGCCTATATCTGTTTGTCTGCTACACTGTCTGTAATCAGTGCATTCTCATATCTTTAACACATTGACCTTAAATCATCCTAGTTCCCTTTATTTGTTTCCCTTTCTTTCATCTAATATCGCCCTTTTGCAGTTTCTCCTCTTTCCATCTTCCTCTTCCTCTTTGTCCTCTCAAGCAGAAATCAGGAATCATTAGTCGTATCTTGGCTTGGTTGAAGCCGCATCTTCCCAATCTGTAAATGGAGCAGAAACTATCTTGTTTTTTTTTTTTTTTTTTTTTTTTGTGTATGTGTGTGTGTGTGTGTGTGTTTTGTTCCTCTTATTTTTATATGAGCGTCTGACTCAGTGGAGGACTGTGAATGTGTGCCGGGACGCTGGACTACACTCGTGAATGAGCACACACACAATACACGGTGACCTGCAAACGAGCGTGTGTTTTTTCTAAAGAAGATACAAAGGTGCCTTTGCTACTGTTAGTAAAGCACATCACCTGCTACTGTCCCTCCACGTGCAGTAAGACTAACCTCTGCTAGGACCGAACGAACCTTTTCCTCACTTTTGGTTCATGGGACAAACATGTACTTTGATAAACCGAAAGAAAACAAAACAAAACTCTCTTCCCTCTTGGATGTTTCTTTTTGGAAAAAAGCACAAGATTATGCCATGTATATAACAACATTAATAAATGATAATAAAAAGAGAAAGTTTATTTTAAGAATTTTGTATTCAAGAATGCTTGATAATGTTTCTTTTATTATGTTTAGGTGTCATGGACATGTACTACGGTTATTTTATTTTCATTATTAATATTTTTTTAACCAAATTAAACTGTTGGATTGTGTTTAGATCCTAACTACAATTTATTCTGTCAGTGAAAAAGAGGCATACTCTTCTCCCAAATCTATAGATATTATTATTATTTTTAGCAGTAGAGTTATGATTTTATTTAGTTTGTGTGCGAGCGTGTGCGTCTTTGTTATTCCCTCCACATGATGTAGTGCTAAAAAATCAATATTGCAAGTTTATTATCAATCTTCATTGTTACATTATTTACTGTTTTCAGTGTTTCAGGCCATGGACCACTGCACTTGGGTAAATTAAAATATGATTTAGAGGGTCATTTCTGGAAAGAAAAAAAAAAGATCTCACAGTAAACTGCCAATATGAAATAACCTTTCATAATGTTCTGTAGGGGGAATGATGCCATTTGGAATTAAATGTATTTATTTAAGAATAGCTTCTGAAATATACTTTCAACTTAATAGATTAAAGGATAATAGGCATTCAAAAAAAAAAAACACATACATTTGGGCCATTCATGTTGTAATCTAATTCCAAAGAGGTTAACTAACTTACTGTACAGCAGTAATCTAATAACACTTCTGTTTATGACTGTAATAAACTTCATCATGACACGGTTTTCCTAAATTACAAGAGACATAGAAAGTATTTTTATTTTTATTATTTTGGGGGCTATAGGTATTAAATAAGTGGATATTAACAGAATCAAATATGTTATAACTGAACCATACCTTTAAGAGCTCAGCTTTTTCTTTCTTTCTTTCTTTCTTTCTTTCTTTCTTTCTTTCTTTCTTT
>CAIGQQ010033155.1:3504263-3518580 GCA_903798035.1 Danio albolineatus
ATAATAATAATAATAATAATAATAATAATAATAATAATAATAATAATGATAATAGGCAGCGCGTTGGCACTCTCTCCTCAAAGCAAGAAGGTCGCTGGTTCAAGCCTTGGCTGGGTCAGTTGGCATTTCTGTGTGTTTGCATGTCCCTCCCTTGTTCACGTAGGTTTTCTCCAGGTGCTCCAGTTTCCCACAAAGTCCAAAAACATGCGGTACAGGTGAATTGGGTAAGCTAAATTGTCCGTAGTGTATGAGTGTGAATGTATGGATGTTTCCCAGTGATGGGTTGCAGCTGGAAGGGCATCCACTGCGTGAAACATATGCTGGATAAGTTGGTGGTTCAGTCTGATGTGGTGACCCCAGATTAATAAAGGGACTAAGAAAGAATAAAAGAAAATGAATTAACTAATAATAATAATAATAATAATAATAATAATAATAATAATAATAATAACAGACAGACAGACAGACAGACAGACAGACAGACAGACATATAGACATATAGATAGATAGATAGATAGATAGATAGATAGATAGATAGATAGATAGATAGATAGATAGATAGATAGCATATTATAGTGTATTAGGAGTATTTGGGATTATTCTGGTCATCTGTGATGCTCTTGGCTGTAGCACTTTCAAGTCTCAGCGAATCTTTGATGTCTAACGTAACATGATTCCTGGTGCAC
This sequence comes from Danio albolineatus, assembly GCA_903798035.1. Classification (NCBI taxonomy): domain Eukaryota; kingdom Metazoa; phylum Chordata; class Actinopteri; order Cypriniformes; family Danionidae; genus Danio; species Danio albolineatus. Next base: position 3,504,950 of record CAIGQQ010033155.1, read on the forward strand.
ATCTGCCATAATGGCACAGAATAGCGTAGAAGCTAATATGAGCGCTCTCAGGCATATTAAATCAGATTAGGCAGGCAATCACCTGAAACAATGTGTCTAGCCAAGGGCCACACTGCCCCATCAGAGCCATTCAACTGCCGCCATTTATTTAATGTAATAGAATGTAATTCAGATTGTAATTTGGAATGATTAATTGCATTATACTGTAAGAACATCAGTGATCCCAAAGGAAAAATCAGACGAATACTGTCACTAATATTTGTCCGAGTGTCTGCTTTATGTTTATGGATAAATCACACATCTGGATGAATCACAGAGTCACGAGGGCATGCCTGAAACTCCAGATTCTTCTTTTTTTGTAATTTATTGTCAGTCTCTCTTGTTTAATCACAGTAAGTAAGAAGCATACAATAACCAGTGTTGGGAGTAACGCGTTAGAAAAGTAATGTATTACAGTAATGTATTACATTTTCCTGTAACGCAGTAGTGTAAGGCATTACTAATGCATTTTCAGTAATATTTTACTCGGTACATGTTCAGTAACGCGTGCGTTACAACAAACTTTTCGACCGCAAGACATTAACAAATAAAAATACCGCAGTTCTATTTTTCTGTTCGTGGTCAGTGAATATACGCGCGGCGTGTGTTGTCATTCATCTCCCTCTGGCTATTGGAACTGATTACTTTGAACGCGGAGTGATTTCAGCCTGTGAGCTCGAGGTCCGAGGCGATTGGCTCAGCCCGGTGCGCAGTAATGTTAAGCTCTAGCCTCTAACACACAGCGGAAAAGCGGCAAATTGATGAAAATGGCAGAAGACAGTACATTCGCGAGATGGACGTAAGTGCATATGGTGTTATTTCACTGACAAACGTATTCATGTAATACGAGCGAGCGAACGCGCCGGTTTCGTTTCCTCTGTTCGTGGACAAAACTCCTCACGTGCCCTCAAAACACTGGCTGCTCCGTCAGATGATGCAGACTCACAAGTTGTGCCTTGTGTTTCCTCCTCTTTTTGCTCTCCTGCTTTTGCTCTCCAGAGATTATATTATCTTATACTATATATCCAGAGATATTTCTACACTATTTACCTACAGGTTAAGGTAAATTCTAAAATAAATACTAGTGTTTTTGAGTGTTAGGTATACTGCCTATGTTTTAGGCTAGTATAATTTTCAACTTGTTAATAAATGCTTCAGCCATCTGTAGTATTAAGAATAGTGAACTGATAAAATGAAATACAAAGTGTAGTTTTACTACAGTAAAGTGTGGTGAATTGTAGAATAATATACCTTATATCGTTAAAAAACAAAACAAAAATACAGCATGGTAATTTGTTTATATTTCACTTGTTGTGTTACTATAGCAACTATAGTATTACCACAACATATTCATTGAAGTACTTTACTATAGTATTGTTCAAAACACTGTACATGCCAATAGATGTGTTTAGGGGCCCTGTGGAACAGCTTTTCCTCAAAATTAAGAGGATGACAGGGAAAATGTTCTCCACAATCTCATCAACAATGTGGAAGACCACATTTTATTTATTTGAAGAGTAAATAGTACAGTAGGCTATAATACCTTATCAAGTTTTTCCTATATTCTATTAGTAACATTTCTGCTTGCGTTATATTTTTGTTTAAATGTTTTTATTTGATTAGTATGGTGCACCTTTTGGCGTTTAATAAATGTTTAAAAAAAAAATGTATTCTTTACACTCAACGTCTATTCTCTGTGTCTTAAGTGCTGGAAATATCTCATCATATAACACACAGCCAAAAATGTTTTGGTTTATTAGATAAAACATTTATATGTAAGTCTATTTTCAGAATCAGTTTTATTGTCAAGTGTGCTTCACATACAAGGAATTGCTTTGGCTACAGAAGCATCCAGTGTACATAAAGTGACAAGTGACAACACAGAATAAATATTTTAAAAAAAGATGATAGACATTAAACAGAGATGCAGTCAGACCTACAAGATCTGGATGTTGAAATGTATGTACAGATTTGTTATAAATATACAGGTTATAAGGTGCTGTGTGCAAATGCGTAAGAAGTATTGCAATGTATATTGTTATAAGGTGCTGTGTACAAATGCGTAAGGAGAAGTATTGCCTTGTATATTGTTATAAGGTGCTGTGTACAAGTGCGTAAGGAGAAAGTATTGCACGTTTATTGCACAATAGGAGTATTTTAATATTTTGGTTATTGTTAATGAATAGTGGACCAATATAAATCATATCAAAAAGCACGAAAGCAAGAAGGAACACAAGACACACATTGTGAGTCTGCATATAATCTCACTGAGCGAGCAGTGCACTGACAGCACGCAAGACAATGTGTGCGTGAGCAGTGCATATTTGAGAGAGCGTGAGGAAATTTGCGCACAAGCAGCGTATATTTGAGAGCTCACAAGCAGTTTTGTCCACAAACAGAGGAAATCGGTGCACAGGCATTATATTGAGAAAGCTATGTTCATCATGCTCACTTTGTGCAGGACAGTTTTGTGTTGTGAGCCACTTAAATTTAAAGTAAATAAAATAATGGCAACAATAAGAAATAAAACCTGCATCTTGTCATGGCATTGGAGTTTACAAATAGGCCTGTAGTGTCTAATATGAATATAGTCAAGCTATTCAGAGATATTGCCAGATAATCACTTTACCTCTACCATACTTTTAACAGACTTAGATCATTTGTGATTCTGGCTGTCATCCTTTCTTGCATTGTCTTGAGCCTTCACATTCAACTATAACTATATTGTTAGTAGCCTGGATACGTCACAGTCATTCTGCTACATCATATCGCTTTGTACTGGATGTAAAATGCTCTGCAGTATGTTTGGTCATTTTAGAATGTTAAGTTCTAATTCTGTAGCTATTTTGGTGAAAGTAACTAAAAAAGTAATATGTAGTCATGTAACATATTACAATTTTGAGACAGTAATATTGTAAGGTAAGGGATTACATTTAAATAACAGTAACAAGTAATCTGTAATGTATTACAGCTTTGAGGTAACTTGCACAACACTGACAATAACAGACTGTTGACCGATGCTCTCATTAATGATTTTTTTTTACAAAATAAAAAAAAATGTGCAAGGTGTGAAAAAGACTATGAAAGATAAAATAAAATCTCAGTTTAGTCCACTAAATACTGACTTTTCTCTGTAAAAATGTCACACTAACATTTTCATGTGCCTAACTATACGTATTCTCCCATCTTCAGTAAAAACAGGCTGATAAACAGGCGGTATGAATCATTAAAGTTTATGACTTCAGACATTTCAGATGCCAATTCTATCTTCTTTCTCCCTACAGAAATAAAATTTGATTAGATATTATAAGGTCAACAAAATATTGATGCATTCATCAAATATTATTTTCCAGGCCTATCTCCGAGTATTGCAGTCCCCACAAGAACTTATTTACTTGGATTATGCTGAGGGGGTAGAATCCAAAGGGATGCGAAAGTTTCTTTCTTTCGAAAGTGTTTCAAGGACGATTTTCATTTATTTCAATGTATATCATTATCCATTTTTAAAAAAAAACAATCCTTTTTTTAGTGTGGAGGGAGATTTTGATCTATCTGTTGATGGTTCTTTGTGGAAAAACTGAATTTGTCAATGCTAAACTAAATCCCTCTGGGGTCCTTTAACACCATATAGATTTATATTATTCAGAGAAAACTATATACAGTAGTTTATGTTATGGCCTTTGCATACAGTCTTTCTGGAACAATACTGTAAGCTCCTAATGTAATGAAGATCAATCAAGCATCTTTTAACAGAAGACTATCAACATTTGAAGGAATTTAGGTTGTGAATGTACTATATATATGAGATTTTTCAGAGGCTTTCAGTCAGGTTTAGTTCAGGACTCTGTACTGGCCATTTCACTATTGTGATGTTTTCAAGTAACAGACCCATTTTGCTGTGTGACGTGAATTGTCCTGTATGCAAATTGCTGGCTGACTGGTTGATGGATGAAGGAATGAAAGAACCACATATGTTGAAAAGGAGCTTTTGATAAACATTTAAATTTCCCGTCATGCTGCTGAAACAGCACAACTCCTACTATAGAAAACATAGATGTGAAAACTCCTTTTGTTTATTTCTAATGATTAGTGACATTGCATAGTTGCAATAGAAATCACATTTAAATTACATAAATTCCACATAAACTATAAGTTGCTGATACTTTTATTTCAATATGTTGATGTACAAACAAACTAATAGTAAGTGGTGTGTGGTTAAGAATAATTATGGCTGAAATGTGTCAGAAAATAAGTACCACAAATAGTCAAAATTTTGATTGAAGAATATCAAAACAAAGTTGTTGTTCCTCTTAAATGGATTACTGTTCACTGAAAAATGTGTGCTAAGAAAATAAACAATGTCAATTTTGATTTCACGCAGACTTTAAATTGAGCGATTTCTCTTTGCTGTGTGTGATCTGGATAACCTGTTTTAGTCACTTCAGGATGACTCATTATATTGCAAAGTCAGTAAACCTGAAAAGTTTGCTTGATAATACAGTATATGTAACTCATGAAATATGCATATACAGTAAACTATTTTGTTTCTTTTAGATTAACTTTAAAAAGAACTAAACATTCATTCATTCATTAATTTTCTTTTCGGCTTAGTCCCTTTATTAATCCGGGGTCGCCACAGCGGAATGAACCGCCAACTTATCCAGCATCTGTTTTACGCAGCGGATGCCTTTCCAGCCACAACCCATCCCTGGGAAACACATCCATACATTCTCATTCACACACATACACTACGGACAATTTAGCTTACCCAATTCACCTATACCACATGTCTTTGGACTGTGGGGGAAACCGGAGCACCCGGAGGAAACCCACGCAACCACGGGGAGAACATGCAAACTCCACACAGAAATGCCAACTGGCCCAGCTGGGGATCGAACCAGCGACCTTCTTGCTGTGAGGCGAACATGCTACTCACTACGCCACCTTGGCACCCAGAACTAAACAGTAATGTCTAAATTTAGAAAATTAGATTTTGTTTTTTACAGTAAATTTGATCTTAAGAACTACAGTGATCTCAAACAATATCAGGCCAAAATTAAGTTTATTTAGAGTTTGTTTTGGAGTTAAAACAGCTTGCTAAGGGCCTCAATTTATTCAATAAGTAAATTTTATTTGTGAACTACATCCGAGAGGAGCAAAGGCTTATGATTGATAGCAGCTGCTCCTCATTATCTAATGTATGAGTCACCAATCAGACGATTCCTAAATCACTATAAATAACCAGAGTATCTTACCTTAGCCATATTCATCTTGAAGAATCCCTCCTTCCACCCCTACTCCTCCCCTTTCCTTATCAGGGCAGCACGTAGGCCCAATGGTTAGCACCATTGCCTCACAGCAAGAATGTCACTGGCTCAGATTTTACCTGGCCAAGTCGGCACTTCTGTGTGGAGTTTGCATGTTCTTCCCATCTTTGTATGGGTTTTCCACGGGCTCTCCGTTTTCCTCTCACAGACCAAAAACATGTAACATAAGTAAATTGACAAAACTAAACTAACTTCATAGACAAGCGTAGAATTCAGCATGCACTCTCCATAGCCATTTATAATCTACATTTACCATTATCCTGCAACCGGGGGGAAGCCACGGGCTCGAGGATCTCACGAGCTCAGGACTTTCTCCTGGGACAGCATGCCAAACAAGCTTTATAATCAGTCATCAGCAAGGGCCAACTCTTGAAAGCTGTTGTTCATTCTTACGCTAATGGATAAATATAAGTTTACAAAATATACTGTAAGTAAACACCAGTAGAAAGAGGAATTTGGAAGATTATGGGTGTTTTCCTGTCAGTAACAATATAAAGTTTAAAACAGTTAAGAAAGAACATTACATGGTACAGTAAGTGCATTGACACATCAACACAGCAACCCAAATTTGATTTCCAGCCAATACTACATCTTATTTCTGCGCCCACTTTCCTGTCTAAACTCTACTTTCCTGTCCCAGGTCAATGCAAAAAGTTCGAACAAAAGGTCAACCCTTTTGCTTTGACTAATTTTCCTCCATAATGTTGCCTTCTTTCATAATATATATTTCTTTTTGATAAACAGGAATTAAGAGATTCAAAATGAGAATAGTTTATCACATATAAAGTTGTGAACTTTCCAAGTCAGCCATCATGTTCTGTTTTTGTTCCGCAGACACTTTTAATCACAAATTCTGGTTGTTGGGTTGAAGAAGTTATTCTCTTTATGTTTGTTCTGGTTGCTCGGTTCATTTATAGCAACAAAGGTACTTAAAAATCAGATCAAAATGAAGCACGCAAGCTCAAGGGCACAATATTTTCAGAAGTTTTGCTCTTCTGAGTGCTTTGAGATTGAAAGTTGCTTTTACTTTGTCTCTGCCATTCCATCTTCACGATTCCGACACTGTCATTGTAATATAAATGACTTTATCATACACCATTCTTTCAGATTACATTCTCTCCAATGCTGCTTTTAACATTTCGTTTCTAACAGGGGTGGGACGGCTTTTTTAGGCTTCTTTTTTCGGGATTGTTTATTGTTGTCACATAGAAAAACTGTAATTTATGCTCAGGCCCACACAGAATATGAGCCCAGATAAAAGCTCAGCAGATTTTCGGTTAAATTGGAACAAAATTCCATTTAGTGAGACTGTCATTCACACATTTCTGCTTCACATCCTCTTGTCTTTGATTATTTTTTTAGGAAATATTTAGGGTAATTGGATATTGCTTTCATTTATGTGTACATACATATATTTGTATAACAGTGATGTATAATAGTGAAGCGAAGGGAATTTGTCAGAGAACCAGCAATAATTGTAATATTGGCCACTAATATAATCTACTAATCAGTGTAGCTCTAGAACTTCCAACTCAGTATAACGCGCATAATGTTTCATCAATCCCACATAAATCAAACCCATTTGCACATATATTAAAGGACTCAATTTAAAAACACCTCATGGCTCATTTAGTTTTGGATGTGTCTCATATCACGTTAAACGTATGGTTTATCATTCTACAGATTATGTGGTAAAGTGAGTGTGAAAGGTTTAAATGTAGAGAAAAAATATTCTTTAGAAGAATATAGTAACTTGGTTTAGTTTGCCTGAGTTCCCTGTTTTTCTGCTATTGAAATGCACCAATTATGAATGAGTCAGCAAATCATTCATTTTACATATTTGCTCAAAACACTCATTCATTTACAAACAAAATATGCAAACCCACTTCATGAACAGGTCACTGAATGAATAATTCAACCGTTTCGTTAGTAAAATGGATGCTCAATTCAAAACAAAACCAATAAATGACTTCATGAATTAATCTAGACACAAAAAAATCATTTATTTAAGGGAAATAAAGCAAGGGTGTAACTCCTTAAATTAGTCACAGATTCATTAAAATGAATGTAAATGCTGTTTCAATTAGGAATCAAACCTCCAGTTTGCTAGTGCGCCTCTTGGAGAACCGACTATGGATCAACACTATTGCATTTAAGATATAAAATATATTGGTTCCGTTATGGTTACAGCTGTTGTCCAAACCACTCTGACATATTTCACCAGTGGAAACATTTTGCAAATGTTCATAATCATCTTCTGTGTGAACAAACTCTGCAGTATGCCTTTGGATGGCATGGTGCCTCATTGTGTAGCATTCTTGCTTCACAGCAAGATCTCAGGTTTGAGTCTTGGCTAGTTCATGAAGTCTTTCCTGGGTGAGTTTCCATCTTCTCTCCATGTTCACCTCCAGTTTTCTTCTGTGTGTTTTCCTAAAACAGTTTGTGTTTCCCTGCACTGTGGGTTAACGAGTTAACTCTCAAGGCTGGGTTGTGGCAAGAAGGGCATCTGCCAGTAAAACATGAATGGTACTGTGGCTTATTCAGTTGTCGTAACCCCTAGATGAAGCAAAAAGCCAAAAGTGATTGAGTGTAAGTAATGTGTCTTTGTTGGAACTAGTTTCAATGGCACAAATGTGATGATTGATTGATTGATTGATTGATTGATTGATTGATTGATTGATTGATTGATTGATTGATTGATTGATTTTGAAAAATTGAAAAAATGTGTAAAAAAAAACACTGTAAAAAATCTACATGTTATTCACAAGTTTTTCCTGTTTATTTGCAGACCTTGAGGTCTGCTCTGTCTACCTGTGATGTTGAAATTTCAATTTGAATTTTCAAATTTCAGTTTAACAAAACAACTTTTATTGACATTTTAGTCATTTGAAATAATATAATGTATAAGAAATAATATATAGTGAAATAAGTCTGTAAAATAACAGAAAATATGCTGTTTATTACAAGGTTTTTGTGCCGTACCCTACCAATATATCACTTTTAAATATATTAGTCCTGTAATATAGTTTAAGAAATATGAATAAAAGTCATTTCAAACTTTCCGTGATTAAATGTTTTTGGAAGAAATACATGGGAAGAAGTCCCATAATGCAATTCTAAGGCATAATAAATGGGGGAAATAAAAAATAAATAAAACATGAATCACAAAATATGGAAAACTTCTAATTTATGGATCTTTTTATAGTGTATTATGATCTTTTTGCTTTCTGATTAGCAGATAATTACTATATTACTATATATATATATATCCCCTTAAATTGTCAGATGGGGAAAAGGGATCTAATGGCATCATAAAATCCTCAGAAGTTTTTGGTCCATTAGAATATCTTAGCCTCAGGTAGAAAGATCAGAAGCTCAATAGCAGACAGGGTTTCATGTGCCCAGCATGATGCTGCCATATGCTACAGACTGACACTTTCAGTGTGTTTAATATCCTTATTTAAATCAGCTTCCTCTCGCTTTTGTTCTTGACATAAAAAAGTGAGAATCTCAAACTCTAGTGCTCAGCGAACTCCATGACTGCTCTGTCTTTAGAAACGGTGCAGTTTCAAATCTCTGTTGGATTCTCACGTCCAGAAGGAAGTTATGTATAGCCTTTGATCATTCCCACCACCGTCCTGACATGGGGATTGTATAAATAGATGATAGTGCTTTGCCATTTTTTGGTTTGCCCTGCTTTCTAGCCTCATCTGTCTGTGTAACCACAGCTACTTAATTATTTAAGCTCAGAAGAAGAAAGTGATGTAAATGACTTGTGTAATCAAGAGGCTACCTGCTAGTATTTAATGAACACTATACAGTTAAAAAAAATATAAAAAAAAAAAATACAGGCCCCCGAGCCATTTTTGAGGCCACTGTGATCTTGTCATCTTTATGACAATAGCAATGATCACAAACATGCTGTTCCCTGCAACCAAATAGGCCATGTTCTACATACAGTATATTCATCCATTCACTCATTCATTTTCCTTCAGCTTACTCTTTTATTTATCAGGGGTCAAAGCAGAATGAACCGCCAACTATACTAGCATGTTTTATGCAGCATATGACCTTCTAGCCGCAACCCAGTACTCGGAAACACCCCTACACTCTTGCATTCACACGCACGCACTCACACACACACACACACACACAAACACACACACACACACTTATACACTAAGGCCAATTTGGTTTACCCAATTCACCTATAGTTTAAACTGTGGGGAAAACTGGAGCCCACTGATTTGACTCAAACATGTAAATCATGCAAACTCCACACAGAAATGTCAACTGACCCAGCTGGGACTCGAACCAGCTACCTTCTTGCTGTGAGGCAACATTGCTAACCACTGCGCCATCGTGTTTTCATATAACCCAGAAACCATACAGTACTATGTCTGCTGAGATTTTAAAGTGCTCATCTGATGGACACTATCCTATAATGGCATTGAGGAGGATAACATTGTAATACAGCACAGATTGTATTTATACATACATGATATATATTATTATACAGAACATTTTACTTTAATGATCGCAAAATCTTAGTTGTTCTTTTTTTATGTCAATTCTGCTCCTTCAGGTGTAATACATTGATCTACACTTCTGGTCAAAAGTTTGGGGTCAGTTTTTTATTGTTGTTGTTGTCGTTTTTTTTTAATTTTTTTTATTAAAATACTCAATAAGTGATTTAATAACTTGATACAATCATAATGAATCTCCATATATATTCAATTCATCTTTATTTCTATGCCGCTTTCACAATGTAGACTGTGTCAAAGCAGCTTAACATAGAAGATTATAGTAAATTGAAACTGTCAGTCCAGTTTTCAGAGTTGAAGTTCAGTTTAGTTTAATTCAGTGTGGTTTAATTTTCACTGCTGAAAGTTCAAACACTGAAGAGCAAATCCATCGGCTTTGCAAATCCAACAGCTCCACAGTTCCCGAACCATGCAAGTCAGTGGTGACAGTGGCGAGGAACAAACTTCACAAACTGACGAAAGTGAAGGAAAAAATACCTTGAGAGAAACCAGGCTCAGTTGTGCATGACCATTTCTCCTCTAGCCAAACTTCTTGTGGAGAGCTGCAGTCTAGGCGCTGGAGGTTGGAGAACATCCATCATGGAGAACCTGCAGGTGGGAGTGGTTACCGATTGGTGTACAGACTGGCCCTTTGGGATTAATGCGATGACTCGTCTTTCACTGGAGTCTTACAGGAATCTTGTTCCCCACTCCTCTATGACCACCACAGCAGCTGCTCAGGATACGGCCTCATCCAGGATTATGGAAACCTCGGGAATAATATAAACAAACTAATATATGCGCAGATGCCAAACTGTAATGTCTTTTGGGAAGTGTTCCCGGCTCCAGTTGCCCTAAATAATGCAGTCTAACAATCCTTTGGAGGATTTGGATTCCGAAAGCATTTTTTTTTTTTATGTGTATGCTAACGCAAAGAGATGTTTCTTTAATATAGTTTTAAACTGATGTGTGTAAAAGAGTGTGTCTGCTTCCCGAACTGTGCTTGGAAGGCTGTTCCAGAGTTTAGGTAGGCTGTTCCAGATATGAGAAAGATATATATAATATATATAATATATAATTTGGTCCCATAGAGTGCACCTTAAAGACTTTAGTATGCACAATTATCTGAAAAAAAATTTAACCTCTTTTAGCTTACAGTAGACAAAGAGTTGTGCAAATGAATAACACACACTGCTGTTTGTTCTATTTGATATAGCTTGTTAGAACCTTACTAAAATCTGCAATCGATATCTCAACAATAAAAACACAGGTCTATTCATATATAATTAATAAAATTACATATTGTAATTCAGATGTTATTTGACCTGCCGTCACCTGATGGTCTGTCATTATTCACGTGCATTGCCAAATTTCAAATGAAATATTTGATTCAGTATCAGAGTATTAAGTATCGCTTGTATTACCATCTAAGTTTAATCATTACCAAGCTTACCACCTTTAACTAGTGATTTATTTGCAGTAACAGTATTGCAGAGCAGGTGCCCATCCACACTTCTCTGACTGAAAGCATCTACATTCGCTTCATTCATGTGAGCGAAATCCCCCCACGCCAAACTACAGCACACGAGCCAAACGAGACCTTGTTGGCATTACGCCTACAAACAACATTTATTACTAACACTCATTTACATGTTTTTCCATCACGTTTGAAGAACCCAGTGCTGACCCATAAATACATACGGCTCAAATTTTTCTTCTTTAGTCATTTCCACAGAAGTGTTGAAGGTGTTAGCTTATTTTTTATTTATTTTATTTCATTTCCAGAGGTATGTGACTTACCCTTTTGAGTGACTGCAATTTTTGTCATCGCCTAATTGAATGCATCGACCTCTGCATCAGGCTAGATGAGGGGGAATTGAATTATGATCTGCTGTCCCTGAAATTGCCCTTATGATTTCTAGTGGTAGGGATCAAGGGCTCCTGGAGGGTTATTATTGCGCTGGGAGGGGGTTGTTGGACGGGAGGGGGGGGGGGGGGGGAGATTTTGAGTAATGATGATCAAACCTTCATTTGTCTTTCATCATGCGCCATTGATGGAGACACTGGGATGAGGAGGGAAGAAAGATGCCCCTCGGGATGCATTCGGTTCAGATGAACAGAGGAAAGGGGAAGTGAAGGAATAGTTCAACCAGAAATGGAGATTTAGTCAGTCTTGTGTGTTTTAAAATCAGTTTGACGTTCCTCCTTTTGTCTAAGGAAAGTGAAAAGATTATTTTTATAGCAGAATGTTCAAGGAGCTCTTTTCATTTGATTAAATACTGATCATCAAATCAAGAAGTAATTGCAGTTATTGCATTTTATTAAAAAAACAAACAAACAAACAAACAAACAAACAAAAATAAAGTCAACAAGTCAAATAAATGTCAGCCAACCAGTCAATCAATAAACAAACAAATAAATCTGCATATATAAATCAACACTGAAACTATCAGAATTCTATAACTACTGTAATGGCCATAGCAGTCCTTAAATATACGTACATTTAATGTAGCCTACAATTATATACGAGCTACTAGACTGACCCTAAAGGTGCACACCTCACTTTTTCCGGCAAATGGGAGAACATTTTTTATTCGTCGCAGTGAAATGTGTTTTTTCAAAGTTTGAAAGACATATCTTAAGTAAAGTTCTGTTTTAGCTATCAGAAAGTTGCTAGGCAACAGAGGCATGTATATTCAAAGGCACAGTAAAAAGTTGCGAATGCTGAAATGCATGTGGTCAGTTTGACCTTTATAGTCATTCAAGGTACAGAAATACTCAGGACTATGTTGTGCTTTGTATTTTTAACAAAATCATAGTTACATTGAAATATCCACACAGTTAGGAAAAGTTATGTTAATACTGTTCTTTGTAGTTCTACTGTTAATACACACACTATAACTTATAAACTTTATTTGTGTTTACTAATAATAAATAACACACTAAAAATAGACATGCTCCTACTCCCACTTACACAAATATTGTAATTTTGCAATTGACACAAACATAACACTTTGAGCTTTATTTTAACAATCTAGGCGCAAAGTTTAAAGATCATAGCGCAAAAGCATTAACGCTAGTGTCCAAATCCACTTTTGCTATTTTAAGGATGGAAAATCCTCCCCGCGCATGGTCAAACAGGGCTGTGCTTATTCTATTAATGAGTTATGGGTTTGTTTTGAACATAATGTGCATTAAACCAATCAGAGTCTCATCTCCCATTCCCCTTAAGAGTTGCATTGCACCATGGCACATTTGCTATTTTCATGGTGGACTTTGTAAGTGGAAAAACTGAATGCTTCACTAGCGAGAAAATAGTAAACAGACCATCTGCAGTGAACGAGCCTCCTCCATTCGGGCTCTTTGCTCTCTCTTTACTTTTTCTCTTTACTCCTTTACTTTCGTTGATAAGGAAACAATGTTGCACGCACTCCACCGAAGACATCCATGACCCAACACTTTAATAGTTAAGCGCAAAGATTTTTCAAAAATAGGTTTCCTCCGGGTGCTTCGATTTCCCCACAAGTCCAAAGACATGCGCAATAGGTGAATTGGGTGAGCTAAATTGTCCATAGTGTGTGAGTGTGAATAAGTGTGTATGGATGTTTCCCAGAGATGGGTTGCAGCTGGAAAGGCATCCGCTGCGTAAAACATATGCTGGATAAGCCAAAAAGAAAATGAATTAATGAATAATAATAATAATAATAATAATAATAATAATAATAATAATAATAATAATAAT
>CAIGQQ010033155.1:3527990-3538599 GCA_903798035.1 Danio albolineatus
TGTAGTCAAAAATTATTAGAGGCACAACATGCTGTTAAATGCGCCATAGTGAAAATCTTAATATACCTACACTCTTAGAAATAAAGATACAAAATCTGTCACTGGGTTGGTACCATTTTAAATTGTAGGTTGTAAAAATTGTTACAAAAGAGTACCACAATGTTCAGAAATACCAATGTGCAGTTGTAAAGTACAAAAGTGTATATTTTAAAAATGTACAACCTATTTTTTTTTTTTGCATAGCTGAATAATAAGAGTTCAGTACATGGAAATGACATATCATGAGCCTCAAACACCCTTATTTACTCTTTCTTGTGTAAATCCAGTCAGTGTAAAATTCTGGTGAAAAATTAGACAATACATGGACATTACATTGCACATGGTTTCATTAATATCCACGTCCTGTGGCTGCATTTAAGTGGCCACAATTCTTACTACCCTATACATTACAAAATATAATGACAAAAAGTCAAGAAAAGAAATGTTTATGTTGTTTTAACTCATTTTAATAAGTTAATCAGGTTCCAGCATTTTTAACTTAACATTAACAATGTTTAACTTAATATTTTTAGACCGTTTGATTGATGTAAGTTGATTAAGATAGATGTAAAAAATGATTCAAAAATGTAATTTGATTGAATGAATGAATGAATGAATGAATTTATTTATTTAACAGGGACAATGCACAAAAATTACATTGACCTCAATGAGGAAAGATGCATTGTGCCAGGTTATAGCAGGATTGCTATTTTCCACCTGCAGTCCCTGGACAGGTAAAATTAAGACTATAATATCCAATTGACTAAAAAAATGACAATTTAAAACATACAGACAGAAACACAAATAAACTAAAACACTGACAAATCAAAAACATCTCTCTTAGTGTGTACAAATTTGATTAGACAGAAACCACCTCCTAGTCAGGCGTGAGAATATCTTATAATTTGTACATGTAATTATTTCTGTTGGGAGAGAATTCCATAGATTTGTGGCTTTATAAGTAAAAGAAGATTGACCAAAAGAGGTCTTACGTCTAGGGACAATACATTCCCCTCTTACCATAGAACGTGTATTTCGTGATGTTTTCTCTAATTTGAGGTTTAAAAAATTTTTTAACGGTGGAGCAGAGAGATTGTGAATAATTTTAAAAGCAAAACAAATATTAGAATATTTGATAATATTATCAAAACTTAAGAGACTATGTTTTTTTAAGATATTGCAGTGATGATACAACCGAGGCTTTTTATCATGAATTTTAAGTGCTCTCTTGTATAATGATTCCAATGGTGTTAAAGATGATTTACATACATGAGACCAGCTCGTTATACAGTACAACAAATGTGGAACAATCAAGGTATTTAAATACATACCAGAGGCCTCATAAGTAAGAGAATCTCTGATATGTTTAAAATTTATTAAATTGAATCTCAGTGTAGCAGCAAGTTTTTTAATATGAGTTTTAAAATTAAGATTTGAATCCAACGTAATACCTAAGTATTTGAATTCAGTGACATGTTTAATACTTTGCCCATTTATAAAAATTTCTAAAATATTTCCAACTTTATACTTATTTGAAAAGCACATGGATACAGTTTTTTCAACATTTAAAGTAAGATTTGACTCTTGCAACCATTTAAAAACATTTTGCATTTCATTTGTCAATTTAGTAGCAACTTCTGTTGGATTTTTTCCATAAGTATAGAGCACAGCATCATCAGCGTACATTAATAAGTTAGCATCAACGCATATAGTTGGTAAATCATTTATATAAATACTAAAAAGTAAAGGTCCTAAAATAGATCCCTGAGGTACTCCTAACTTAATTGGTTTAAAGGTAGATTTAAAATTTTTAACCTGAACACATTGACTCCGATCACTCAAGTACGATTTTATCCAATTTAGTGTTTGCTTTGAGAGGTCGTAATTGTTTAATTTGTTTATTAAAATATCACTGTTTACAGTATCAAATGCCTTACGTAAATCAAGAAAGACTGCTCCCACCACCCCCCCTTTATCTAAATTTGTCTTTATCGTTTCTAAAAAATAACAGCAGGCTGTCTCAGTTGAATGTTTTTTTCTAAAACCAAACTGCATTGGATGTAAGAGAGAGTTTCTATCTAAGTGTGCCATAAGTTGCTCTGCCACAACTTTTTCAAATACTTTTGATACAACTGGTAGGATGCTTATAGGCCGATAACTGCTAGTTTGCTGTTTGTCACCTGATTTATATATTGGTGTTATTATTGCAGGTTTTAAAGCAGCGGGAAAAGTACTATCATTTCAACGACAAAAAAAAAAAGATAATGAGATCATTATTTATTAACGATTATTATGACTTTACAATATATGAATTTTGAAAACAAAAAGGTAGACAAAAGCCCGCTGCCCACGGCACATTTGTACATTGTTTTTTTATACATTGCTAAGCAATGAAGACAGATGCCAAATGCCAAGTGGTTGTACGCTCAATGTTTACAAATTTTAAATGTATGGTCTCCAGAGTATGTGATAAAAGGTAAGTAATAAATAAATAAGGTCTATTGAAATGTATATTTTGTTAATTTAACGAGTATATTATGAAATGTGTTGCATATGTTTGTGATGAGGCAACAAACACATGTAGACTGCTGCATGTGATGCCCATACTTTATTCCATACTTAACTCATCTGTTTATACAAAGGTTGATATTAATTCCTGTCTGTGTTTTATGTACGTTTAAAGCTTTAAAATACAACTCTAAATACATCTCTGTTTGTACATTTTGTCGAATATACTGTATTTTGCCTAAATTTCATCCACTCAACCAACATATAAGCAAAATAAGTTATTCTGGTGGCTTAGACATACAGTATCTCATGTTTTGACCTTTTTTTCTCAATAGAACATTAAATAAACTTTTGTATAAAACGTGTCCATGATTATTTATAAATTACAAATGAACGCCTATCAGCACTTTGAGAGTCAGACAAAAATAAAAACAAAAAACTTTAAAACAAAATTAATCCTGTAGCTATTGGCAATAAACTGAGGTCTCAAGTGAAACAGAATGAAATCCCTTCATATTAGAGCTCGGTTTGCATATGTGCTTATTGCAGACCTATTGTTTTTTCAAGGTCTGAGTTGGAACTGGTTCCCTCAGTTCAGTCAATTGGAGTAACTGAAGCACTGAATGAGTTGGCAGACCCAGCAGCATCACATGATCGCACACACACACACACACACACACACACTGGTATATTGACTCATTTTGAGTAGAAGTGACTGTCAGGCACATCCAAACGTGAATTTGTAGATCGCTTGTGAACTTGTAGATCAGTGCCTACTTGAACTGGTAACTGCTTTAAATGGTTCCGTCCAATTTGGAGAATTGGATAATCCCTGTGTTATTCAAAATCTTGACAAATATTCTAAACTTCCTTATTAAACTTCAGCAAAAACTTATTTCTAAACTAATTTTGATAGAATCGCGTGTTTATGATTGACCACAGCTAACAAATGATTCACCAATCGGATGATTCCTAACTATTATTAACCAGAGTTTCTTACCTCATCTTCGTCTTCAAGAAGACACCTACTCCTCCTCTCTTGTCCTTGATAGGGTGGCACGGCAGCCCAGGGGTAAGCACTGTTGCCTTAAAGCAATAATGTCACTAGTCCAAGTCCTTACCAGGCCAGTCGACGTTTCCGTGCGGAGTTTACATGTTCTCCCCGTGCACGCTTGGGTTTCCCCCAGGTTCTCCGGTTTACAGTTCAAATACATGTGACATAGGTGAATTGACCAAACCAAATTGGCACCATATTTGAGCTCTAAATCAGCAGTATATATCTCTATAGTAATCCCCAATTTGTCATTAGCCATTAATAAGCAGGGCAGTTTTCAAGACCTACCTAAGCTCAAACTTTCTTCTCACCCTGGTTGAGGATCTTATGAGCTCAGGGCTCTCTCCAGGGACAGCATGCCAAACACGCTTTAATCAATCATCAGCTGAGTGTGAACTCTTGAAAAATGTAAATATGACTAAACTGACATTAGGTAAAATCTAGTGTGAATATTCAGTATTGCTCAAGTATGGTCAGTACTTCTAGTGTTAGAGTTTCTTCATGGGTTCTCAATACAGTCATTTGAATGCACCTGAATGAGTGTTGAAGGTCTAATATGATTATCTATAATTCATTTTGAAAAGAATATTGTGTGAGAGTACATTGAAATCAACCTAATCGGGTTTTTAGTGCTCATTTTAAGGGTGCTTTCACACTATTCAATTGCGTGGACCGTACCCAAGTTCGATTGCCCCCCCCCCCCCCTTGCCATCTTCTCAGTTGGTTTGTATTCACACTGTCTTTTTTCCTTCTGAACCCCAGTACGCTTGCATCATCAAGCCGCTGTTTTGTGTACGGCTGTTGCCAGGCGCCGAACACGAAAGCAAAGCGCCAAAATGAAAAGACGTCCGCACTCCGCACATCGCGGTCGTTTCGCTTTTACTGAACCTTTTGGTTTTGGACATACAGAGAGCGACTCGCGTCTATCTGCCGCAAAAATAATATAAACGTTCAGAACATCACGCGATGTCTGCAGAAGCTGTTTTTGGAGGAGACAAGCAGACATTATCACTGTTTGTACTGGGTCAGTCCCGCTTGTCGTCAAGGAAGGTGACATACACAGACATACACACACGAATGAACGTTATGAAAACTAAAGTTTGTTGTACAGTTGGCGGTTCACTTCCGGCTTTTGGTATGATTGCATTCATACTACAAGTGAAACGTAGAGTTTATATGAACCCTACCCCAGACCACCTCTTTCAGACGGACTCGGGTACGGTTCACGGGTGCACACCCGAGTTCAGAAGACATGTTCACACTAGCTAAACGTACTGTACTATGACGTCAAACGTACCCGGGTGCGGATCAAAAGTGCTAGTGTGAAAGCACCCTAAGACACATCTGCAACTGCTGTTATAAGCACTAGCATGTTTATGGCAGTCGCACAAACAACTTGAGTTTTCCATCTCAGTTAGGAAAGTAACTCTTCAGGTGGTCATAAATACAGTTCTGAGTATTTCAAAAAATTCTCCAAAATCCTTTGTAAGCATCCAGAGTCACAGTCGATGTAATCCAGGCAGTGTCATTCTTACACAGTGCTGTTGTCAGAGCGATAAGGTACAATGTTAGATATAAAAAAAGAGACCTTTAATGGGATGATTAATGTATAGAAGCGCATACATCTGTTTTGTGGAGAGCTGATCTTTTGTGTTAAATCTTCTTTCATGTCCCCAAAGGTTAGTTCTTTTGTGAAAGCAAATCCCTATTATTTGTGTATCGACTGGCTTGCGGTTTAACAGGTGTATACAAGCCTCTGTATCACTATCCCACATCAGCTGAGGCGGTGAAACATGCTGAGTGCAGATAATCTGATCTCTCCAATGCTCCAAAAGCACATCCTACCTGTATATCTAAAGCATCCTGTGTGTGTGTTTAAAGCAGGATGTATTTGCTCTTTCTTTTCCTCTGTAATGCTTTGGGCCATTCTGTTCTCGTGTAGTTTGGTTCCTATTATATTAACGAGCCATCTGTGAGTATCTATAATTAATCGGTGCAGACGTTGCACTGCTGTAAAAATAATGGTTCTTCAATAGTCCTTTGTTTCAGCAAATAGCTGCCTTCTTATCAAGAAGCATTTTTCTCAGTTTATTGTTCTTTAGTTGGTGATGTAGTTTTTTATGATTAACGCTCTTGATGGCATATTATTCGGTACTTCAGAACGGTTCAGTGGTCGATGTCAATTATGGACTACAAAACCAAAAGTAAAGCTTTATTGAATAAAACACAACCCAAGTAGTCCAAAATCTAACAATGTAGAACAGAAAGATCAACCGTTTAACAAGAACCATTGTCGAAAGAACATCTATAATCCAAAACATGTAGGCTACAGAAAATATAAACATGTTTTAATTATTCAGTTTGAGCGCAAGTTTAGTCTATAGAAAAAGGCTAAAACGATGTGGTGAGAAAATACAGAAGAGGAAAGAAAAATGTATTGATTGTTAGATAATTTGCATACCATTGAAACATCTGTTTAGTTTAGCAAAAACTTTCTGTTGAGTTTACATCCTACAGCAGTGTTACCAACTATTTTCCATGAAAAGGTGCTAAACTTTGCCCGAAAATTCGCTAAATGTTGTTGCTATATTTCGTCTTGCGTCAATTTGCATATTACTGATGTCATCACGTCCAACCATTTCAGTTTAATAGCCTATGGTTAATAAAGGGGTATTTATTATAGTATAGATAGTAAATGTCAGTAATGTCTCTGACAGGTCACACTTTATATTGATGGTCCGTTTGTTGAATTTAAGTTGCATTGCAACTTATTCTCATTAGATTATAAGTAGACTGTTAGGTTGGGGTTGGGGTTGGGGTTGGGGTTAGGGGTTGGGGTAGGGTTGATGTAAGTTGACATGTATTTGCAAAGTTTCTTATAGTCAGTTAAATGTCTGTTGAATGTCAGTATCAACAGATATTAAGTAGACAGTCTACTAATACTCAAATGGACCATTGAAATAAAGTGTTACCATCTGACATAATAAACTCACACAAGTTCTGAAACTGTCACTAAAATATCTGTGATTGAGAAAAAGAAAAGAATAAAAATGGTCGGATTAAATATATACATTTAAAACAGAGGAGAAACAGATCGGTTTGACTGTACAAGTCAAATACCTCACGATCTTGGTGCTAAATCATTTGCTGTGTCAAATCAAATCTGTTTACTCGCAGAGTGGGGATCTGCTCTCAGGCTGCAGGTGGGAGAGAGTCCTGTAGAGGCGGGGAAGAGGCCGGCGGCCTCACCCGCAGCCTGTTGAGAAGAGTAGGAATAGTACAGTATGGGCACATGAGAGTCGATAAAAATCTCCAGTAACACAAAAAAAGTTGCTATAGATATATAGATATATATATAGTCACTAGTCATTTTTTTTTTGAAAATTTGTCACTAAGGGGGTCTGAAAAGTCACTAAACATAACGACAAAGTCACTAAGTTGGCCACACTGCAACCATTGCAGTGGTTGAGAGTTCCATACATTTGCTACTATACATAGAGCAGTTCATAGAGTTTGCATCTAATGCATTTGACCAAACTCAAACGTCCAAACTCTGAGTGCATATTGGAATAGATTCCAGTATGTACATCAAAAAAAAGTCATGTGACTTTGTTTTAACAGATCACACAAAAAATAGGCCGGATGGAACAGCATTAATGGACAAATCAGCAGACTGGCCGTGTTGCACAAAATCTGAAAAATCGCTTTGGTCAATCCCAAACTCCTTAATCAAAGTGGTTCTGTGTTATTACTTCCAAGAACTGTCAATTTCCACCTCCAAAGGCCACCAGTTGAGGTTAATGGCCAGTTTGACCAATCAAATGCAATCGTTCAAATCCATCATATAGACAAACCATTGCAACACCCATTAGAAAAGTTATTAGTTATTGACACTAAGCATAAGAATACTGACTATATGTGAATGGATATATGTATATGTGATGGTGCAGTGATTTTCCATACAGTAAAGCCATTATTACACATATATTTACTTTTATTGGTTGAAAAACTTTGGAGTTTTATTTTAAATATATTTTTGTACTTTAAAAACATGTAGCCTGTATTTGAGATGGATTGAACCCATAAACCATATTTGTAGGCTATCAATCTGTAGTATTGAGGGCAATACATCCCTATATGCATGGTAATTAAAGCTCTGGTACTTTGGTCTGAATTGAGAGACCTTTTTCTTTAAAGAAGTACCTTATGAAATAAAATATAGGAGGGCAATGACCTAAAAAAAATAAAAGTCACTATTTTTTTTGAGAAAGATCAGATATGTAGATACTTTTCACACAGATGTCTGTATATTATGGCCAGTGTGCACATTGAAAATGTCATGTGATTTTGTTTTAACAGAACACAGAAAAATAAGCATGATGGGAAAGCATTAATGGACAAAAAAAATCACTATTTTCTGAGAACGACCAGATATGTAAATACTTCCCATGCAGATGTCTGTACATTATGTAGTCTATATCTTCTAAAGCATAACTATAAACAACTTTAGTGTGGTTTGTCATTTATGCACCACCAGCTCCAAGTGCGCAGCAATGGAAATAACTTTTGACAATGCCATTATTGTTCATCTTTTTTATTGTTTCCGAAGACTCGATTACTGTAGTGTTTGAATAATATAGCCATGCACTTGATGAGGTGAGAGAATTACCGATAATACCTCATTTTGATAGAAGGAAAATGTACAGCCATACAGCCAGACTGTCTCAAGCAATATGTGACCACCTGAAGAGTTATTTTCCTAACTGAGACGGAAAACTCAAGCTGTTTGTGAGCCCCGATGTGCGTCTACTGTATAGACTGGATGTTATTTAAACCCTTTATCATTGCACTGCCATAAACATGCTAGTGCTTATAACAGCAGTCGCAGATCTAATTAATCATTATGTGGCCACGTGACTTGACGTGTCCTGGCATGGGTATTATTCACGTCCATAAAGGACCTTGAGAGTAAAATTACTATGTTCTTAAAAGGTCACATAACACACAATGAGGCAACAGCCGAGAGCATTTACTGTATTATAAAGCAGGCTGATTAATCAGAGTGCTGCACAGTGAAGCCTAATACAGTGAAATCACTCATTTTCCTAAATTAATTAAGTAATGGTTTATCGCAAATCTGTGTCATCAGTTTCACCCATGGGTTTCTCAAAGACTTCACTTAACCCTATTAAGTATTCTAAGAATGTGTTGTACTAATACCTTCTGTACTTGTCAGTGCATTCCAAAATGAACATGCCCTCACAGGCCACTTTATTAAACACACCTCACTAAAACTGAGTTGGACCCCTTTTGCCTTCAGAATTAGCTTAATCCTTTGTGGCATAGAATCAACAAGGTACTAAAAATATTCCTCAGAGATTTTGATTCATTTTGACAAGATAGCATCACACAGTGGTGTGGAGTAAGTGCTCAACTGGGGACTGAGGAGGCCATTTGATTACAGTTTACTCATCGTCATGTTCAAGAAACCAGTCAGATGATTTGCGCTTTATCATATGGCGTGTTATTCTGTTGGAAGTTGCCATCAGAAGATGGGTACACTGTGGTCGTAAAGGGATGGACATGGTCAGCAACAATACTCTGGTAGGCTGTGGCATTGACATGATTGGAACTAATGGGTCCTAATTATTTTCACTCAACTGGTACTCAGTTGGTACTAATGGGCCCAAAGCAGCCTGAACCATTGATACAAGGCAGGATAGGTCCATGCTTTCATGTTGACGTCAAATTCTGCCCCTTCCATCCAAATGTTGCAGCAGAAATCGAGAAACATCAGACCAAGCAAGATTTTTCCACTCTTCTTTTGCATACGTCGGTTGTAACGAGTGGTTATTTGAGTCACTGTTGCCTTTCTATCAGCTGAAACCAGTCTGGCCATTTCCTTCTGACATCAACAAGGCATTTGCACCCACAGAACTGCCACTCACTGTATATTTTCTCATTTTTGGACTATTATCTGTAAACTCTATGGTTGTGCGTGAAAATCCCAATAGATCAGAAGTTTCTAAATTACTCAGACCAGCCCATCTGGCACCAACAACCATGCCACATTTAAAGTCACTTAAATCACCTTTCTTCCCCATTCTGATGCTACATCTACAGCAGATCGTCAACGGGCAGTTGGACAGGTGTACCCGATAAAGTGACCGGTGAGTGTAAATGTACTTTATCAATACACTTTCTTACTACTATTGAATTTACTTATTATATTTGAATTAGCCATAATATATTAGACGGTCATATAGACAAAATTTAGCAGAAGCTCGAGGCTTGATTAATAGTTGTACGTGTTGTGTGCTTGATTAGTTTCTTAAGAATGGATTATCATTCATGATTCATCTTCAGAAAGTGTGGAGTGAGCAGCAGCTCATTAGCATTTAAAGTAAAATGAAACAAAGTGAATCAATGTGTTTTTTACAGCCTGATCTAACGAGGAAATGTAAGTATTTTACGTTTGTTAGTTTAATGGCTAATTCGTATGAATTTGTTTGAGTTTAATCATTTGTAAATGTTATAAAATGAAGTGTAGCACCCAGTCCCACCCCTAAATGCAACCGTCATTGGGGGATAAGCAAATCATACTAAACTGTACAAATGAGATCGTATGATTTTGCACGAATTAGCCACAAATAAAAAGTTACAAATTGCTGTGAGTAAGCGTGCTTTTTTAGGGTAAAAAGGGTGTTTATTTAAAGAGATTTTTGTAGCCTGTGCCTTTAAATGCAAATAACCCGGTTCTCCCTGCCTACCATTCCATGCGTTATGTCAGATAAACAGTAGTGACAGAGACAGACATGGGTAACCAACTAAGTTTATTTGATGTATTTGTGGTAGAGTTTAATCAAGCCTTTCTGCAACAATGAGTCACACATAAATGCTGTTACAAAGTAATGCTAACACTATATGGCTGTGGTCATTCCAGAGGTTATGAATTACTGTATGTAATATCTCAGCACTTTATCACATCCTCCAAGCCACCAGGGGGCG
>CAIGQQ010033155.1:3553220-3570791 GCA_903798035.1 Danio albolineatus
TAATAAAGGGACTAAGCCGAAAAGAAAATGAATGAATGAATGAATTTATTTTATTTTATTTTATTTTATTTTATTTTATTTTATTTTCATTAATTTTCATTAATTTTCTTTTCGGCTTAGTCCCTTTATTAATCTGGGGTCGCCACAGCGGAATGAACTGCCAACTTATCCAGCATTTGTTTTACGCAGCGGATGCCCTTCCAGCCACAACCCATCTCTGGGAAACACATTCATACATTCTCATTCACACACATACACTATGGACAATTTAGCTTACCCAATTCACCTGTACCGCATGTCTTTGGACTGTGGGGGAAACCGGAGCACCCGGAGGAAACCCACGCAACCACGGGGAGAACATGCAAACTCCACACAGAAATGCCAACTGGCCCAACCGGATAAAATAAATTTATTTATTTAAAATAAAATAAAAAATAAAATGAAATTGAAAAATTAAAATAAATAAATAAATAAATAAATAAATAAATAAATAAATAAATAAATAAATAAATAAATAAATAAATAAACAAATATAACAATAATTAAGTGTTTTTAGGTTATTTGTTATGGTCACTAGCTGCAGTGCTTACAAACACCACTAGAGGGCACTGCATCCATTAAAGCCAGCTTGTTTTTTTATTTTCTTTTTTTTTTTATATATATGTGTACAGTATAGTCTGATTGTTACAAACAATGTATCTGGACACTTGTGAATAGTTTTGCAGTTATAATATTTTATCAAAAACCGAATTTTTCCTCCCCCTCAAAACAACTTTTCTGCACTTTTGGTCACATGGAAAGCCTTTAGGGTGGGGCAATCAGTGCTTTAGGGTGGGGCTATTAGTGCATGTCTCGTTTTCATCCTGCCTTCATATGAGGCAGTGGTTTGAATGAATATGATATGATTCGGTCTGTAAAATTTTGCTTCTCTTTCTCGTCATTAGTTGTCATCGGAAAACATTCTGCACCAGAAAAGGGAGCATGCTGATAGTGATTCCAGTGGAAAGTAATCTTTCACAACTGAGCGCAAACTTACATTCAAATCCTTCTCTATTTATTTAGCAAAAATATGTCAAGATGGGGGAATTGTAAGACAATCTTACAGGTAACTACTGTTTCATGTTGAGTTTAACTCTGCCAGCCACTCAGACTTAATTTCCCATAACTCATTGCACTGATTCACCTGATCCTTATTTTTAGGACTATTTAAGTAATGCACTAACACTTGCTATGTTCCCTGTTTCTAGTGATGGTAGAAACAAAGCTTTTCAGAGCTTTAAAACAATTCAACCATTTACTTCTCAAAATAATTCACTGTTTCAGCATTTGAAACAGCATATGTTAGAGACACCTGGTGGTCAAAACCGCAACAAATGCAAATGCAACGGCATTTTTATTTTATTTTTTTTACTTCCAAGACTTACTTGTTGTTAATTATATGGTGGGATCTGCTAAACAGGCCAACAATACACTATTAATCATTACTAACTATTATTTATAAATTAATAACTTTTTATCACAAATTCTCATTAAAATGTCTTATTAAAACTTGTAAAATGGGATCTGAGATCAGGTAAAATCTATGAAAGCTGTGTGTGAGTGTGTGTGTGTAGGTTAGCAAAGGTTCAAGTAACAAAATGCTTGTTAGTTAATTACAAAACGATAAGGTAATAAATACGTACAGTATAGAAGAAGCAAAATGTACTTCATTAATGTTATTTTACATTTATGTGCGGATTGATGTACATTTATGTACAAATTCACTCATTCATTTGTTCATTCAGTCATCCGTTTGTTTATTCAGTCATCCAGTGATTCAGTTACATTGAAACATGTTTCGCAACTGTTAAAATGAAACATAGAGGAAAGAATATTCATTAATTGCATTGTAATAACACTACTACTAATAATAATGAATTAAACATCAGGATTGGTTAGGTGTACAGCACTACTTTTGAATTATTTATCAAAAAGTTGCCACATTCAATTACATTTTTTTATAACCGAAATCCACTATTCTGTTTATGTTTTTCACATCACGGAAATGATAGAGGCCTAGTGTCCTCATATTCTCAGTGCTCATTATTCTTTGTGATGTTCTTGTAGTTCTCTCTGTAGTAAAATCTCTATCCCAGAAAAAAAAGAAGATCTCAAGCTTCTTGTCGTTATCCCGCAGTGTCTGTTGTATAGGTTGCATGGTATTGCATTCAGCAAGCGTGTGTGAACTTTCAAGAGGACAAGTTAGAATCTCTACCCCAAAAACTTGTGCCCATCAGCAGTGTTGGCCACAATACTCAATTTTTTTTTTATCTCTAACCTAAATATTTATGCCACTGGCTTTGTAAAAATGTGAGTATTGTCATCTCTTGTTTTTATGTTTATGGTACATATATTGTATGCAAGTGTATATACAGTATACCCTAACAACATACTGTAAGTATAAACATATAAACAAAAGATGACAATACTCACGTTTTTACAAAACCAGTGGCATGAACATATAGGTTAGAGATAAAAATGAAGATTTACAAACTTAAAATGCAAAATTTTCTTAAGATAGAAGAGTCTTAAGCTTTATTCTGTGAAGTTTCATGACGTAGTTGTTCCACTTGAATGACATAAAGCAACTCGTTCAACCATCACTCACTTTTTTTAAGTAAAGCAAACTAATCGCTTTTAACAGAGCACACAGTTTCCACATAACGCAATGCACACTCACCTGAAAACCATCACCAATGAAATGAAAAAGGAATGAAAAGCTTTACTAAGAGGCTTTCCCATAATTATTTCCTACTCCAAGATAAATTTCTTTTCCCTGAAGTTATCCCCATGTAGCCCATTCTTTGTCATATTAATTGATTTAGCAGTGGTGCACATTGCCAAGCAACACAAGTTCTGATCAAGCAAGGGAAGATTAAAAACAAACACTGCGCTGTGATGAATAATTGAAATTGCAACATAGTCTTTAATTAACATTCTTTATTTCGGCGCCAAGATGCATTGTGGCCAATTTATCTGAAAATTTGATAAACATATCCATCAAATAAAAGAGTGGTTGCATTTTAATATGGGCGTCTGTGGTTCATTGAGCCAGTCCGCGATGTTTCTTGGGTTTAATTAGACTTCATTCACACGCGGGTACTAATCAACTCGCAGTTGGAGTCTTCCCTTGTATCACCATGGAGCCAGAGAGCGTTCGCACCCCAGAGCCTTTAAAACACAGCCACAGTAAGGCGTGGAAAAAAATTAGTTCCTACAAATTTGCCGTTCACAATCCTTCCAGCCAGAAGAATTACTTGGAACCCATTCAGTTAAAAACTCATGGTAATTGTGCATCTTGGCTGCTTCCTTGGCGCTTGTCGTAAATATAAATGTGCTTGTGAATTCAAAAGTATGGATGCTAAATTGAAGGATGTTTCAAATTCTTGCGGTTATCTCTCTTTAGCACTTGTGCGCATACTGTGTTTGAGGAGAAAATGCTCCCTCTATCTCTCTCGCTCTCTCTCTCTCTCTCTCTCTCTCTCTCTCTCTCTCTCTAACAAAGTATTTACAATCTTTTGCTGACAAATGGTCAGTTGTAAATGTTCTTTGTATCGTTGATAGCGATGATGTCACAGTCTGGTGTCTTTGTTGTGTTTTTGTGCCATGTGTTTGTGTCATGTGTTGTGTTCCATGTGCTTTCTGTTGTTGTCATGTGATTCCCTTGTTTAGTTTTCCCGCCATTCATTAGTTTCATTGGTTCCACCTGTGTCTGTAAAACTTAAAACGGGACTAGAACACGCAGCCAATGAGAGAACTCATTAACCGCATGTTCTTGTCCCTTTTAATGTGAGCACATGGCTTGTGGCATTTTCTTGTGTCATGTGCTCTCCCGTCTATTATCTAGTCCCACCCTTCTTGTTAACCCATTATTAGTTTATAATTTTTGTTTGTTTGTTAAATATTTCTGCTTATATTCTCCTCATGTCTGCTGTCCTGTCAACGCCAGTTCGTTGTCGTTTTCTGCCTTGTCCTGTCCTTCAGCCCTGATCCCTGCCAGCCAGCCCAGTCTAGTTTTTTTTTTTTGATTGTTTATTCGTTTTATTAATGTTTTCCCCCTCGGGGTTGTTTATTTTGCTGTTTATTTTATTTAACTATTCATAAATACCCATTTTCCCTGCACTTGAGTCCTCGCTCCTTTTCCCCACCACAAACCATGACAGTAGTTTTATTTAGAAACAATCAGTCAGGCAGGCAAGGGTCAACCACAGGAGAAAATAGGTCCATGCTGGAAATCCAGAAGGCATAGTCAAGAAACAGGTGAATGGTCAATACAGCAAGCAGGCAAGGCTAGGAACAGGACACACGGCAAGGTAACGCTTCATAAAGGTACAGCTTAACTAACAAAGAACAAGACTCTGTGTGTGAGTGAGGTGTATGCATGAAATCAGTGGGGATGAACAGCATGTCTGTGTGTCCAAATGACTGCCAGCTGTGGCAGGGTGGTTGGTGCAAAGCATCTTGGTAGTTGTAGTTCATGTGGTGGCCGATGTGCAGTTCCCTAGCGATCTGAATAGGTTTCGATTGTTGGTGATCAAGACAATGGTTACTATAATCATGGTTCCTACAGTTGTACTTTAGTACTACTACAGAATTGGTGTAGAAAAACCATGGTTTATTTTGTAATTATAACTTTTGTAGTTTTACTTGAAATGCCATTGTAAAAACTATAGGTCGGTTAATGTGGTTTTACTACAAAACCATAGTAAAATCATAGTTAATTTTGCGGTTACTGTGGTTTACAACAAAGAACCATAATGAAAATGTAGTTCATTTTGTGGTTACTATGGTTTTACTACAAAAAACATAGTTTAACTGTGGTTACTGTAGTAAAGCCATGGTTAATTTTCATTAATCTAGAGATTCATTGGAATTATTGCTGTTATAAATGTTATGTAGAATCATGTAAATGAACTCAATGGGTTGACCATTCATTATGGTGTGGATAGTGTAAATATATTTTATTGATAATCTGGCTGCCATGTTACTCTCTCTGAGAATATAATATAGTTTGTCATTCTCTCTCTCTCTTTCTCTCTTATGTGATCTCTCTATTCATTCTCATCCACTTCCTGCTACTGTAGTTTGTGGTGCAGTGACTGTTTAAACTAAAGAAACTTGCTTTTGAAATGTAGTCTTGTTGAAAGAAAGTGAAGCTGTTTACTCCTCCAGAGAAGGGGCATCTATTAAAACTCTGGACAAACAGCAATTAAGCACTGAATTGACGTTTTCACTTCTGCTGGCTCAATATCTTGGTATGCACAACAATGCGTAATCACATTCGGACAATATGTCTCTTCTAATGCTAAGGAGATTTTAATTTATGCTTTCCCTGAGCACTCTCATAAATCAGCAAGCTTATTTCAGTGTGAGCTGCTGGTGGGGTATGAGGCCTTGGCTCCTTTACACAAACGGTGTGATAATGCTGCGTTTACGTGCCGCTGTCTCTCTTTTCTTTATGTGGAGGTGTGCGTGTTTTCTAAAGGATCAAGGTTTGGTTGGATTTGTAAGGCATAGTTATTTCCAGATGGTAGATGTCATTGTATGTAGTAGCAGGTCTTATCTTTCCTCTAAACTGTAAAACTGTCTAAAATTATTTGAACATTATATTTGTTTTTTTCAGGGTAATATAAATAGTCTGTCCATTCTTCTTTAAAAATTTGTCGCTGCCTTAATTTGTAAAGTTTAGATCACTTTATTATTATTATTATTAATTATGTATTATTATTATTATTATTATTATTATTATTATTATTATTATTATTATTATTATTACTACAATTATCTATATATCTATTAGGGGTGCCACGGTTCAATATACTCATGGTTCGGTATGTATCATGGTTTTAGGGTCATGATTTCGGAACGGTACGGTATGTGCTACTGTATGTTTAGAAAAAAAAAATGACTACAGGACAATTCAAAGAACAATATACATATTTATTAGGTAACAAACACCTGACAATGCAACAGGCTTTATACAAATGACTATAGATTTGCATGTTCTCTCATTAATTAAGTAAAAGTAGGCCATTCTGAAAATTGTATGTTTAAATAAAACGCTTAAGAAAAATAACAAGAGAAAAAGTTTAAACTTTCCCTTTTTCTGTTTTACATCTTGATTCAACAGTTTCAACCAATTATACAGATACTAATTGTCAACACATCTTAGTAACTGAGCATTTTAAGAGAATTGATTACTTCTGTTTACATTATGCTTGCATTACCAAAGCAACAACGCATTTTTGTTAACATTCATTCCAGTAGCTCTGTTATCACTTATCAGCACCATCGTAGTGAATGGAACTTCAGCAAAGACAGAGCTCTTCTCTCTTAATTCAGCGAGAACAGTCAGTCAGGATGAAAACTGTTCTTAGCAGACAGCCGGTTAACAGAATGAATAAATAGCGGGAGCGATCGGGTGCAGAACACACAGTGAGATCACGACTGCAGTAACAGACCTGCGCAGAGATCTACGGGCTGTATGTCCGGGGCCATATGGGACGCTTCTGAGTCTGGACATGGACCCCGATCCACCTGTTAGTGACCACTGATCTACGCTATATTTGCAACAACAACAACAATAGAAAATTGTGATTTAGCATTCATCTGAATTTACTTTGAGTCTCTGTTGAAACACTGATAGCAGTCTGCTGTTTTTTAGCCTCACCTGCGCTTTTGGCTTTATCTCGTTTTATCTCCTTTACTTACCATGCTAAACTCTCAGGAACTCCACACACACCGACACGTGAGCAAAAGTGATGTCAACAACTGATTTACATACTGTACTAAGAGGTGATTGGACAGGTCCTCGCACATGCAATGTTAGTGAAAGGTAATCAGAAGCACAAAGGCGAAACTTTTTTTGCTTTGTTGCAGTTGTTTTTATCACCAAACCGATATTAATAATGCATGTTCTGAACCACAGATCAGGGGGCGCACTGAACCGGGGGAGGACAGACTGACTGACTGACCCTTCCCTAAACCCAACAGATCAATCGAGAAAAAGAGAAGCCATCACAGCCCTTGACTTCACCACATTTTTAGCCTGTTGTTTATTTGTCATTCATTCATTTATTTTCTTTTCGGCTTAGTCCCTCCACTAATCTGGGGTCACCACAGCGGAATGAACTGCCAACTTATCCAGCATCTGTTTCATGCAGCCGATTTCCTTCCATCCGCAACCCATCTCTAGGAAACATCCATACACCCTCATCCACACACATATACCACAGACAATTCAGAACATGCAAACTCCACACAGAAATGGCAACTGACCCAGCTGAGGCTCGAACCAGCAACCTTCTTGCTGTGAGGCGACAGCACTAACTACTGTGCCATCGTGTCGCCCTTGTTTATTTGTTTATTTATTTATTTATTTTTTCCTTTTGTTTTAAATTCCACTCCGCTCCGTGCCCCAAATCTGCCAATGTACATGGCGAGCCACTGAGAAAACTGGTAACACCAGAAAAGCCACACATACAGAAGTAAGTGGCCAGCTGGTACACTTAAGAAAATTATTCAAAGATGATTCCTCTGGTTTAACTTTTTTTGGTGGCAAACTACGGTGGCCGAGAGAGCTTAACGCGCTGCAATTTAAGAAAACACATGCAATAACAAAAACACCAGCAAATTAAGAAACGATCTTCATCAATGTAACAGTTCACCTGTTGCAAATTGTCACAACACAGACAACGAAAGAAACCCGGAGCAAATGTGCGTCAATTTGCGACAGGTGTGCTGTCAAATTGATGAAGATCGTTTCTTAATTTGCTGGTGTTTTTTGTTATTGCATGTGCTTTCTAAAATTGCAGCGCGTTAAGCTCTCTTGGCCACCGTAGCAAACAATTTATTTGGACTAAATTTAAACAACAAAAAATCAAGTTGAACATTACTACATTTAATTTGTTTAAATTCAACCCATATAAACTGTTTGCATTAATTTGAACTAATGAAAAATATTTTTTTCTGTGCAGCGCAAAAAGAAACAGAAGCTGTCGGCGGTGCCATACCACCCCATAGCATTCATTTAAAGACGAAAAGCAGCCAGACATACCTCTGGTTACATAATTTGCACTCTCTAGAAATGTAGACGGGTATCACGTGTCCACAATGAGCCTGTGTTGCATTTAACACCAACCCAGACAATACATCACTTTTTTAACCCATTTTTAATAAAAGCCACTTTTTCAAACATTTCGATGTAAAAAAAAAAAAAAAAAGTTGTCAGAAAAAAGATTAAGGTCCCATAATCATAAAAAGACAGTGAAAAAAAAATAATAAATAAATAAAAACATGAATTACAAAATAAGGAAAACTGTTCATTTACGGATATTTTTTACAGTGAACTCAAACAATTTTTGTCGATAATATCATACATTAAGAGCAGGGATGTCCAAACTCAGTCCTGGAGGGCCGGTGTCCTACACAGTTTAGCTCCATCTTCCTTAAACACGCCTGCCTGGAAGTTTCTAGTACACCTGGAAAGAGCTTGATTAGATGGTTCAGGTGTGTTTAATTTGGGATGGAACTAAATATGCAGGACACCGGCCCTTCAGGACTGAGTTTGGACACCCCTTATTTAGAGTATCATATTCAAAAGAAAAACCACATATACAACATGTTCATTCAGTTATTGGTTAATTGATTGATTGATTGATTGATTGACATATTGGTTGAAATATTCTTTCTCTTACTTACAGTATGTTGGATTAGATGTCTTTCCTCTTTAGAGAATGCAATGTGCATGAGTTAAGATTTCACACACTGTATGGCCATTTGCCAGAAGAGCACTTTAGATAAATGGGAACACTAACGAATTGCTATGTCCAGATATTAGAGACCACCTTACCCATGTAAGGTATTGCATGTATGAGTGCATGACTGTCTTTTTATCCATTACTTCTCTTTACCAAGGGAGTTTTTAATGTGAAGGATTTTCTTCTATTTGCAGGGTTGATTGCACATGAACAGAGGTCACATTTATGAGTACTGCTAATTGTAAGCTCAGCTTTTGCCCCTTGGTTTCATTTTCCTTTCTAGAAAAGTGCTTAGTATCAGAGGTCTCATCTCCACTTCATTTGTTCTTTGACTGGAAAAGGATTTTATGCATGGCAGTTCAGATATTGTGTTGAAGACTATAAATACAGTTGTGTTTTGAGGGAGTGAAAAAGAGAGGTCACACACGAAGGTGGTAAATAAAGTAAATAAATTAGAAATAAGGCATATTTATGATATGGAAACATTTTAAAAAATGAAATAGTTATCTAAAATGCTCTATTTATTCACTTCTGATGTCCTTCCAAATGCTAAATAGTGACTAAATCAAAGCCACATTTGCCATTCTAGAAAGATAGACAAACAAATTAGCAACAACCATGGTAATTATGAATAATAAGTGTTGGAACAGCTAGGTGTGTTTTTAAGACTCGAATTATCTTTCAAATGCAGACCTTTTGACAAATCTGTTTTTGTGACAAGATAAACATTCGACAATATGTTATGCCTGTTTTTGCCTTTATAATGATGTTAGTCACCAATAAACGTCTTTGTGCCACACAATGAGTAAGTGGATTATGGGACTCTGCAACTTTGTGAAGTTATTAATTTCAAGGGGAGCCTGTGATATGATTGATCGTGGCTCGTCTCTTATCACCATTCCAAACTCACAATAAATAGCCCAACAAGCATTACTCCCTCATCGTTACTCTTTTGAAGAATCTCCCTGTCCACCCCATCTCCCCGTTTCCTTTACCAGGGGGAGCTCTCGAGATCTACCTGATCTTGTACCCTCTTACATGCTCATTGACCAGGCGGGAGCCCTGGATGCAATTATCTCTGAGCTCAGGGTTCTCAGGGACAGCATGCCAAACCTGCCATTATTATCAAGCAATATCCCTGAACTCTTAAATTAAAGATATGGAGCCAAGTGGCCATTATAGCGTGAAGCAAATATTTAAAAAATTCACAAAAAAAGAAAAGAAAAAAAGTTTAGAGTAGCTGATTGTGGTATTGTTAACTGTTACTCGTACCTCGCTTAAACTATCTAAGAAACAACAAGTTCACGAATTAGATTAAAATGTCTGGATGAACTGATCTGAGGCAATTAATTCAAACAGCATTTTGATATCGGTAAAGGTGTCTTCAACTTTTGTGAAGCATCAAATCACTGTCATATTAGCTGTCAAAACGTGCATGACTGCATAAATTATTATTACTTAAAAAAATTAGAATATTGTGTATGTCTGTTATCATACACAGATTGTACTAAAGCTGGTATCTGGTAAGCTGGTAAGTGTTTGTGTCTAAAAATCTATAATAATAAATGTTTTTTTCTCGTTGAACCCATAAGGAAAACCTCCCCAGTCTTAGTGCTTTTATTTGGAAGTGCAGATTGCATAAGATTTATATATATATACATAATACCTGGATCAGGATCAGAAAATATCAGGATTCGGTACATACTTTCAGTACATTTGCTTGAAAAGACTCTTTTATGAAATAAGCCTGCTCCTGGGCAGGTTTGAGGTACCAGACCTGTTGCGACAACAACTCTCAGATGAGTTTTAAAGAACTAAATGATCCTGAATCATATTTTGATACTCTGTTTAAACACTACAGTATACAGTTCCTGAAAATTGTTGCTAATCATGCCCATGACTCTTGTGATGGCATCTTCCAGCAGGTTAAAGCTCAGTCATCTCAAAACGGTTTCTTGAATACAGTAGTGAGTTGAATGGTCTCTACAGTCACCAGATCTTAATCCAAAAGGTCACCCTTGGGATGTGCTGGAATGGGAGACTTGCATTTCTGTTTATTATGGGATAAAATCTTTCCACTACCTTAATGAATCTATGTGTGGTGTACATTGGCCAGTGAGTAAACCGTAAATGCATATCACATGGTAAACATTAATCAAATCCATATGTCCAGCGTCTATCTAGATTTCCGGCACACAGAGCACGACTCATTCATTGTCAGCTGCCCTACTAATGGCGGAATCTATTTTTGTTATGTACCAGCACTGACAGCTTTTTTTGAAGCCTATTCTGATTTATGGATCTCTATAGTTTAGTGTGTTTTGAATCTTTTCCTCTGGAGGCAATTGTGTGGCTCACACACACACGCACACTGCACGCACACATCCTTCAATCTCTACAGAGTCTGAGAGTGTCTGCCTCATCTCTTTAAATCACCTAGAACAACCACCCCTCCACACATACACACAAACAGAAGTCGTAAAAACGATGAGGATTGCATATAGGTAGATTTAACAACATGAGATTCACAGCCTCAAGGTGATGCGTATTTAATTAAATATTTTAGAAATTCATCAGCTGCTCTTTTTTTCCCCCATTCTCGTCACCTCTCATCTTGTCTTGACTCAAGCATGCGTGGGTGTATTTATTTCTCTTTTTCTCTTCTAATACCTCAGAAGAAAAGAGCCAAGACCCTGAGGTGAGATAATACGAATCTGTTTACAAGTCTGATTAACACTGGGGTCTACAGAGTGTGAAGAGCAGCTGAGAAAATGCTATCTGCTAACATGGGCTTTCCCTCCAAGCACCATCAGTCCCACCACCAGTGTCAACAGTTACACCACAAGGTGAGACTCAGATGGTGCACTTTAAAGAGTCTTGCCGCATCTACATTGCCCTCTTATGGTTGTGACCAGCACTGCAATCAAATACCACTTACCCATTTCCATCTATTTACCATTTGCCTTGTAATGCATCTCAAACTACCCTTTAATGCAGTTTAAGCAATCGAACTGTAGTCTGGATTGCTCCAATGCATCTTGAATGCAACGCAGATATTACTCTTATCTGATCGCTAACCGATTAGACCAAGATGCATGTGCTTACTCTGCGTAAATAGGCTTGAAGATTTGCAGGTTCGTGCACATGGGTGTGATTCAGAAAGCTGGTCTTAGATCAAGGTCATCGGGCAATTTAGAGCATATGATGCAGCGCAAAACAGCCAAAGAGGAAATTAACAAAGGATCAGGAACACATTTAATTTGTAGCACAACGACATGTAGCACCGGCAAGTCTCCCGAGTCGATGTATTCTAAGATTAGGATCGCTTTATTTAGGCTGTTAAATCTCTTAGGCGCATCTTTGTGCAACAAAGTTTCTATCTAGCAGCATTTACAGGGCAGTCATGTCTCTTGTAGAGAGTCGAGGCCATTTATCTCCTTAAAGAGAGCCTCAACAACTTGATGACTCAGGTCTGCTTTTTGCTGCCTGATCTCTTGTTATGTAAGAATGACTGAATGTAGTGTAGAGATCAAAGGAAAACAATTAAAATGCCATCTGGTGTTTTTCACTGTTTCATATTTTCTCACACTTCAGTTATTGTTTGGAATGCCTACAGTCCATTTAATTGCTGTATTTATGGAAATTAGCATTGGGTCACCACCTAAAATTAGACGTAGGTCTTTTCTGAAATGGTCAAAGACAAACTATGCTAATACATGTTCACTTACTGAGATTTTATGGCCAGGACACTCCAATAGTCAGCCAATAGTATACAGAATTTTCCATGCTCAAAATGCTAAGCAAGTGGTGCTTAGTTTACATTTCATATAGTCCAAGTGTATGAATAATGATGTATATAGACCACTGAAATAGACTGTTGTTTAATTCGTCAAGTTCAGAGTTTAGTTGGGTGTAGTCTTTTTGGTGCATTCGAGTGCAGATGCAGCTAACCACATTCAGTTTTGTCACTGCTAGTTCTCTCCCATTGGCTTAGTACATCAGAGACCATATGTTGCCTTTTCATGTACTGACATTAGTGCATTGCTTTACAGTCATTCCCAACTACTCTTGCTGTGCCATCCTGAGATTTTAAAGTGCACATTCATGCTAAATACCTGACTGTGCACAATTATGTAGAGATTACTGGATTTTGTCACACTAAATGTGACTGTTGGAAATTTAACCGCGTCTCATGACTCAAACCAAAAACTCTGTACAAATGAGCGCTGGAAGTTTAACAAAGCCATTTGGGTATAGGGACATGCCAAACTGATGCCAAAGGACTAGTGCTGAGGCAGTTCTGTCATTGCCTTACCTTGCATCACTTGCATTGGGGGAAAAGAAAGTTGCACTAGAACACTCTAGATAAACTACAGCCAACAACTAACTGGTGTGAACACAGTTCTCTATGTGCCAATGAGCACAGTCACCAATTTGACATGCAGAATCAGCCGAAAAACTGCTGAAGGCATTCGACTAAACCCAACAGAGCAGAACACACTTAAAAAACCTATAGCCGACTAATACGCAAAAATCACTAGCAAAAATCACCATCAATGTCCAAAGCACTGAAGAATTTAATGCAAATAACCCCTTTGCTATGTGTTTTTCAAATACTTGGCAATGGTAGATTAAAGATGAAAGTTTGATTAACCTTTGAACTACCATGATCATCAGAACCTGCCCACAGCTTGACCGTTCCTAAAGCTGACAAGCATGGAGATTCATGCTGGTCTAATCAGGTCAACAGGGAAAAGAAAGTACAGCACGTGTCCAGCGTCCAGCTGTTAGGTCCAGCCTGACGGCTCTCTTTCCCCCCTGCAGACCTCCCTAACAGTTCCCCAGCCTCCGCAAACCACAGATTAGCTCCATTTCCACAATTAACTGGCAGGCAAGGGATGGGAAAAGAATGATTTAAAACCTGCTGGCTTCTCTCCCGCTGGCCCTGCAGAAACCATGCGCGTACCACATGGTGAAATGAGAGTGCGCTGTGCCTGCTTCCCTCCATGTCCTCCAGTCGTCCTGGGTGGGTGGACCACCTTCCTGACACATTCTGTCTAATTACCCCTGGCCCCCTGTGGTAATACCCAGACTAGCCATTGGCACCCTCGTATTCTCCCCGGTTTGCCTGGACCCCCTGTGGAACAATGAAAGATGTGTCTTGTGTCGCACATTCTCACCTTTGTCAACTTTGTCATCTCACCACGAGATGATTTTGTTTGCATTTTGGTCAGCAAGAGATATTTATATCTTTAAAATGCAGAAACCCACTGAGATTTTGGGTTCTTTAACCCTACAGAAATTACTTTCTGAACGACTCTGATTTCAATTCTAAAACATGCTTTGTTGATACAAAAACTGTGCTCCAGCCGGCCTCACGACTCGCCATGAACACCATAATAAGCCTTTTCGCCATTTCCACGGGCAGCTAAATAAATCAGGGCTGTTGTTCTCCCCAGGAGAGCCTGCAACAATCCCAAAGCTGCTGGTCGACCCACAACAGTCCAATTAGCAGTGCTGGGTTGGTGCTGATCCAGCGTTCCCAGTTGGCTGCATGGCATTCAGGTCATAGGCAGCAACACTATTGGGACATCCAGGACAAATTTTAGAAACTTTCACCTCAGAAACTCTCAGGCAGAAATCACTAGGTCTAGTCATATTTAACTAGATGCTGGCAATTTAATGAGGTGAAATAGAAAGGATAAAATATGGTACTTGTTGCTTTAAATGCTCTCAACACTGACAGATTATTTGAAAGGGTTACATTCTTTGTTAGGTTTAGAAGTTTAGGGTTAGGTAAAGAAGAGATCTAACAGCAGAAAATCATTTATTCACTATGCCACTCCACATTGTCTCTTTGAGAAAATAGCTTTGCATTCATTGGAATGATCAATTGATAAATTTTGTAGCTTGACATTTGTTATTCATGATTAAATATGACATTGTTAAAAGCATTCTGATTTGTTGATTATAAACCCCAAACTTTTAACTAAATAACTTTTTAAGCATGTTGGCTATTCATTTTTATGGCTATTCATTCAGTGCAAGTTTTGAATGTGATACCATTTTTTATTTAAACTACAAATTATTGTATTGTATTGTATTGTGTTGTGTTGTATTGTGTTGTGTTGTATTGTGTTGTGTTGTATTGTATTGTACTGTACTGTACTGTACTGTAATGTATTGTACTTTAGTTATGCATTCATTCATTCATTAATTTATTTATTTATTTATTTATTTATTCAAAATGGTAATCTCATGCACAATGATTATGACTTTAGGCAATGACAAGCACTTGACAACTAAAGCAAAGATGGATGTTTCCCAGAGATGGGTTGCGGCTGGGAGGGCATCCGCTGCGTAAAAAATATGCTGGATAAGTTGGCGGTTCATTCCGCTGTGGCAACCCCAGATTAATAAAGGGACTAAGCCAACGAAAAAAAGAATGAATGATTATATTAATTATATAAAAATAATTGCATAGATAGAAACACAATGCTGTATTTATCAAACTGTACATGAACAAAATAAAAATAAATTGCTTTGAATTCTCATAAAAACTAAATCTAATTTTATTTACTGCCTTTTCTATTACCTGTACAAATAGTTTCTGAAATAAATATTGAGTGTCGCAGGTTGTTGATTTATTTTCTAGAATTGCAAGGCTAAATTGTAGCTTCAGGTTTGTTGACCACATTACAGCTGCAAATCAATTCACCGCATTCCTTCCACATGGCCACAAAATGAACTGGTTTTTTGGAAAGATGATGCACACTGTAAATCAGGTATAGCAGCTTGACATTTTGACAGCATTACCCCCTCAGGTACAGTAGATTTTCAATAATTAATGTTTGACCTCAATTAATTTATAACTTGCCTGATACCAGAGTCTTTTAATCTTAATCACACCACTTGTACAAATAGATAATGGAATTGCACAAATAGATAACGTTTTTTGGTTCCTTTTTTTCTTTTTTTCTTTGTTTGTTTTTTGTGCATGTTTTTGTTTGTTTCCATTTTGTTATGACATATTACATCCATTTTTTGACATATTGCATCTATAATATGTCCAGAATGTTGCTTCCCAGCAGGCACGTTGGTGTGAGAACAACATTAAAAAAAAGCCGAAAAGAAAATGAATAAATGATATTATAAATCATTTTTATGTCAAAACCTTGAAATCCATTTGACATCCATACATTGATGACCATTTGACCATCAAAATAAAAACACTAAAATATTATAATATAAAAAAAGTTTTATTAGTCTGAAAGCTTCAATTACAAATGACAAATCTGCATTGGATTTTTTTATGCCTGCAATGCATGTAAACTATCTTGATGTCAAAACGACATCAAATTGACATGTAACGTTGATGTCAAAAATCGATTACAGCAGTGGTCTCCAACCTTTCTATCACTGTGGACTGGTCAACGCTCGACTACCAGCCCGAAGGGTTGGAGGGTGATGTAAGTATACATAGATTGTTGGATGACCATCACCCTTTTCCTTTGCTGATAACAAACTAATAAAACAATGCTGCAACTCTTCTAAAAGTTTTATTTCATTCATTCATTCATTTTCTTGTCGGCTTAGTCCCTTTATTAATCCGGGGTTGCCTGGATTAACTTATCCGGCGTTTGTTTTACGCAGCGGATGCCCTTCCAGCCACAACCCATCTCTGGGAAACATCCATACATTCTCATTCACACTCATACACTACGGACAATTTAGCTTACCCAATTCACCTGTACCGCAGACTGTGGGGGAAACTGGAGCACCCGGAGGAAACCTATGCAACCACGGGGAGAACATGCAAACTCCACACAGAAATGTCAACTGACCCAGCCGGGGCTCGAACCAGTGACCTTCTTGCTGTGAGGCGAACGTGCTACTCACTATTTTAATGCTATTTTAATATTGGGATTCAGCTCGTGAAATATGTGAATTAGTTTGAGTTGTCTTTGAGTTGTCTCAACAACTGTTTTTTAGCTCTTCTCAGTATCATTATTTTGTTCAGCTAGCATAATATTGTTTATTCATGAAATGTTGATTATTGTATTTTACTAATAAAGATTGTCTTGTCACATCAACTGAAACAACAGTTACAGCTATTGAGTCAATTCATTTTTTTTCCGTTTAGTGGATGATGTTTTCCAAATTTGCTAAGTAAGTAATTAGTGCTAGTTTGCAAATCATTACCTAAAAATGACTAACACAAACTTACTACTTCATTCATTAATTTTCCTTTGGCTTAGTTCCTTTATTCATCAGAGGTTGCCAGAGTGGAATGAACCACCAACTTATTCAACATATGTTTTACACAGTGGATGCCTTTCCAGCTGCAACCCAGTACTAGGAAACACCTATTTACACTCTGACACCTGTACCGCATGTCTCAGCACTGTGGGGGAAACCTGAGCACCCGGAGGAAACACACATGAAGAGGGATGCCAACTGGGGTTTGAACCAGCGAACTTCTTGCTGTGAAGCAACTGTGCTACCCACTGCGCCACTGTGTCACCACTCTTTCAAGCAATAGTTTAACAAGCTTAGTTTCCGATCGTCGTGTCACGCGTGCGCAAATTATTTATATATAAAACTCAGTTAAGTTTAGTGAATGTTGTTGACACAACATATATTTTAATGTAATCAATAGTTATTCACAATTCTTAGTATATATGATAGAAAAAGTATAGTGTGCTGATCAAATGGTGATTTTTTTTAGTATATATATATATATATATATATATATATATATATATATATATAT
>CAIGQQ010033155.1:3570891-3588519 GCA_903798035.1 Danio albolineatus
AACATATGAAGTGGCTTTTACTACTGTAAACAGGTTTGTTGAGCCTATTTGGCTTATTCAGAACTCAAATGAGTCTATACAATACAGTGGAATACTAGTTTAGCATGCAATCCTAACATATTTGTCAAACATTGTTAAGTGTATTACTATTAAATTATTCCTCATATATAAATTTACTTTTTTTCCCTCTCATAAGGAGCTGAGCCCCCTAAAATGAAAATCCTAAAATCACCCCTGCTTTACAGACATCCTCTTTATCATAGCATTTATTTGTTTTGGTCATGCAAGGTTTAATTTGTAATTGAAACCCTGATGCCTCACAAATATAGCATTAACGGTCCCTTAAATATGTGGAAATATTTCTTTTAGAAACTGTTTCTTATTCGCCGCAACCGTTTTAATGACTATACAGTTCTGTGATTAATACTGAGATGACAGGATGCACAATAAGACGTTATGCGCCACATGTCGCGAAGAATACATTTAGATATTATCTGAACAAGATAAGGGAGGATAAAGGAGGGTGAAAAAAAAATCTAATCTCCCACTAATCTAATACTACAGAGCACACAATGACATATTTCATTTAAGAAAATAAGCAAACACAACAGGGCTCGGTAAAAGGAATAACTGATGCAATTAGTATAGAGAATGTTTTGCTAATTAAATTTGCCTCACAAATCAAAGGAGGGGTGGAGAAAGATAGAATATGACGACGCATGATGTCTGGTTAGCTGAGCATGCAGTCAAATGGAAAAGACGCTCAGATGCCTTTCTTTCCTTTCAGTCATTCTTTCTCTTACACTCACACATAAAGTAGACTAATGCTAAAAAAATTTAGACATCTACTTTTACATCTGTATGCACATTAACGTTAATGGAGTTGGTCCACCCTTTCCAACTATTAGAGCTTCAGCTGTTTTGGGAAGCATTTTCACAAGTTTTAGGAGTTTGTTTATGGGAAACACATTTGTCCTATGTGAGGTGTGGTATTGATGTTAAACAAGAAGGCCTGGCTCACAACCTTCTCCCTAATTAATCCCAAAAGTGTTTTGTCGGGTTGAGGTCAGTACTCTGTGCAGGCCAGTCAAGTTCCTCCACATCAAACTTGCTCATCCATGTCTTTGGGGTTCTTGTTTCTGTCATGTAGGAACAGGAAGGGGTTATCCCCAAGGAAATGTCCAAAATTTATTGGTATGCTGAAGCACTGAAAGTTCCTTTCATAGGGACCAAGCACAACCCCTGTGAAACAACCCTACACCAATCCACAGGTGTCAAAGCCACAGCTCTGCATAGTTTAGCTTTAACCCCGTTGAAACACACCTGATTAAACTAATTGAGTCCTTCAGGCTTGTTTGAAACCTACAGGTAACTGTGTTGAAGCAGGTTTGGACCTAAACTCTGCAGGGTTGCAGGATCTCCAGGAGTTTGACACCCACTCTATTAAACATTATACCTGACACAATGAAGACAGACAGATACATTCTCCTGGCATCTGCCAAAGTTGCCCAAAAACTGCCACAGACTTGCCCATGCAGTCATGAAGCGAAGTGACACCTTAGGTTTTTTTTTTGTTTGTTTGTTTTTTAACTAGGTATGTTCTTATTTGCATCTGTTTCCAGCCTAGAAATCTGACCATTGAATTATGTCAGTTTATTATGCCATATTTTATTTTGTTTATGTATTAAATTCACTAATAGAATTATCTATCGATTTATAACTCTGAATGGCATAAACTTCTACTTCTACTGCATTTCTCTGCTGCATTTGTGTAGTCACTAATATTAACCAACCCAGGCTCATTCTGAAAACGTAGTCCTAAGTACGTTTTTTGGAGGCTGTGGTATACTTCCCGGGAGGTACGTCTTTTTGCACTTTTTGTTTTTGCGAATCCACGAGAGGCCGCTGCGTACGTTTTTTTGTGCCGTTCGTTCCTGCTGTTCTCATGTAAACCCATCAGAGGCCGCTGTCGGCTGACTGTGTTGCTGGCTTGAATGATTGACTGACTGACCGACCAATCGACTGACCCACCCTCCCCCTTCCCTAAATCCAACCAAAACTTTATCGATTCCCCCATCCACACACTTCCCTAAACCTAACCAACAGCTTTCAAAAAAGCAATCCAGAAAAAAATAAAAGCCTTCGTCTCATTTTTACCACGTTTTCAGATTTTACTGCGTTCTCACCCTGTTATTTGCTGGTTTCTTTTATTTTTTGTCTTACCTGCTTTCTGGAACCGCTCCTCACTAGACTCGCACCCCGTCATTGTGGTGAACTCCTCTCTGCGTCTCAAGTCCGCCAACGAACACAGCGAGCTACAGGGACAAACTGGTTGCAGCGGGAAAGTCATCCAAACAGAGGCAAGCGGTCGGCTGGTAAGCCCAAAAATGGAATGGCATCATATCGCCCCGTAGCGTTCGTTTAAAAAAATTTAACTCAGCCGTACGTACCTCTGACCAGGTAGTGCGCGCTCTCCAGAAACAATCGTGGGACTACGTTTTTACAATGAGCCTGTGTTGATATTAACCCCATAAAAGCCAAAGTACAGCAAACACTAGTAGATTACTAGTATAAATACAGCAATTCATGTTCATGACAGATTTATGACAAATTTCGTCAAGTTGTCATGAACAATAGGTTGTGATATATTTGTTTATGTCAAGTTGTCATAACAAATATTGTAGTTTTTGGCATATAAATTGTCATAATTGAGCAAATGACACTTAATGACAGTTGTCATAAGCATGCATAAAATTTCGGTAAATAAGGTTTCATGACAGTCTTATGAACACCCCTTAAAGTGTTATTGACACTCATATACAAACAACATGCAAAACAATAAACAACATGTTGATAAAACAGAGATAATCCGAATATTGACAGAAGTCTGCCATTTTTTGTATGACCAAAGAGA
This sequence comes from Danio albolineatus, assembly GCA_903798035.1. Taxonomy (NCBI): domain Eukaryota; kingdom Metazoa; phylum Chordata; class Actinopteri; order Cypriniformes; family Danionidae; genus Danio; species Danio albolineatus. The sequence continues at coordinate 3,573,806 of CAIGQQ010033155.1, forward strand.
ATTATATTTCCCCAATCTTATATTTATTATGGGTCGTTAACCCAACGCTCAACCCCCAACCTGGAGGACCAGGACATACACACATACACTACGGAAAATTTAGCTTACCCAACTCACCTACTGTATAGCACATGTCTATGATCTTGTGGGTGGGAAACCGCAGCACCCAGAGGAAACCCACACGAACACAAGGAGAATCTGCAAACTCCACACAGTAATGCCAACTGACCCAGCCTGGGCTCAAACCAGTGACCTTCTTGCTGTGAGGTGACAGTGCTAACCACTGTCCCGCCCTAAATATATATAACTTTTATAAACTATCACACACTTTTATTCAAAGTTTCACAGCTATGTTCAGGGTATATCTAATAATAAGAAGAGCCATTATGTATTTGAGATGTCTTCTCTAATATGATTCCTAATCTCTGTTTGTGATGCGGAGTCAGCTTGAAGATTAATGATTTAATGACTAAAATGGATCTTAAGATGATCCAGTATCAGAAGTCAAACGTGAGGAAAAGTAATTGTGTGTGTGAGTCAGTCAGTCAGGCTGCTCTGTCTGGCTTTGATCCAGAAGTGTAGTGGCCCAAAAGACGAGTCCTCTCATCTGGGTAAGTGCTGTCTGTCTCTCTCTGTATGTGTGTGTGTGTGTGTGTGTGGATGCATCTCCAGAATTATCCAGACGGGACAAGCAGGTGTGACAGCTCCAAACCCAGTGCTGCACTATGTGAGAAACAGCTCGATCCACACCTCTGTGTCTTGATATGGATTTGTCCTTGGCAATCTAAGTGCTGACATTTGTATGCCTGTGCGAGTGTGTGTGTGAGTGTGTGTGTCTCTTTGGTATGCAATCATGTCCTCGAATGTTTGACATCATTTCTGAGTATAATTTGTGTTTATGTGATTGTTTGTGTTGTTTGGGTTTTCTGGGTGATTTTTTTTTTCAACCTGGAGAGTAATGAAGAGAGTATTGATTTAAAGAGACCATACAATCATTTGTAATGTTTGTAAACATTCCTGTGCTGCATGGATCTTTGCTGAAATAGCTGTCAACACTACTCAACAAATACTGCTCGTATTAAAATGCAGTAAAATATATATAATTATATCTGTTTTCAATAACGAGGTATTGTAGTACTGTTCTATCAGTATATTGTGCAATATTTTTCTTATAAAATGTTTGATTCTACTTCTATTGGAAAAATTAAAGCAATTTTTTTCCCAGTTCTCCAGGCTAAATTTGGTCCACATGTAATATTATTAATATCTATTATAAATATGACGTGGCACGGCAGCTCAGTGGTTAGCATTGTTGCCTCACAGTAAGAAGGTTGCTGGTTTGAATCCCGGCTGGGCCAGTTGGCGTTTCTGTGTGGAGTTTGCATGCTCTCCCCGTGGGTTTTCTCTGCATGCTCCAGTTTCCCTCACAGAGCAAAGACTTGTGGAAGGGCATCCGCAGTGTAAAACATATGCTGGATACCGTTCATACCGCTTTGGACCCCTGATAAATAAGGTACTCAGCTGAAGGAAAATGAATGAATTAATTAATTGTTTATTTATATTAACATTAATAATAGGCAATTACGAGTTTTGTCTCTTGGGAACTTTACATTTGACAGTTGCTGGGACTGGATATATGTTTGTTAAAGGTGTGGTCCAGAGTGTATTTTTAAGGCTTGATTGTGTTTCTAAGATGCAAAGCAATGCGTGTTCATGCTTCATTTGTAAAAAAAAAATAAATAAAATAAAATTATGTTATTTTTGCATATGTCTAACTTTGATTACAAATAGTTACTCAGCTAACGACTGTAATATTTACTAGTTCCTCTGAAAGCCCGTCTTCAAGAGGCTCTGATTAGTCAGCTAACATAATGTGCTGTGATTCGCAGATCGGCTCCACCTCACCTGGAAATGTCTCTGTTATAACATTATAGCACATCTGGCCATGCCGCTTTGCTGCACGGGTTGTGCGTGTGTAACCTGAGGGGTTTATAACATCATTAACCCGGAAGTATTTTTTTGTAGTCCCCAAACTTTATTCACTGCAGGCTTTGCTAAGCTAACTTTGTAAAAGCCAATGTCTTCTTGTTGCATTGATTTTTGAGTGTATTACTTTTAGAGATGTTTTTTATGTTCACACAGCTACATTACACATCAACTAAAGTTAAAAATATGATATCGTAGTGGACCACCACTTTAACAAAGACAGATGCAGATGAGAACCACAGGTATAGTATATTGTTTATTTGTTGTAAAAAACTAGTAACACAGTTATAAAAAATGAATAAATAAATAAAAATGTCTGAATACATTTAGTCTTAAAAACGATCTTCTACTGAGTTTGCTTTAAAAAATAAACACACTTGTTTTGGAAAAGCATATCTATAATTTGATTTGACAAAAATACTAATCGCAGTGTACATTCTTCATATTTTGGTAGCTTGTTTACGTTGCTGAATTTCAGGGTTCCAACCTAATGTCGAGTTCAGACTGCAGGATTTTCAAAGTTGTTGCATCACAGATGTTTTTACACTGCATGACTTTACAACAGGAAGAATCGCCGACAACGCTGTCTTGGTCCACAAACTTCATCTCATAACCGAACACACGTGAGAAGTGACATGGAAACGATGCAGGTCAGGAAGCATATCTTTTGTTATTAACTAGCCTACATAATAAGAAAGAAGCCTTTAGTGGAGTAGAAAATGTACTTATTTTGCTCACCTGACTTTTGAAGTGAATAATTTCTCCTCCACCTCATTCTTTTTCGACCTGGTTGTGGTATTGTTCAATTGACACGTCAAACAAGCACTGGTGCTCCTAGCAATTTTTACTAGTTTTTCTTTTTTCAAAAAGGAGCCCTTTTAACTTCTCCCTCAATCTCCCACTGGCCTGCAGATACCCACGCTAGTGAATGCTGCTCTGTCATTGGCTGTAGGTAATTGCCAATGTTATTTTCAATCAGAACACATTTCACAGGATTTTGATTCGCTGACAGGTCCAGATATTTAGCATGGCAAATATTTCACGGGTGTCAGTGACTCATATGCGATTCTCTCAGGTTATGTCTTTGATAGTTCACACCGTGTGATTGTTACTCACGTGAACGAGCACCAATTTGCCTGTGATTTCAGCCATTTGTCAGCGATTTTTCAAAACTTAAAAATCGGGGCTAAATCTAAAATCGGGGCTAAAATCATGCAGTCTGACGTACAAGCCAGATGTCAAATTCCCTGGCTTTTCACTAACTTTTACTGATTAAAAAAATGAATTCCCATAACCTAGCCCATCTTAAAATAAATCAGATGTTGTGTTTAGAACTGAGCAGACAAAAAATGGCCACATCCAGAATAACAGGTACAACCAGGTAACTGCTTTGACCTAAGTTATTGCAAGTTGGTTGCGGCTGGAAAGGCATCCGCTGCGTAAAAAATATGCTGGATAAGTTGGCGGATCATTCCGCTGTGGCGACCCCGGATTAATAAAGGGACTAAGCCGAAAAGAAAATGAATGAATGAATGAATATTGCAAGTTGACAAGCATGAAAGACATAAAATGGCACTAAAAATAGTAGGGATGTCCGTCCAGATCCGATCATGTGATCAGAAATCGGGCCTGATCATGCGGTTTCAGACTCGATCGGAATTGAAGGTTACCTCCAGATCAGGAGTATGTCTGCGATCTGGAGGTATTATAAAGTTGATGACGACAGCATTGCCATAGCAAACTGAGTGATATGTAAACATTATCTACATTTAACACAACAAACCTGATAAGGCACCTCAAAAACAAACACCCAACACAATACAGCGAGTTTACCCAGGCAACCCAACCGGAGACGAGTCAGCTCACTTTGCAGGAGAGTTAGAAGAGGACAGAAAAAATGCTCTGTGATAGCGTGAAGGCACAGGACAGCCAAGATAGCACACATTTTTGCGATGAGTGACCTGCCACTCGTCTTTGTAGAGAATCCTGGATTTCTCATGCTTATGGAGCACGTAAGAATTTATATTATTTATAACTTGATTGTTCAAGCTACCTCACTGAGTTGTTGAATGTGAAAATAAAGTGAATTAAATAAAAAAAATACTGAATCTGTTTCGTGGCTCTTCTTTATTGGTATCAGATTGGGTTTCGATATCAGTGGATGCTCAAAATCAAATGACTCAGACTTGAGGGCAAAAAAACCTGATCGGGACATCCCTAAAAAATAGGCTAATCATAGCATTAGACAAAACAACACATAAAAACACAGTACAGAAAAATTATATAATATTTTAAAAAGACAAACAAAAATCCCTGATATATTATGATTTGGACAAAAAAAAAGGTAAATTCACTTTCAATGTCTGGGATACACCTTTTAAAATCCCATGGTATTCCAGATATTCCCGTGGGAACCTTCTCTGTATGAAACTTGGCTGATTGCCTTACTTTGATTGTATATTTATATGGATGTGAATGCATGAGTGACGATATACTGTATGTATGTGTGTGTGTGTGTGTGTGTGTGTGTGTGTGTGTGTGTGTGTGTGTGTGTGTAGGTGTAGGGGTGTGTGTGTGTGTGTGTGTGTTGGTTATTTGTGTGTAAATCCTCTTTCCATCCTCATCAGAGTGAGTGAGTGGTCTCTCCAGGGACAGGGCTCAGTCTGATCCCAGGCTCAGCTGGCCTCTCTGGGCTTCATCTCTCAAGCAGGTGTCCTCATGTGCTGGAGCCTGTTCTCATCAGCCTCTCGCAAACGAAAGGATTCAGAGAAACCTGCCAGACCTCAGGGGAAGACACAGGAAACTCTGCCTGGGAGAGACGCTTTCACTGTGTACTGGGTAGACAGAAAGTTTGCTGGAAAGTTTGCAAGTCTGTGCAATCCTATGTCAAAGGTAAGATCATTCTGTTTCTTACTGGCTGGAACTCTGTGGAGCTGTCCATTATAGACATATGTTTTAGGGATGGGAGAGTGGGGCACAACCTAGCACTTTTTGACTATGTGAATCCGCTATGTGAATCCACATAGGGTTCAGAGTATATATGTGTATGTATGTATGTATGTATGTATGTATGTATGTATGTATGTATGTATGTAAGTAAGTACAGTATGACAAAAGTCTTGTCGTCAATACCCGTTGTTAGAGCAACAAATAATAACATGACATCTAGTTAATCATTTGAAAAAGTGGCAGAAGGTAGATTTTTCCCTTGAATCATCTCTGGAACTACATTCCAATCATCACAAATACTGAAGAAGACCTATTGGAACCTGAGTGATTGGCAACATCAACATTAACATCAAGACATTTGTGCTGCTCGTTACATTACAAACCACAGGACAGGGCAAATTCCTCACCTCGATAGTGTACCTTATCACACTTCAGCCTCCACATCAAAGTTCCTGAAAGCAAAGAAGGTCATGGTGCACCAGGAGTGGCCAGCCCAGTCACCAGATATAAACACTATTGAGCATGTCTGGGGTAAGATGAAGGAGGAGGCATTGAAGATGAATCCAAAGAATGTTACACTCTGGAAGTCCTGCAAGAACACTTTCTTTGACATTCCAGATGACTGTATTAATAAGTTGTTTGAGTCATTGCAGAGATGCGTCGATGCAGTCGTCCAAGCTCATGGGAGTCACACACAATATTAATTATTTTTCCATTGCACAATGACTTTGTATTCTATAATGTACATTAGACATTTGTACAAGACATTTGTCTTAGCAAAGTCAGTCCTTACTGTCTTAATTAAATCATTAAAAATCAAGGTCAAATATTTTTTATGGTAAAATAAGTATAACCTAGAGGATTTGCCTTTCATATAAGTCACTTCTGATGATCAACTAGAAGTCAAGTTTTATTTGTTGCTCCTAAAACTTGGATAGGGGACAAGACTTTTGTCAGGTAATGTAAAGTATAAACAATGAACACATTACATGTGGTCTTGTTCTCATATGCTGTTATCATGACACATACATGCAGCTTTAACTTTAACGCACAGTTTAAAACAACGTGGGAGATTAAATACGTAGATGTAGAAATACAATTGAATTTGATTTTTAAAAAAAAGACTAATGGTACAGGATAGCATAACTCTAATAGTAGCAGGGTGCATTGTGATCCAGTTACAGCATTTCCCATTCCATATATATAATACATGTACACTTATATATTGAAAGCATATATATAGTATTACAGCATTTTAATACAAGGGTAGAAATTCAATTGTTTAATTTTGTTCATTAGCTCACTGGATGTGAAATGTTAATTCCCACAGCTGTTAGAGTCAGTGTTAACATGAAAAGGATTGGCGGAGCTGAATTGTCGAGTGTTGAGTCTTTTATGGGATACTGAGGTGATCTGTCAGGCCTGTGTTGCTCCAGTTTCATGAATGTTGTGGTGAACCGCTCTGCTTTGCCCACTCAACCACAGTCATCACACACTGCTGTTGGCGTTAGCCTGCTAGCGTTGTTCCAACCTGCGCTCCATAATTATGTGTGAATGTTTGAGTGTTTATCAGTGTCAAAACCGGGCCCACATAAAATATGCACACAGATCTGCAGAACTGAAACACCTGTTATTAACTGTTCTGTTATTCAAACCATTGCACATTTGTTTATTAAATATTTTACACTGATTTTATAAATCCTTTCTGTAATAAATTAGTAGTAACCTCATTTAGGCCAATTAAAAAAAAAACATTTAAAGCCATTTGACAGAAGCTCATGCAAAATAAGCCCAGAAGAATACAGTCTAGACTTGCTCATAATTTTCGGAGTTATATAAAGTGCTTGAGTATGAAGTTATTACAGTCTCTCTATATGCCTTTAACCCTGTTTCAACCCTCAGTGAGCTGTTTACTGTCCTCCAAAAGCTGCCGTACACCCAGAAATGAAGTCTCATAAGTAACTGATATGAAATGCCCTTTGTGGGCACTGGGCAGGAACTCAGTTAACTGTTACGTACACACACTGCATAAATATGAGGTCCACGAAGTGCTCAACTAACACTCACATTTGATTTCAAGAGTTTCATATAAGCATGCTGCCAAGACTCAGTATGAGACGACAATTCTAAGCGATTTGCTATGAGAGAATTTATGTATTTTGTTATCTTCTCATTTACTTGCGTGTTTATTAAATGTGTTTATTTATACTTTACATTTACCATGATTACCCAGAATGTCTAGATTAAGGCTCAATACTGTAAATTGTTCTTATATTTCGTTCTTTTCCTAACAGAGATAGCCTACTAAAGTATAGAATAGCTATCCAGTAGCTAAATGAACATTGTGATAAAAATTGTTGTCTTTGTAGGAAACCCACTAGATTTTAAACCATAATTTATGTCTTAATCCCGTATATATTTCTACTTTCCCTCCTGTTCACGCACCAAACACACATCAAGCTTTAGGGCGTACTCACACTATGTACAGTTCCCTTCAACCAGGCTGAAGCACAATTGTCCCCCCTTCCGTCTCCCCCGATGGCCCGCAATCACATTGCATTCGGGCCTGAGCACGCTTACGTCATCGATGATGCACTGTTCATTGTAAGAGAAGCGCTCTCTGAGATTTCAGTGGAGATTTCTTTATATCATTATATTGTTTTAGTCGTTTGATATGCAGTGACACACAGTCAAATATTCCACCAAACAGATCAGCCACTGCTGACGCTCATAAACAATCATAAAGTCCTCGTGCTGCAGGAATTAGAAGGTTTACTAAAGGCGCAGCTGTCGTGCAGAGAGGGGTTTGCGTCTTTAATAATTTACAACAGTTTGCGTTCATTAAACAGTAAGAATGATTAATTAATCCATATGAACAGTCCCCAAAAGTCACGTCTCCTCTTAAGTTTTGGGCTCAGGAGTGCTTTGCAGTCACACTACAAGCGAACCGCGCCAAAGCCCAAGTGAACCGCGCTCAGGCACACCTCCTCCAACCGGGCCAGGGCTGGCCAACTGTACCGTACCTGAGCCTGGTTCAGCGCACTCACACTTCTAAAATTATCCGGGAAATGGGCCTGAGCACGGTTCGGATAGCATAGTGTGAGTGTACCTTAGTTGGTGAAACTCAAAACAAGATCAATTCTAAGACCAAGAACATGAAACCCCCTTTTATGGTATAGTTGTACATTCAATGGCCTCTTTATTATGTATACCTGTTTAACTACTCGTTAATGGAAATATTTAGATTAAACTGAGCGTCTAAATATGGAGGAAAGGTGATTTAGGTGACTTTGAACTTGGCATGGTAGTTGGTGACTGATAGGATGGTCTACGTATTTCAGATTTACTTGAAATTTTACACACAATCATCTCTAGGGTTTACACAGAATGTATTGATATGTATTGACAGAGCTAGAGCAGCAGAAAAACACACCTGTTAAGGGGGTGGCACACCGGATGTGGCACTCGGCACCTCAACATGCATTTTAGAATTCTAAACATAGATTTCTATCAGGGTAGACACACCGGTGCAACAGCCGCACAAGTCAGCATCTGTCCAGCGACTCAGGACACTGTTCATATTTTTGCCACACCACAGAGTGCCATCTGAATAGTTTCATTAAAAAAAAAACAGGCGAATGTGCACATCCGGTGTGCATTACTTCCAACTGTCACATGCATGGCACGGCACATCCGGTGTGCAACCCCCTTTACACTCAGACTACAATTAACCGAAACTACACAACAGAAGGTTTCAAAAAGATTGTCTGGTCTGAAATGTCTTGATTTCTGCAGCAAATTTCAGAATACAGGATCAGAATTTGGTGTAAACAACATGAAAGCACGGAATCATGCTGTCTTGTATCAATTATTCATGTTAGTGGTCCTGTAATGGTGTAGGGAATATGTTTGTGGCAGTCTTAGAGCCCCACAGTATCAAATGACCTGTTTAAACAACATAATTCACCTGAGCTGAGTATAGTTGGAGACCATGTGCTGGTTGTGATGTTCACAAGCAGGATAATGCATCATCACAAAGCTCAAATAATCTCAAACTGGCAATGACAATGGGTTCACTTTACTCAAATGGCGTTCAGAATCACTAGTAGAGCACCACAGCAGAGCATTTAGAGTTAAATAACAGCACCTCTGGGATGTGGTTGAACAGCAGTTTGCCTGAATGTGCAGCCAACAAATCTGCAGGACCTGTTTTAAGTTGCCATGTAACAGAAGTTAAGATTCTTTTTACTCATCCACTTGAAACAGTCCTAAAATTAGAAAGGAAATGTAGGACAGAGTATGATTTTATGCTTTGGGAACCGACTGGATTGTTGGATATGGGTACTGCTATCAAAATGAAAGAAGATTATCAAATGGATAAAAGCAGAGCAGAAACATAAACTGTTTACACTAGTAGGATAATAGCCCCTCCCAATAAAGCATCCCATGTGACCAGAAATGATGAAAAGTCATTTAGAGGAGGAAGACAAGGTTATGATATTTGATTAAAGACTTTTACAACTTTACTTTCATAAAATAATGAAGTGCACAGATCCTTTATAACGAGCATTACTATATAAACAAAACAAAAAAAAGAAGAGAAAATGTTTATTTCATTGCAACTTTAACACTACCAGAATTTAGATTTACCAGAACGACCAGAATTTAATTTGTATAAGGGCTGCACGATATTAGAAAAATCTGACATTGCGATATTTTGTTTATCTGTGATATACAGTATATTGAGATACAGTATACTGTATCTATCTATGCAATTCCAGCAGATGATTGATTGATTGATCCAGCACTATTTGGTAATTTTTGTTCACACATTTTAAGGTTAAATTTTTGCATTTCATAAACCACTTTTGCTTTAATAAACTCCCAATTTTATTCATTCAATTATTCATTTTCTTTTTGGCTCAGTCCCTTTATTAATCTTGGGTTGCCACAGTGAAATGAACCATCAACTTATCTAGCATATATGTTCGACACAGCGAATGCCCTTCCAGCTGCAACCCATCACTGAGAAACATCCATACATTCCCATTCACATACACTATGAACAATTTAGCTCACCCAATTCACCTGTACCACATGTTTTTGGACTTGTGGGGGAAACTGAAGCACCTGGAGGAAACACACGCAATCGCAGGGAAAACATGCAAACTCCGCACAGAAATGCCAACTGACCCAACCGTGGCGCGAACCAGCGACCTTCTTGCTGTGAGGCGACAGCGCTACCCACTAAATCGCCCTAAACTCCCAATTTGCTGCTTATTAATGTTTATCAATGTTATTCAGGTGTTGTGTAGGATTATGCCACCTTTCCACTGCACATGACATTCGGACGCGATTGTCGGAATAAGCCCCCTTGTGGCAGTCGCACAGAATATTCTGTTTTGTCGTGCACCATAGGAGAGAAGCTAATTCTCGCAGTGTCCGAAATAAAGGAGTGCAAATGCAAGAGCCTTTTTCTGTGCATTCACCATGGTTAAATGAATGAATGAATTAATTAACTTATTATAGATTGCTAAAAATTTTGGAAGGAATGTAGAGACAAGATTAAAAATATTTTTTAGTACTCATTTATGACTTTTTTTAATATAGACCATTTCGAGGGTTGTAAACAATAGCAATGGTCCTGACCTATTTCCTGTTTTACATTTTCAGAGCTTCAGAGAGTCCAAAAAGATCCAAATATTGATAAATAATTTTACAAAAACTGTTATAACACCAAGTTATGATTGAATCACCTCTTATAACAGATAGTTTGACAACAAGCAGGAAATGTTAATGGGCCAATGACATCACCACATTGAAATGGTCAATAGACTTTTTTCCTGATTCAAAAAATAACGAAAAACTCTTATTTCTCATCCTGCTTAGATGGACCTGCTTAAACAACACCAAACATCATATTCAGTTAATTTGCCAGTAGTATACAGTGTAAAGTTCAAATATTTAAAGGATTCCCAACTCAAATCGGATCTGAATTTTCCACATATGAAGATGATCGGAGCTCTATGCAGCTCCCAGACTGCTCTTCAATGGAAATTAATGACTTTCGGTCTGTCGCTTATCATTTGTCGTGTGCAGTGGAAAGGTGGCTTTAGGGATGTAGATAAGATCATTCAGAATATGTAGTTTGAAAGTACTAATAAGCAAAATATAAAATAAATCTCAATAACATGCATTTGAGCAACTAATTAATAGTGGGAACTGGTCCAAAGTATTATTAAAAGTAATATTATTGATTGATTGGGATGATTCTGTAAGGTTGTAATCATGCATAAAATGTAGCAAACACTGGTTCAGTGGTTAGCACTGTCCCCTCACAGCGAGAAGGTCGCTGGTTTGAATCCCGGCTGGATCAGTTGGCATTTCTATATGGAGTTTGCATATTCTGCCTGTGTTCAAGTGAGTTTCCTCCGGGTGCTCCAGTTTTCTCCCACAGTCCAAAGACATACACTATAGGTCAGGGGTGTCCAAACTTGATCCTGGAGGGCCGGTGTCCTGCAAAGTTTAGTTCCAACCCCAATCAGACACACCTGGGCTAGCTAATCAAGCTCTCACTAGGCTTTCTAGAAACATCCTTGCAGGTGTGTTGAGGCAAGTTGGAGCTAAAATCTGCAGGACACCGGCCCTCCAGGATCGAGTGTGGACATGCCTGCTATAGGTGAATTGGATGAGCTAAATTGGTCATAGTGTATGAGTGTGTGTAACTGCGAGAGTGTAAGGGTGTTTTTAACAGGGTTGCGGCTGAAAGGGCATCCTCTGCTTAAAACATATACCGGAATAGTTGGCGGTTCATTCCGCTGTGGCGACCCCTGATACATAAGGGACTAAGCCGAAGGAAATGAAAGAACGTATGAAAGATAGAAAGAACGTATGAAAGATAGAAGTGAAATAAACAGTGTGTGCTTTGTGGTTTTGTATATGTAAACGTAAAAAGAAATACACTGCAAAGTCAACTCAACATTGCATATTAATGATAAAACTATTGCGGATACACACATTGCATTATCGATGCTGAAACAATATATTGTGCTGCCCTAGTCTGTTTAGTTCTACTGTTAATGTCATGATCTCAACTTTTCTGAGGCATGTTTGCAGTACACTTTTGAATCTATGCCACAAGAATCAAGAAACTTCTGAAGGCAAAACATGCTCCATCCCATCACTAGCAAGGCATACCTAATAAGCGTCGATGAGTAAATTATAAAGGGCCAACTTGCAATTTCTGTGAGATTTATAAAGGAGTGAAACCACACTTCTTAAAGATTCCTATAAAACTGCCACAATGCTGGCTAATCTCCTTTGTTGTGGCTGTTAATGAGAGCGTGTAGGCTGATGAACTTGCATACTCTGCTCTTTCCTCGCTCCCCGATCTCATGCACACTCCTCACGTGCACAGCTCTGAGTCTTCCTGTGAGCCACTTCCTTCTGATGCTGCTGTGGCAACCGTATCGAGGGACAGCAGTGTTGCCTGGAACTCTTCTGAGGTAGAAGAGCCAAAGCTGACAGTTTCCAGGAACACACACACACACGTGGACACACACACACTAACATATGCTCTGGCTTTGCAAGAGCCCATCTGGCCTGATGTATGACAACACTAGGATGTCTCTAGCTCGCTGCGTGACTAACGCTTAGTCTGGGAAATATTTTCAACCATAAAGTAGACATAGGCAATCTCCGTTTTGACATGGAATCGTTCTGTCTGTTCTTCTTTAATGGAACATTCAGAAGCCATAACCTTTCCTAACATGCACACAATGCTCTTTCTTCTCAGTCAAACACGAGCATGACCTTTATAAACATAAACATGATTCAAAGATTTTGAGAGGTTCTTCAATGGGAGGCAATGCCAGCAAGGCCACAGTCTGCTAAAGCTTTAGATCCACATGCTATTATTCGCTTCAGTATCCCTCTCTCTTACATTGTATAATAGAGGCTTGTCACTGGGATCATGCTTCCATATTCATCTCATTTCATTTGCACTGTGGGTCAGATGGCTTTAATTTCGCTGACTGCACCCTAGTCGGCCAGAACACTGATGCAATAATGTGGCAACAATAGAAAGCTGCGCACGCCGTGGGGAGCTGTGCTGGACAGGCTCTGTTTTGGCATCCCATTATTCTAGGTTTGATTTGTTTGGTAGGTTTGCATCCACACTGCGTCTCCAAAGATTTGTTTTTTGGCCATTCCTGCTGCTCCCACAATCTAGACTTTCAGCTGAGCTGTAAAAAAGTATAGGATTACTAAGTAAAAGTTTATTACTGTATACTGTGTGTGTATAGTATATATTTTTCTATTTTTGTTTTATTTTTTTGACAGAAAATGATACAGACTTTTCCTAAAACATAATAAGACGATATACGTAGGTCATCATTGTGGGAAAAAAAGTAAATATTTCTCAGCTTTCATTTACATTTAAGCAAAAAGTGGCATGTCCAAAATTATTCATACCCTTCTCGATAATCAAAATCTATTGGTTATTGGCTATTACAGCAATCAAATGCTTCTTTGCTTTTTGCATGTCTCCACTGGTATTTTGCCCCCTCATCTTTAACGATGAGCTCCAACTCTTTCTGGTTATAGGTTCTCCTTGCCATCACCCTGATCTTTAGCACCCTCCACAAATTTTCAATTGGATTTAAGTCTGGACTCTGGCTGGGCCACTGCAAAATGTTTTTATTTTTGTCTGCTAATCATTTCGTCACCACTTTTGCTGTGTTTTGGGTTGTTGCGTGCTGAAATGTCTACTGGTGCCCAAGGCCAAGTTTTTCTTCAGCTTGCAATGTTGTATAGAGGAATGTTATGTATTTATCCTTTTTCATGGTGCCATTTACTGGGATTAGGTTCCCTGGTCCACCGGCTGAAACCCTGCTATAACCCACATTAAATTCTCTAAAACATTAGGTTCACACCACCATTTTTGACTGTGGGGATGGACCTTCCAACCTGAATGAGTTAGAGCTCATTACTATAGATAAATGGCTAAAAATACCATTGATTATCATTGTCGTATTATCTTTTGGGAGCAGCATGTTTCATTTGTGGTCAACAAACAAATAAACAAACAAACAAACAAACAAACTTGCTGGTTTGCCAGGGTTATGAATAATTTTTAGGCTTGACTGTCTGTATTCTGTATATATATAAATTTCTGTATATATATATTTGTTTTCATAGTTACCTGACACCCAATCACAACTAAATAAATGTGACCCTGCAGCACAAAACTAGTCTTAAGTTGCATGGCTATATCGGTAGGAATAGAAAAGAATAAAGTACAAAGTACATTGCATTATTCAACATGATAAATCTGACTTTTATGACAAACATTAAATATTAAATTTAAAAAATATTAAATAAAGATCATGTTCCATGAAGACATTTTGAACATTTCTTACAATACAATGTATATATAGGTGCCACGGTGGCGTAGTAAGTAGCACGTTCGCCTCACAGCAAGAAGGTCGCTGGTTCGAGCCCCGACTGGGTCAGTTGGTATTTCTGTGTGGAGTTTGCATGTTCTCCCTGTGGTTGCGTGGGTTTCCTCTGGGTGCTCTGGTTTCCCCCACAAGTCCAAAGTGGTGTATGAGTGTGAGTGTGAATGTGTGTGTATGGATGTTTCCCAGAGATGGGTTGCGGCTGGAAGGGCATCCGCTGCGTAAAAAAATATGCTGGATAAGTTGGCGGTTGATTCCGTTGTGGCGACCCCGGATTAATAAAGGGACTAAGCCGACAAGAAAATGAATGAATATATATAT
>CAIGQQ010033155.1:3608592-3627685 GCA_903798035.1 Danio albolineatus
TCCACTAACGTTTCACTTACCTCTGTCTCCTGTCCGCTTCTTAACAGCAGATTCCATGTGTGCCTAGTTATTGGTTACTGTACACTTGGTTGTTCACCAATAAATGTAGCATTTATGATGTTCAGAAGGTTCATGGCATTATTACATTGTCAATGCACTTTCCAGTTTAACACAGAACAGACTCTTCAAACTAAACAAGTTGAAGAGCACTTGAGTTTCAATGTCAATAGCGTTTATTTGGCATAGCGTTTTCATTTCTGTAGCATGTGAAGATCACATTAATTCTAACAACCTTTTGACAGTGAAATAAGAAATGTATCACCCCCTTCTTTTTCTCTCCAGAAAGACCTGTATCTGCTTTTGTGCTTTCTGTGGGCTGCAATAATAAGGCTCTATGGGCTAACAGAGGGATCTGGCCATGCCTGTTGCCATTCGTAAAAGAAGCTGGGAGGATCACGTGACTCCACCACGAACAGGATTACAGTACAGTTATGATGATTTAGACTTGGTTTGCTGCCATGCACGGCACCTGCGAGGTAGATGCGCCTCCATGCCAGAATGTGGTCATCACCAGCTTTACCCTCAGGATGATATTGGAAATGGCACAAAAAAGATGGAGAGGATATTGCAGAAGTTTAAGAATGAGACTCAGCCTAGCTGTGAAAATGTAAAGGGACAATCGTTGACATCTAGAGACGCTGTCAATGAAAAGGCACAGCACGAGAGTGAGCAAGATAACAGACTACTTCCAAACAACGTGGCAGATCAAGATGAATTACAGCGTTCTGCTTTGGGAAATTTGCAAACTCACAATGGAGATGCAGATAATAAGGAACTAAACAAGGATAAAGTGTCTTCAGCCATTAGCTTGTCACATCCTCTGCCTTCTGCTCAAGCGTTGGATCAAACAAATGATTTAACAAATGTTTTGATGGATGGTATCTCCTTAAACAACACAGCCAAAGAAGACTGCTTTGAGCTAACTCGTTCCAAAGGAGAAACTTCTGTGGAAGACACAGAATCCACAGTGAAGATCAATGTGGGCAGTGAGAAGTTATTTGAACACATGAATGTGACAAGCGACATCACAGACACAACTAATAAACCTCCCACTTCTGATTCATCTGCTGACCCGTGTGATAATGAGGAAGGACAGTGTTGTGAAACATCTGAACAGGCTATTTTAAAATGTATCAACACTGAACACTCAAGCAAAACTATGTCATCATCATCAACTTCTCAAGAATCTCGTCACATTTCATACACAGAAGATGCTAATGAAGCAAATTTAGCTTGCAGAGATCGCAATGTGACGCAATGTGAAGATGGAGATGGTATTTTTAAATGTGCTGAGGATGATATGTTAAACGTTGGATGCTTAAACCCACCTGCTTGTGAAACCTCTCAACTGGAAGCATCTGGAGTAATTGACATCCTGGAGACATGGCACGACTGCTCCTCCAAACTCCAAACCATCCACGAGGGGTCATGTCCTGAATCCGGAGATGATTCTTCTGCTCAGATATCAGAAGATGGGCCAGAGGATCCAACATGCAGAGGATTAAACGATAGGAACTGTGAGAACCTGACAACTTCAGAGGATCTCAGAGAACTTCAACCTGAAGGAATCTATGAGGATCATCAAGCGAATCAAAACCCAGCAGCCAAGGACCATGAGATGGTCCCTAAAGCTGATGGTTGCATTGTCAAGCTTCGCACAAGAAAGGTAAGAAGTTGTACATATTTTATGTAATTTAATGAGTAAACAATTTTAGTGTGTTATCTTTTACATTTACATTTATACTCATGGGAAAAAAAGGAAAAACATTTTTTTTTTGGTCACTATAACTTTGCACTTGAGATTTTATTCCTTTTACTTTTTGCGTCATGCCTATGAAGGTCATCAGTCAGCCAGTTAGGGGAATTCTGGGGAATTTCCACATAAATTGTCCATAACAAAACCATTAAGCATGCAAATGAATTTTAATCTGGGAAAAAGTATTTTTTTTTCTGCATCACAAGATTTCAGTTAGTTTCGTGTCTCATTCATTCACAGTTTTTTTTTTCCTTTATTTATTTTGGAGAGCTTTCCAAGCTTTGACTATAGAGATAGTTTAGCAGATACAGTATGGAGTTGTGGGGGTGTACGATGGATGCAATGGAAGCAGTAATTAGTGCAAGCTGCATTTAAACCTGCATTCTACAACTGAGAACCACACACCTCTTAATGTTGGACAGTTTTTCAAAACAGTAAAATTGAGTGAATCTCTACCTTGTATGTGGTCCAAAACCTGACAGGTGGACAAATCTAATCTTGCTTTTTAATAGAACAAATATAAATATGCATATGATAAATAATACTGCTAATAAAAACAACATTGTACATAAGTTGTCGTGAATAAACTGAAAAAAAAAAACTGGGGTAAAGAAGGCATGGAAGCAGTGGTTTTTATATTTATGTAGAATTAATATTTTTAAAAATATTTTAATCCTTTAATTCTTTTTCATTTGTAAAGATGTTTGTGTATTGCTGTACATCCTGCATGTTTTAAGCAATGTGAAAGTGAGGTGCACAACTAACGCACTCTTTGCTGGACTTTAGATCTGCTCTCAGCTTGTCTATTGCACAGTCTATTTTAATTTCTCAAAATAGCAACACGCCAACAATGCACCTTAACACACCTCTTTTCTAGACCGGAACACTCATGAGTCCACAAATTGATGCAAATGGATTTGCTATTTAAACAATGTGGTGAAAAATGGGAAAATATGGGTTGCGCTGGTCTGAAAATAGCAACACATCGGGGAAACATGTCTTATTGCATTGGGTAAATGATAGGGCCCTATATGTGAAAATTATATCTGAAATTATTTCACAGGACCTTTAAACTCATTCTTTTCCTAAATTAATTTAAATAAATAAATAAATAAAATTAATAATTTGCTAAAATATTACAATAAACTGTGACAATTTGAGTAATTTTGTCACAAGTGTTGAAGGCGTATAAATAATTTTTTGGCCTGACTGTATATTTGTCATTTATTGTGTTCCTTTTGCAAATCTTTTCATGAGTGGCCCATACTGTATGCATGCTGGATTTATTTTTAGCTGGTTTGAAACCAGTTCCAGCATGTTTCCACGACTAGCGCTTTCTTCCCGCTCCATGTTTGTGCTTGCTTGTATACACAGTTCTGATTAAAAGCATTTATGTAGTGCCACACTATTCAAACACCACCTCCTAAATCACCATGCCAACTCAATTGTGCCACGCCCTTATGAAAGCAATGACATCACTCCAGCTCACATCTCTGGCCATGGGCATCTGTGGAATGTTCCACGCTCCAAGAAACTGGCGTCACACGGGACCTAAAAGGGCACCAATGGAGCGTGTGTGTGTGTGAAAATGTGTAGTCATTGTGTGTCTGCCGATGTGTGACAGGTTTGCTTGTACGCATATGTATTTTTTACCTTTATGTGGGTGATTGACAGCAGCCCGCCTTGCCAACCTCAGTCCCTTAGGTAAAGTCTCTCATAGCTTTCGGTGTTTATTCATCCTTGCTCTATTCCTCAAGACCCTGGAGGCGTCGTCCAAAACACAGTCATTATTTATACAGCGGGATCCATTAGACAGGAACCAGCCCAAGCAAAACACGCCACGCTGTGTAATTGTCATTTATTTGTGAGGCTGAAATCCAGGGCTGGTGGCTGGAGTTCTTGTGGGGATTTGTGTTTGTTACGGCGCGCTGGAGTGAATGCGAGCCATTTAAGGGCTTGAACGACTCTTTTCTGCTGCTAATGGAGACAAGAACTATCAGGAGTTCAAGGACGGAGTGTGCAACGGGAGTCCTTGAGTGTGGGAGTTTTTGTTTGACATACGAATCCAGAAGGAATCCTGCTTATTCCAATCATCCTTTCTATGAATCAAGGTTATTTCAGTAAATGAAAACTAGGATTAAAAGTAGTGGTCAAAAATATATTTGTTAAGTGAAATAAAATGTAAGAAACACAGTAAATTAAATCTAAAACTATACAAAACTAACAATTGTCACTGAAAAAAAATGGCAGAATAAATTAGTAATTAGCAAACCTATATAATTGTTTCATATGCAGTTAATCGGTGGTGGAAAAATTAACCAGTAGCAGTAGATGGCATTTTATTGCCAAACACATCAGCCAAGTGCACAACCCAGGCTCATTTTGAAAATGTACAAAACACGCCAGGCTGTGTACTTTATTTTTGAGGCTGAAATCCAGGGCTGGTACATTTCTAGAGAGCGCCAAATACATCCTAGAACAGTGGTTCTCAAACTGTGGTACGTGTACCACTAGTGGTACACAAGCTTCCCTCTAGTGGTACGTGGAGGAATCTCTGAATAATTAAAGTAAAAAATTAACACACTTTTAACCCTTTGACATGTATGATAACACCGGTGTGATCAGTAAATTGATTTTAATAGGCTAAACCTTTTATTTAAGTGGCTGACAATAATAAATATTGTTAATTAGAAGAATTAATCAGCCTTGTTTTTGAACTGTGCAGTGCTGTGGTTGCTTAATTAGGCCTACTATGCTACAGTACTTCAACACCGGTTATTTTGGTGGTACTTGGAAAGACAATTTTTTTTCTGAGGTGGTACTTGGTGAAAAAAGCTTGAGAACCACTGTCCTAGAAGGTATGTTCTTTTCCAGGTTTTGTTTTCGCAAATCCAACTGAGGGCGCTGTGTATGCTTTTTGAGATATCAAATTTCTTTCGCAAGTGCCATTCACGCATGCTGTTCTCACACAAATCCACCAGAGGCCGCTGTTGACTGACTAAATGACTGACTGATCGACTGACCCACCCTCCTCCTTCCCTAAACCCAACCAATAGTGTTTTCAAAAGCACAGATTGACCCGACCACCCACTTCCTTAAACCCAACCAACAGTTTTAAAAAGCAATCCAAAAAAAGAAAAGCCCTCGTCTGATTTTTAACACTTTTTCAGATTTCAGAACAGTCTCACCCTGTTATTTACTTGTTTATTTAATTTTTTGGCTTCTGTTTTTGTCTTACCTGTTTTCTGGAACCGTTCTTCACCAGACTCAAACCCTGTTGCATGGTCAACTCCTCTCTGTGTCTCAAGTATGCCGATGTACATGACAAGCTAAATGGACAAACTGGTAATATCTGGAAGTTGTCCATACGGACGTAAGCTTGTAATTGTGAAAAGGGTGGGCGTCATACCGCCCTGTAGCATTCGTTTTTAAGACAAAACACAGCCGTACGTACTTCTGGCTACACCATTCGCGATCTTCGCAGTATTCCCCGCAATGTTGTCAGGGCCACCCGTACAGCCAAGCTGTTTGTGCACTCTCAGATATAAAGGTACGTGAGCTGTCACTGGGGTGGTACCTTTGCAAAAGGTACACAGTTGTACTTAAAGAGACCATTTTGGTACCTCAAAAGTATATATTCTTAAAAAATTTAAGAGGAACACTGTTGTACTTTTTAGGTACTAATATGTAACCTTGAGGTATTAATATGGACCCTTTAAGTACAAATTTGTACCTTTTGAAAAGGTACCACCCCAGTGACAGCTCATGTACCTTTATTTCTGAGAGTGTGTGTAGAGTTTTCTGGAGAGCTGTATGAGAATTGGAGAATAACAGACTTTGTCTTTTATCAGCTGAGTTACCATTCAGACACATCGCCTATCTTCATGCTGCTGTGTTCACCTATGTTTAAAATCTCCAGGGGTAATAGTTGGAATAGATAGTGAATAGAACTACAGTAGGTCTTTCCCCCTGTGTCTGCATTCAGACCAAGGGATTCAGGAGGAGAGAAGTCCTCCTCATTTATAGTGTTTACATTATTCTCTTTATAATGATACAACAAATTGTAATTATTATATGAAACTATGAATAGCCTATCGTATATGTAACAGGGCATTACTTTTTACTGTTTCTTTCTTTGCAAACTATAAAATGATGCATATCCAGGCGTTTTGTGTCGTTTTTTTTTTTTTTTTTTTAACTAGGTGAGCACTCTGACACCTCTTGTTCCTCTATGCTGCCAGCCAGCACTTAATGACCCTTTTAACTCTGCTAAACTAGAATTACTAAATATATAAAAACTAAATAGAAATGTGGTCACAAAATAAACACAAAAAGTAACTAAACCAAATTAAATGAAACAAATTGAAACTAATTTAATTAAACACATTAAATCTAAATTCAAATGTACAGCAAATCTAAAATAAAGAAGGACTGAAATAAAAACAAATTTTAAAATGTAGCACTAGAATAGCCCGTATGAGCAATAAAATTAAGACTTAACCAATAACAAAATTAACTAAAACTCAACTGAAATGCACAGCAAATAAAATGTAGGAAAAAAACAACAACAAAAAAACAAAAAAATAGAACTATATATATATATATGTGTATAGATAGAAAGAACAATACATATACGTAAATAATACGTATTTATTAACCATAGTTCAACATTTACTAATGCATCATTAAAATCCAAATTCATGCTATTAAAATTAGTGTTAACATGACAATAAAGTTGTTCATTGTTTCAGTAGTTCATCAACTAATGTTAACAAAAGAGAATAATAAGTGTTCATTGTTTGTTCATGTTAATAAATACGTTAACCAATACAGCCTTATTGTAAAGTGTTAGCAGTTAATCTCTCAGCAGTGTTGATGATGGAGATAATGAGGCCGATGATAATTGAAGTATTTTTCTTTTCACGCATGATGCTCCACACGCTCAGACACTCTGAATGTGCTGGATTGTCTCAGTCTGGGGATTTATCAGGGAGTTGAAGTATGAATCTGGGCTTCATGGTGGATTTGAGATCCTTGGAAGCGTTTAAGTGGCACTAACACAGTGACTGTTTCAAAAATCACTCCCCATATTGAGCAACTGTCTGAGATCACATTCTCTCCTCGTTTGTGTATGCGCACTTGTGACTGTGTGCGTGAGTATGTGCACATGTAGTGGGTGTGAATCTTCTGAGTGGACAGTGAATTGATTAGATTCACATTTCATGTATTTGATTGGTTTCGGGAATGATTTGTGCTAATTCTGAAACCAATCTTTAGATCAGTAGACCCTGTTTCTTTAAGTGTATGTCACAGTATCCTGAATTTAAATAACTCCTGATTAAGTGTGTTGTTGCAATGTTCACAATGCTTCATAGTTCTAATGTGCTAATGCATTCTGTATGCGATTCTTTCCCAGCTTTTGACTTTCACAGACATACCCAACATTAAGTGGCCTTTTTGTATGCTTTAGAAATGACCTTGTGGGTATTTTACTTAAAGAAGTATTTATTCTCATACATACAACACATATCTGGTATCTGGATTTTTTTCTTTTTAAAATTTTTATTATTATTTATATTTTTTGTCTTTTAAAAATCATATACAGTCCAAGTCCAAGTACAAGTACAAGTACAAAAATATTATTATTACCCATGAATTCAGATTTGTTTTTTTTTTCTTTCTCCCAAAAGATACAAGAGCCATCATTCTTGGAAGAAAAAAAAATAATAATAAAAAAAAGCATGTATATTTGTATAGCACATTTCAGAAACGATGTTTTTTCAAAGTGCTTTACATAAACAAGAATAAAATAAACAAAGTAAAAGAATAAAAAAAAAAATTAAAAATATTAAAATATGTTAAAACAGGTTTTAAGGGAATAAATCCTTTAATAATAGACATACAGTAATAGTGCGATACCTCGGTTGTAACACAGTGCTCATTCAGTACAGGCACAGCTAAACAGATATGTTTAAAAGGGGTGGTCCAGAGTGTATTTTTAAGGCTTGGTTGTGTTTATAAGATGCAGAGCAATGTGTGCTCATGCTTCATTTGTAGAAAATCACGTTTTCTTTTTTAAATATCTTACTTTAATTATATACAGCTATTTCGCTAACATGAAAATGACAATGTCATATTTCCTAGTCCCTCCAAAAGCCCGCCCTCAAGAGGCTCTGATTGGTCAGCTAACATAATGTACTGAGATTTGTGGATTGGCTCCATGTCACCAGGAAGGATCCTGCTATAACAGCAGGATATACAGCACATCTGGCCATGCCCCTTCACTGCACGGGGTGTTTGCTTGTAACCTGTAGCTGAAGGCAGATTCACCCTGCTTTGACTAAACTCTTGGAATTTCTAGTTTATTTGATCCTAAAGATCTGAGTGATCTGTTCGGTTTGTATTCAATAAAGCATATATGTAATATATTGAGGTCCTAGGCCATTTAGTGATTTATGAACTAGTAATAATACTTTAAAATTTGTACAGAATGTAACTGGAAGCCAGTGTAAAGACCTGAGGACAGGTGTGATGTGCGCTGACTTTCTGGTTCTGAGCACAGTAGCAGCGTTCTGGATGAGCTGCAACTGTCTGACTTTCTTATCTAATTTTATCTAATTCTTATCTAATCTAATTTTTGCAATGTTTTTAAGATAATAGTATTTTAGTCACTGATTTAACATGACTGCTGAAATTCAGATCTGACTCCAGAATAACACCAAGATTCTTGACTTTTTTTTGTTGTTTGACCATAGGGCCAAGGTACAAATTCACCTTGAGAACCTCATCTCTGTTCCCAAACGCAATGACTTCAGTTTTATTTCATTTATTTATTTATTTGAACAAAAACTTCAGAATTTACCAGGAGTATGAATAGTTTTGGGCTGGACTGTATATTCAGAGTTTAAACTGACAAGACATTAAACCCATGCAGATTTTAATTTTTTTTTTGCCAGGAAAGGTACGAACTGTAAAAGCAATGGTTACATTCTCGTATATATTTAGTTTTCTTGAGGACTCGTATCCAAGAAACCAAAAGAGAGAGAGAGAAAGAGAAAACACAACAGATTCAAAATTATTTTAAATCCATCAAAATGACTTGTAAACAATGCGTTAATAATAATTCAAACATCAATTTAATAAAAAATTCTGAATTATTCACAGAATCATCTGACTAGTTTGTTAAATAGCACATTTTTTTATTTTTTTATTTTTTATCCTGTTTTTAAAAAAAAATTCCCCTCCTAAAAATCCTTCTGTCATGAACACTCCTGTCCTACTGAGTTTATCTCCAACTTGCTTCAACACACCTGCCAGAAAGTTTCTAGTATATCAAGTAAGAGCTTGATTAGCTGGTTCAGGTGTGTTTGATTAGGGTTGGAGCTAAACTTTTCAGGACACTGGCCCTCCAGGACTGAGTTTTGACACCCTTGCTCTATAGATATTGTTTGGTAATGAATATGTATATGGCAATGCTGTTTCCCAGAGATGGGTTGTGGCTGGAAGGGCATCCGCTGCGTAAAACAAATGCCGGATAAGTTGGCGGTTCATTCCGCTGTGGCGACCCCGGATTAATAAAGGGACTAAGCCGAAAGAAAATGAATGAATGAATGAATGGCAATGCTGATGTTTTTGGTCTTGGCGGAATAGATCTGTTATGCTGCTGCTGTTTTTATTATGTTAGAGCAAGTACAGGGACCTGCTACTGCCAGTATATACACATACATGCTGTCTGGGAATATAGCACACTGCTACTGCAAGCATAATATACATGTAACCCCAGTTGCATATCTAAACAAAGGTTGAGCTGGGGTGAAGGAGGGTCCTTGAAATCATTCTGCAGCTTAAACATAGAATGATGCTGAGCTTTTAAATTGATGAGGAATAAGCCCATTGGCTGCCGAGGTGGCAGCAACCAATCTCCTGCGCCATGTAGTTAATGATGCAGGAGCAGATTAGGTGAGCTATCAGCCCGCGTGTTCATATAGTTTCATGCTAGAAATTTCACAGTATTTGGATATTCAAGAAAGAGATTTCTTTTTTTGCCAGCCAGTGGAAATATAGTACTTTGTCTATGGATGTGTAAAACATATGTCCAAAAATACAAATGTATTTATATACTAACCACCACAAAAAAATCAAATGTGTTGTTCTGTGTCGTTACACTTCTTAAATGTCAGACATGTGCCTGTGCATGCATTTGTGAATTTGTTTGTAATACAGGCAGTGTCTCATCTCATCATACTGGGTTTATGGATCTCTTTTCAGTCATCCTTAGA
Source organism: Danio albolineatus (assembly GCA_903798035.1). NCBI lineage: Eukaryota > Metazoa > Chordata > Actinopteri > Cypriniformes > Danionidae > Danio > Danio albolineatus. The sequence continues at coordinate 3,618,688 of CAIGQQ010033155.1, forward strand.
GACAAGGGGATAATTAAATTGTGGAAAGGTACAGTAATTATGATGATACAGATATTAATGATGAAGATCAATCCCATAATTAGCTCCCTGATGAATACAGCTGATTCAGCCTGGAGCTGCAGAGATGTTTCTGAAGCAGCCCTGTATTTTGTGTTGGACTTGGTAGTTAATGATTAATAATTAATGGTAGTTGATGATTATCACTTGGTAGTTAATGATTGCTAACCAACAATACTGATGAAACTGGTTACATTAGTTAAAGCCTGACTGACTAAAGAAGCTTTGCCTGACTGACTGAAGAAGCTTTGCAGGGTCATGACTCATGAAACACTAAACAGTGTTGAAATTGGTTAGTTTAAACTGTAGTTAATTTAGAATTTTTATTTTTATTTTTGTGCAATTTTGTCATCTTGGTTTGACATCTGCGCTTTGCAGATGCAACAGGAAGAGAAGTGGCAAATTACAGCTCTTCTTTGTGATGTTGAGGTGTCTCATAAATATTCATGTGTTTAAAGTTTAGTGATAATGGGCATGTTTTTAATTTTTTTTAATTTACTTTTTTAAATGCTGTTTAATTTTGGGGTTATTTTATTGGTTAAGACGCATTATGGGATTTAGGTCAGCAGTCATGCTTGTAAACATCTTTGATTTTGCTTAAGAGCAGCAGTGATGCAACAGTTGATGTTCCCTGAAAAAAAGCTATATTTTTGTTTTTCCAGATTGACAGAAACAACTCTTTTCAAAGCTTCGAAACACCTGAACCAATTGCTTCGTAAAATTATTCAGTTTCAAAGTGTTAAAAAACAACATATACTAAGGTGGTAATAACCATGTAAATGCAGGAAAGGCTCAAACTTAACTCAAACTTAAAGTATGCATTATTTTTCTCCCTCCCCAAACAAACTGCAAACTTTAAACTATAAATGGGCTTAGCTTATAAACCCTTTTCACAAGACTGTTATGCTGCATTTAACGGCATCAGCATCTTAAATCATTGAAAATATTAAATAAAACGAAGGAAAAGTTATATGTAATTATCTATTTAAAAATGTATAAACACTTATATGTATTTATGTATTATATCAACTTTGAATCAAATTACAAAAAAAAAAAAACAACAACAACTAATTACCACAGCCTCTATGGGGTAGAAAAGTAAACGTGATATTGTTCTCTCTTAAGGCTGCCGTTATCACTTTCACACAATTTTTTCCCTTTTACTGAAAGTCCTGATAACACCATTGTGGAGTTTTTATTTTTATTTTTTTTCAGCAAAGATTGTAAAAGAAAATGATTTATTGTACTCTCCTATTCACTGAGCTCTAGGTTTACCCAACTGTGATGACTTTTGCTACTGACAGACCCAGACATGTGAAAAGGGTCCATTATTTCATTTAATTAACTATTACTTTAAATGTCGGCATAATATGCATTATTTTATACATTTCCAAGGCTTATATATATATTGTGCGTTCAATAGTAATCAGGCCAAGAAAAAGAATATTATCTAATATTATTTCTTTTCATATTACAATACATCTACAAACTAGTAAAACTGATCCGAGACAGCGAATATTTGCCAGTGTACATTTTACACCATAGATGTTGAATTTAACAATTTTCTGGTGTCTATGAGTCCCACCAGCCAAGTGTCCAGGTTACAATTTTAAAAGTGTTGAATAAATACACCTTTGCAGTGTAAAATATTTTACACTTAGAGTGTAAAAATGAACATCACTTTAAACATTTTTAATGCCTGCAGGGCAAATTGTCCAGTGTACATATAACTCCACAGGTGTCAAATTACACTTCCCTCTGGTTTATATATGAGTCCCACCAGCCCAGTTTATAAGTTAAATTTTAAGGGTTGAATATATACACTTAAGCAGAGTATATTATTTTATACTACTGTGTTGACCATATTGACTCAGTCACCTCAAGTTTCCATATGTGCAGTTAACACCGATGAGGAGTATGGAATGGCAACACCAGAAATGGCTACTGTTAAAGTCAAAATTTAACCCACATCGGCATTAAAAACAGTAAATGTACACTAAAATTTTAATACTATAACACTACAGGGGCTTACACCAGAAATTCAACACCTTACAATTTGCTGTGCAGGTAAAACCACAATGAAACCTGTTCAGTGATTTGCTGCTGATGTGAGTGAACCGGCATGATTCAAGTCAATTTTGTGACATTTCACATATCAAAAGCAATGTTTTGTAACAAGATTTCAAGTAAAATACTGGACTAGAATTCCATCAGTTTTGACTTTTCTTCAGAAACTGGGAGAGCATGCATTCACAGAGTTTAAATTATATAAATGCTAAACAGCACTTATCATACAGTGTCTCCAACATGATTTAGAATTCCTCTGGATCCTATGAGATGATGTCACTGATATCGACCCAAGGTAGATTTCTCAACAGCTGAAATTCAACAGAAAGAGGGACTGGAAGTAACTATGTGTGTAGCCCACTGTATGAGCAAAAACAGTTCAATTCTTCTGACTAAAGTTTTGAACAGTAGTGCATACTGCTGACCAGCTGTTTTAGAAGTGCTGTGCAAGGCAGAGATCTGTTGATGTATGTCTTGTTTATATGCTCTGAGGTAGTTCCAATATGTCCTGCAGGGCGAAGAACAATAATAATAATAAAAAATAAATAAATAAAGTAAAATGAACGCAAACTGTCCGGTAGGAGAATGAAATGGGCATTTATTCTCACATTTACACTCATGCTGAGATGTTCTAGGCCCCGGCTGGGCTTTTGAGGCAGAATCCTTTCAAAAGCTGACTGTGCAGTATTGTTTAAATGGGAAAATAGAAATAAGATCTTATTAAGCACCCCCTGCAGTTCACACACCATTTGATCAGCCCAATCGGGTTTAAAATATGCACTCGTTTATACTGTCATTTTTCATGTTCGCTGAGAGTTGTAGATTTGTGTGTAATGTATCTGAGTGGCATTCATTTACCATTCACAAACCATCCGTATTCTTTTTCTTCTGCACTTCTAACTTCGTGTCCAGTTCCTTTGAGCTGCATTTTAAACTCTGGGAAAGGTCAAACTAGTCGCTAAAGGCCTGGTGTACACACAGAGCGTCTGATGCCCCTTGGCCACTACTGTAGTTCCTGTGCCTTTTATTTTCAATTGCTGCAACTCCAAATAAATGATTCAAGTGGGAACTCAAAACCAGGCCAGGAGTTCAGAGCTCTCCTCTGTTAAGAGAAGCTTTATATCAGAGCCAAGCACCAAAACAAGATTAGAAATGTGTGCCAGATACTTTCAAAACAGGACACGTGTCTTAGTGCTGGAGCAACATGTCTGAAGGAAGAGCCTAAAGTGCAGTTTAGGTGTCAGACTGCAGTGCTTCCTTTTCATGTTTCATACATTTTGCAATGCGCTTTCATTGTGAAGATGTCTGAACTATGGCTGAACTATACAGCATAACGTTGAGTCTTAAGGGGGTATTTAGAAGATGTGTGTTATAATAAAATTGATCTTTTTAATTTGAATTACCAAAAAAATATATATATATAATAATAATGATTTGATGTTCAGGGTGCCACGGTGGCGTAGTGAGTAGCACGTTCGCCTAACAGCAAGAAGGTCACTGGTTCGAGCCCCGGCTGGGACAGTTGGCATCTCTGTGTGGAGTTTGCATATTCTCCCCGTGGTTGTGTGGGTTTCCTCTGGGTGCTCCGGTTTCCCCCACAAGTCTAAAGACATGCGGTGCAGGTGAATTGGGTAAGCTAAATTGTCCGTAGTGTATGAGTGTAAATTAGTGTGTGTGGATGTTTTCCAGAGATGGGTTGCAGCTGGAATTGCATCTGCTGCTTAAAAAATATGCTGGATAAGTTGGTGGTTCATTTCGCTGTGGCGACCCCAGATTAATAAAGGGACTAAGCCGACAAGAAAATGAACGAATGACTGATTTGATGTTCCAATTCTTCAGGGAATCTTAAAATATGTGTCATTATATAAATATTTATCACAGAACTTTTTTTTTTCCTTTAAGATTCTATTGTAAACCACAATATTGACTGCTGAAGAGTTCATTTTCTGTGCATTTTATTTTCTGTGCAATTGAGAACATTGTGTTCTGTGTTGGGGAAAGTTACTTTAAAAAGTAATGCATTGCAATATTTTGCCACTCTCCAAAAAAGTAACTAGTTGTGTTACTTTTCCATTACTTTTTCTGACCTGGCTAAAGCTTGATCTCTTTCAGAGCTTGCAGGTTTTTTTTTTTTTTTTTTTTAAATAGAGGAGTTCTGTATCGCAATGTATAGCCTTAATTTACCTTAAAACACACACACACACACACACACACACACACACACACACACACAAATTAATGTAGGATATTGTTATCTTTTGAGAACTTCCTGACTCCAGAGCAATACATGCAGTATATACAGATTAATGAAAGTTTAAAGTGATGCGTTTGCTGCTTTTGTAATTTTTGTCTCATTAAAAAGTAAAATCACTGTCCAATCAGATAATCCTCTTTTCCTGTTCGTTGATGTGTTCAAAATAAAGAGAATATTTCTATTGCAGAAATGTAAGGCTCTGCTATCTTCCTTTCTTCCTGTTCCTGCATTCTCTCATTGCGTGCAGGATTCAACAGGACTACGATCAGTTTATTTCAGTGATCTTGTTTTTTTTTTAAATAGTGAACTAACTCAACTAAAAAGTAGCTTGCATTATTATTATTATTATTTTTTAAAATAACTAAAATATTATTACTTTCCTTTAAAAGTAATGCGTTACTTTACTCATTACTTAGAAAAGTGATATTATTACCTAACCCACCTTACATATAAAGCCCCGGTCAGATCACACGATTTTGCCACATAATACGTTACCCCCAACACTGGTTATGTTTCTGTACAGATATGAAAATACTGTCTTTATTTTGTTTAAAGGGGCTTTAGATTTTTCCTCCTAAAAAAACAAACAAGAAATTACATTAACTATATATAATTATACACAAATCCAGCCCATTTACAAAAAGTAACAAAAAGTATTACTTTCCTTAAAAAGTAACAAAGTACAGAATTTTGTTACATTGAGACTGAAGATTCTAATATATTAAATAACTCTCCCCAGCAGTGGATTTCTTACAATTCTGACTTTACGTTTCAGACTTTTTACAGATTTTTTCAAATGTCTGAGTTCACATCCTGAGTTTTACATTCTGAGTTAACATTCTGACCTTTTTTCATAATAATAGCATTTTATTTTTTCTTGTTTTGTGATTTTATAAGAGTATTTTTTGTTTTGTAACTCTGGCTTTGTTTCTTGTAACTTTGACTTTATTCCTCACAATCTCAAAAATGCTACTTTATATAGTTCTGTCTCAATTGCTCACAATTTTACATGGTAAAATATGCTGGTTTCCACACTATTTCTTCATGTTGTCCCAACACAAAGTTAACTTCATTTTTTTTTTCTTTTTACAAATTTAAGTGTATTAAACGTAAAAAACAATTAAGTTGTTAAAAATAGCTCAAGAACTACGTTGATTTAGCACATTTGAAATAAGTAGTTTGAACAAGCAGCGAAAAAACAAAAAAAAACATATATAAAAACACACACATATATAATTGTTTTTTTTCTTATAAATATGTCTTATATTTGTGACACTGCTTCCTCGTTTTGTCTGTTCCACCCTTAACCCTCACATTCTATCTATTAATCATTTGACTGTCATACAGATGCATTCTCTGCTTCATTGGGGGCCCTTCTGAAAGCTAAAATGATGAATGTGACACTATGGTCTTGAGGACATAATGGGCACATGTACATGATGGCCATTTGGGACTGGGCCTTATTTGGATGTTTTTCTTTGTTCCCACTTTGCCAGCAGTCATTTGATTCCACAGTTACAGATTATGTTCTCCTGCACCATCTTTGTAATCCTGCATGTATTTAAATGCTAACAGCCCATACAAAATTGCATGCACTATGAGTAGGTACTACACTTGACATACTGTTTTTACCAAACTACTGTACATAGTGGGGAAGTATGTGATTTAGGACACATTACTGTATGTGTTCAGTTCTTTAAATGTTTTTGCTATTATTTGATTGGTTTGTTGCTTGTTTTTGACATCCATTAAAAGTACATGTTACTTGCAAATAGATTTCAGGTGCAAATATCCAACAGTATGTGGTAGAAATGATGAATTTCAGTATAAATAAATGTAATTTGTATTTTGCAATATAATTATAACTAGTAATCTCACACTTATTATATCTCTAACTTTATTTTCTTTTGGTTTCTGTTGTGTCCCGAGTGCTGAAGTGAGGTAAAGGATTCCTCTGTGGGTCCTTGAACAAACCAGCTCTCTGACTGACCTTATTCAATAATAACCTGGGAATAATTAGGAGGAAAATGCTGAAGCTGTCTCTCTGTGCCTTCCCATAATGCACCCAGTCTCTGTCCCACTTAAACGTGGACATCTGTTGCAGTCACATGATGACAGTAATGTTGTGTTGAAGACTTGAGGCAAATATCTTGCGAAATACTTCAGATACTGAAGTAAATGAGTTTACCAAAGGAATGCTGTAGCTTTGCTGTTTCCTGAAAATCTGTGAGGAGTTCATGTTTGCAAAGAAAAGATGTATTTGAGCTTACTTTAGTATGCTAGACCTACTGACTGTCTTTTTTCCACAGTGCCTACATATCAATTATTGTGTTCTGCAGCGAATTTTTTTTAGTGGTGGTTGAGGTGCGTTTGTTATACTATGAGCTCACTTTAGCCATGTAATCATGTATTTTTGAAAGTACATGAGTCATGCTTAATGAGCCATCAGGTATTGCTGTATGAATGTGTGAATGTAAATATTGTACGCTGACACATTGATCTTTTACTATAATTTGTCATAAGAAAACAAGGTCCCTGTCAAGTTTGCCAACAAATGATGTTTTCTTTACACATACTGCATTTATAGCACCACTGTTTTCAACAATGATAATGAAAGTAAGAAATTAGGCTCCAAATCAGCATGTAAGACTGATTTCTAAATAATCACGTAATGCTGAAGACTGGAGAAATGGCTTCCAATAATAATTGCTTTCAGGAATGAAATAGGATTACCAACTGTCCTGTAAAATGAGTCCTGTATCAAATTAATGTGGCATGCAATTTGTATTACAAGCTAACACAAATAGGTGTCCCTGGCTTATTAAAACAGCCATAATTACCTTTTTTTTTAATACATAAACTTTCCATTGATGTGTGTGTTTTTTTAGGGACAATTTTTGTTTACTATTGATATTAATCAACATTAGAATTTTATATATTTACAGTAGGACATTTGCAACATATCTGTATGTGTATATTTGCATACTATTTCGATACATGTACATGTGTTATATGTTTAACCTATACTATATAGGTTAAAGGTGTAGTATGTAAGTTTGACACCCAGTGGTTGAACTAAATATTACATTCCTTGTTCCAAACAAACGCATGAGCAGATTGCCTGATAGGGTTTATGTTGAACATCACGTGACCAAACCGGATCCCTGGGTACAACACTTCCGCTTATCACCATTTCATATGTGCCATTGGTTTGTTATTGAAAGTAGTAAGTAGTGTTTTATACGTTATATAATTATATATTTTAAATATTTTAAATAATAAAACAAGATGCCTTGTCTAGCGGGGAGTGAAAAACTGGAAGTGTTCTACCCAGGTTGACTGGAATGTGAAAGTTGCGCATATACCCTATCATATAACGTATAAAACACTACTTAGTACTTACTGCTTTCAATAACAAACCGATGGCGCATATGAAATAGCGATGAGCGGAGGTGTTCTACCCAGGGATCCGGTTTGGTCACGTGACGTTCATCATATACCCTGTTGACGACACCAACAGGAGCAAGTCTGACTCTCGAGCTTGTTTAATCCGTGTTTTTCATATTTCATATTTTTCATATTTAAACTAGTTTTTGTCCTAACCACCGGCTGAAATTTAAATTTTAGTAATGGCTTCTGTTTCTTGCAGCTGAGCAACAGAAACTGACAGTGATCACCTAAGGTACACCTCATTAGTTTGAATGCCATTTTACATAACATTTATTGCCATATTACTGAAACGCAGCTGCAGATAATTCACCTCAGATCTTAATAAAATAAACCATTTGAAAATGAACTTTAGAACTGTGCCTTAGTGCAAGCCAACAAATCTCAGTGATGCATGTACATTTAATAATGTTAAAGAATTTTAACATATATTAATTAGATTATAAACCGTACCATTTCGTTGGAGTGCAGTATGTGTACTATTCTGTGCTTCTGAATGGCTGTATTTAAATTTCTTTCATGTTTTATCTGATGCAAACAGTCAAATTGCTTGCCACTGCTAATCTTCAAGTAGAGTGTTGTTTGGACATGCGGTTACAATGTAACCTGCTCACTTAATGTTTACGTTTGGAATATTTACATTATTTGTTAATTAATAACCATCTCCAGCGGAACTCTGAATTTGTGTCTCATTTCGGAGGCTGCTACTGTCCACTGGAGGTCGCATATCGTTCACGGGCAGATGCTTTGAGAGCCTTCCTGACTGGATGAATGAATTACACTGTTTTCCACCAAGACAAACCGGGGTGCTGAAATATAACTGGCAGTGGATGGGTTAAAAGAACCAAAACAAAGACAGACATTCTGACACATAACTACCATTTTCAAAGCAGAATATCTGACTTCAGCATTGTTTTTCAGATAACAAGAATGTTCACTTAGCATGTGTCTTTAATATCTGCAAACAAATTATGGTATTGCTTTAAAAGAGTCAAACACTTACATACAGCACCTTTTTTTACATGACACGATGTGGCTTTTACTAAATCACAAACATGGGTTTTAAGTTGGTATTATGGTGGTTTTAATGTGGATTAAAAAAATAATAATAATAAATAAAAAAAATAAAATATATATATATATATATATATATATATATATATATATATATAT
>CAIGQQ010033155.1:3652212-3663495 GCA_903798035.1 Danio albolineatus
ATTATTGCTATTATTATTATTATTATTATTATTATTATTATTATTATCACTTATGATCCAAAATAAAATAACATTTTAGATTTGTTTATGTTTTTGATTTTAGGATTAATTGATTGAAGTTCAAGTATTAGAGAAATATTAATATTGTAATATTTCAATAAAAAATAAGATAATAAATTATTTTTTGCCATTATTGTATATATTTATTAAATTATATAAATATAAATAATTTTTTTATTTAAATAAGTGTAGTATTTTATATTAACTGTCAAATTTCATGAAAACACTGAGCATTTATTTTGCTGAAAACTGCAGAAATAAATGCTTGACGGTTGTTGATAAGTATAATGTTCTCGAATACATGTTAAAATTGAACAAAAGCAAAAAAATAACAGATCATGAGCTGCTCACAAATACAACTGCTTCATGATGAAACAAACATCATTAATGTATTTGATGACCGCAGCCATATCACAGATTCTGATGTATCACAATTCTTTTTTTTTTTTTGGTTTATTAATGCACAGTTTAAGTATTCTCTATTTGTCTAAATGCGAGTGACTTGCAGTGTTGGATAACTTACTTAAAAAGCTTCTGATTACTACTGGAAAATTGTAATTTAGTTACATTGCTAATTACTTCTTGTAAAAAGTAATCAGTTTACATATGTAACCCACTGGTCCTGCTTCACCCAACTCGGTCTGAGCTGGGATCGAATCAGTGATTCTTTGTATGGGAATTGGTTGCTCTAACGAGGAGACCATGGCCTCTAGCGTATGTTGCTAGAGCACCTTTTTAGGTCAGAGGAGTGAGGTTTGCCTGCATAGCACTTCGCTAGCTGGCCTCCGTTACACTCAACCCCTAAACCTCACTCCTATCCCGGACAAGCCCCCTATGTGCAACCCATCGTTCCTGCTGTACCCAACCCAGTCTGAGCTGGAATCGAATCTGTGATTTTTTTTTGTATGGGAATCGGTTGCTCTAACAAGGAGGCTAAAGACCATGGCCTCTAGCGTCTGTTGCTAGACCACCTTTTGAGGTCACAGGAGTGAGTTTTGCCTGCGTAGCACTTCGCTTGCTGGCCTCTGTTACACTTTCCCCCTAAACCTCACTCCCATCCCAGACAAGCCCCCACGTGTAACTCACCGGTTCCACGGCACCCAACCCGCTCTGAGCTAGGATCAAACCGGCGATTCTTTGCATGGAAGTTGGTTGCTCTGACAAGGAGGCTAATGACCATGGCCTCTAGCATCTGTTGCTAGAGCACCTTTTGAGGTCAGAGGAGTGAGGTTTACCTTCACAGCACTTCGCTAGCTGGCCTCCGCTACACATATAAAAAAATACAAAATAAACTGCAGCTCTTTCAGTAATATAATATTCACTGAAAAACATTATAATGGGTTTAACATAGCAGCTTGACAAATTAAAAAAGATTTAAAGAGATCATTTTAAGTTTTGGGCGAACTGTATCCCCATTTACTTGATCTTCTTCAGATTTACAGAAGTTACCTTCACTCATGATCCTGCACAAAATTCCAATTTAGCCTGTTTAGGCTTAGTTGGGCTGCTGGTGTCCTTCTTGGTGATGATGAGTCGTAGGATGCTTTCTGTTCCAGTGATTGAAAAAGTTGCAGGTCGAGTTAAAAGTTGTCGAATTGAAATTTATTTATAAAATAATTTCGAGAAGATCATGTGATTATGATATCTTGCAGCCGGTCCCGCATTATTCAATTTATGATTCACCAATCAGACGATTCCTAAGCCACTATAAATACGCTAAGTTCCATGTCACAGCCATCTTCATTCTGAAGAATCCCCCTTCCACCCCTGCTCCTCCTCCTTTCCTAGATGGGTGGCACGGTGGCCCAGTGATTAGCACTGTTGCCTCACAGTAAGAACTTCAATGGTTCTAGTCCTTACCAAGCCAGCTGACATTTCTGCGTTTCCTCCCATCGTCCAAAATCATGCAACTTAAGTTTATTGACTAATCCAAATCAGCACCATAGACATGCTCCTAGTAAGTAGTTAAAGACTGGACAGAGACTGCAGACTTGATTTATGCTCAATGAAGTTGAAGTAATGTCTGTAGGTCTACTTAAAGAAGCAAGCATTTCACAGCAATTTACAGCAATTTAAAAGCTAAAGCAAATTTTAAAATGAAAGCTAATTAAATGATTTTAAAAAATCCAGATAAAAAGCAAATATCATTTTCTAATATCTATATTTGTAACATAAGTAACGCAATTAGGTAACACTTTATTTTTATGGTCTATTTGAGTATTAGTAGACTGTCTACTTAATATCTGTTGATACTGACATTCAACAGACATTTAACTGACTTTGCAAGTACATGTCAACTTACACTAACCCTACCCCTAAACCCAACCCTAACCCCAACCTAACTTATAATCTAATGAGAATTAGTTGCAATGTAAATTAAATTCAACAAACAGACCATCAAAATAAAGTGTGACCCGCAATTACCCGACTTTTGTAACTGTAATCAAAGTGCACACATTTAAAATGTAATTCATTATATTACTGTGTTCCCCCAAAATGATTAGAATAGTGTAACGCATAACTGTGGAACACATTACACCCAGCTCTGGTGACTAGTCATGCTCTGTGGTTCTTACCACACAGCTTTAACGCTTTAGCTTTGGGTCAGTCACTCCAGATGTTCCTGGAATTCAATCTGTCGGGGGCTGGGAAGTGAAGAGGGGCTCGAGATCTCTAAAGTTGTTGTCATTGCTTCAGGACTGCAGCTGGATGGTATTACCACTAAGCCTGACTCAGAGCTCTATACGCTTCTGACTAATAAACCAACATTCAAATCTCCAGCCATTTATCCAGGCTTATATTATAGTTCACCAATATATGAAAATTTGCTGTTCATTTGTTCACCTTCGGGCCATCCAAGATGTGGGTGACTTTAGTAGAGCATTGGATTAAAGATAATCATGTCACAAATAATGTTAAGTTTCTTGCACAAACAAATAAGTTTGACTCATGAGACCTCAATGTATCATTTTTTAATGTAGATTTGCCTGTATGTGTTTATTAACTACACTAAATTCCTTTAGCTGTTTAGCTGATATACATTTTAGATCATGTTTACACTTGGTATTAAAGGCATAGCTCACACATTTGGTGGCTCCGTTTTGTCATCGAACCATTATTTTAGCCTCACCCAAACACAGAATTTGTGAAATACAGTTTAACTCCACAATTCAGTACTACATCATTCAAAGTCTTTGTAATATGCTTCAGCAATACATTTCTAACATTTATAATAGGAGTGTCAAAATTAATTGTTTCTTCGGTGCATCGCAATGCAGATGCGGACAATTCGATATCGGTTCAGTAATAGATAATTATGTACTGACGTCATTTATCACCTATGCGCGATGTCGCCATAAAATACTATGGTGAAGAAGACGAGGGCGAGTAAATAAATGCTCCAACCACTTAAAAAGCAGATAATTGTGCACTATTCACTGCTTGTGAGTTTGCTAGATAGTCTTTCACTGACACTAAAGAAGCTACAGCACGAGCCATTATTTCACTTCTAGGGAGAAATGCTGTAAAACTCCATCTCAGCCTCTCTCTCTTTCTCACTTTGGACATTTGACCTGCTGGTGTGTTCGTGAGGTAACTTTTCTTCTTCTCTCGGCTGTTAAAGCGATACTTGTGGATTCAGACAGGAGCGTGCCTGTTGTGCGAGTTTTCTTCATTGCGTCTATTACGGATTGCACTGACTGTAGACTGTAACTGCGTCTGTTTTTAAAGCCAATCGCAGCCCTTTCTGTTGAGCGGGAGAAGACAATGACCAATAGGAGTGTAAGAACTCGCATGACAGTGTTCAGAAAGCAAGCGGAATAATATCTCGATTCGACCCCCTAGACGATCTTAATTTAGAATTTCCACGATTCTGTCAATCATGTCAAGTTCAGGAGAGAAGCAAAGGTGGCCGCACAGGTATTCACGTTGTTTTACATACAATGTTCAGCAAAGTGGACACCTCCAAATGGTGTTGAAAGAGTCACATACTGTATTTATAAAATATAGTTCATCCAAAAATGTCATTTCTGTCTTCATGTAATGATGTATTCGCATCCACGAAATCACACGTGATGTGAGCTGACCGTGAGCTGTTACCGCAGAGAGGAGGTGTCACGATCACCAGCGATATCCACTGTCAGAGATCACTGGTTCACACACACACTTTTGTGAACTACAAATTAGCCAAGTTAAGGACTACATTTCCAGTCATGCAGCACACTCCTGTTCCATATCACGACTGATTGTGCACACCACCGGAGGACTGTCTAAAACTGATTACACACACTACATAAGCAGCACATACACACTCAGTCATTGCTGAGTATTGTTCATCTGTTTGTGACTTACAACGCGTTTCCTTTGTTCCAGTTTTCCGTGTTTTTTGACCATAGCCTTTCCGTGCTTTCTGTTATCCTTGCCTGCTGCCAGCCTTATTGACCTTCCGCCTATTTTTTGTCTACGATTTTTGATTACCTGTATCTGTTTGCCACTGATGACCGCTGCTATACCTTCTTTTACATTAAACTGCAATTGGATCCTCACACCGTTGTCATTGTCACTCCGCCGTAGGCGGCCTTTGAATGACGCCTACTTTAGTGAACACAAACTGCATAGGCTGTGAATAACAGCTAATAAAGTTGTAAATAACATTCAGTTTGTGGCACAGTGCGATCGTTTGGGAGTCGCGCGGGAAGTATGAACCGCACTTAGTAAAGAAAACGAAACCGAAAGCGCACATCCTTTAATTGATCATATCCCATTTTAGAATAATGATTACGACAAGCATATAACATGTTTTTCTTTCACAGCGAACACAAAGTGTTGTGCATTAGAATAAATGTTTAACAGCAGCAGTATAACTCCTCTAGCCTATATAATGTTGAATATAATGCAGGGGGGAATCTGATAATGACAAATGTCTGATTTTACCTATGAAAGACATGGTCTAATAATGTTGTCAATGACAGATTGCAAGCACATGTCTCACACATAATAATTCAACACCAGAATTATGAATAGTTGTATTCTGAAATAACAATAATAATAGCCTCCTCATATTAACATTTATTTTACATCTACAGAATCGTGAGAAAATCGTGATCTCATTTTAGCCAGAATCATGCAGCTCTAATATTTTCATTGGATTTTTTCTGCAGTCATAAATCTCCACTTCAGCAACACTTATAGACACCAAACTTAATATTTTTATTCATATCTGCAATATGAAGGTTTCACCGTGAGACCAGTGTAAGTTCACACCCCAAGTTAGTGCTGTATTTCTTGACACTTATTTGTACTGTTTATTCGTGGCTTTTGTCTTCTTCTGCTGCCATCAATCTGTTTCTGTTTTTTACTTTTTTTACTGTATTTAATATATGATAATGTATTCTATGTTATTATGCTGTGTATGCTTCTATTTTAGGTGTGACTTTTATAACATTCTGTTAGGGGTCTACAGATGAAAAATAGCCATTCTTGGCTAATTCTGGCACATTTTACAGTAATGTTTATTAATGTGCATTGACCCTGTAAACAAATAGACTAAACTAAACTAAAAAACTAAGTTTATAATATATTTAGAAACAATTTTCTAAATTCTTGCTACCCAGACTTTAATACCAAGTTTAAACAAAGCCGTATGAATCACCAAAGACAGTTTCAGCTGAATATCAACTTTAATGTTCAAATGGAGAAACAAACTCAGCTACATCCCCTACTGATAGTAAATATATTAAGAGTGTGTTTTACTATATCTATATCTTTAATAACACATAGATTTGTTGAATTTTGAGCCTTTATTTCCTAATTCACATCACAGCGAGCGCTGGTCACGACTCCCACGTTAACTTACTAGCTAACCCAAGAGGTCACTCAGGCCAGGACCCTCAAATGTTTATCCAGCCCTTGTGTTCGGCATGGCCCATGGGGGTGGTGTTGATCGTGCTGCTTTATGAATGTTTGGCCAGGTTATCTGGAGTGGTGTAGAGGACATCTCTCTGACTCAAACGAAGCTGGTTTGCTGTGGAGACTCGAGACAGGTCTTGTTGAACTGCCTCTCAGTCTGACAGATGATGTTGAGAGTCACTTCTGCTGAAGTTGTCTGTTTGACACTGATTCAAACATTGTTGTTTTGTTTTGTTTTTTTGTTTGTTTTTTTCATTCCACTTCTCAGTCTTGATCTTTTGGCCTTTTTGGCTTTCACTAAATGTTTTTAAGGGCGTTTTTAATTTTCTTTTTTCTGCAATGAGACATAAATCTCCACTTCAGCAACACTTACAGACACCAAACTTAATATTTTTATTCATATCTGCATTATGAAGGTTTATACAGAGGTATATGTTCATACAAAATTTGCCTGACTATATAAAACAATTAACTTCTCATATTTTGAGATTTTGTTTCTTACTGTTTGCAGTATTTTCTTAGTTACATAGTGATAAAATAGATTCCCAAAACTTGACTTTATGTAATGCCTTAAAAAAATGTTATTTTACACATTCAGAATGACTATTTTTTGTTAACACATTATAGTCGAGCTTTGAGATAGTATACGTCAGCAAATGTTTTGATTTTTTTCTGCTTTTTTCTGTAATTTGCAAGCACATATTTAAAGAAGCAACACCTTACACGGTAAAACAAATTTCTGTTAATTAATAGTTTCTATAATTTGTGCTTTACAGGTGTTTTCTATTTATTTATGATTTGTGAAGTGCATTACAGAACCTTGATCATTGCTCTGTCTGATATTGAAAATTCAAACTGTTCAGTATAGCACAAGGACTTTTATTGATTGTTTAGTAGTTTGAAGCAATATATTGTATAATAAATCATATAATTAAGTCTGTAAAATAACAGAAAATGTTACTAATGTGACAGTAACTTCAGACTTTAAATATGTCAATAAAAATAACTTGTTTGTAATATTTATTTATTTTATTTTTTTAATATATGTATATTAACATTTATTTAACGATTTGAAATGACAGAACAGTGGTATAGGTGTCTTAGGTATCTTGCATCATATACAATAATATAGCCATCTTTTATACAATCATCCATCGGCTAGTAATTCAAGTCTTTTGTGAAGGGTAAAATTAACAAACAAACAAACAAACAAACAAACATAAAAAACAATGAATAAAATAAAATAAAATAAAATAAAATAAAATAAAATAAAATAAAATAAAATAAAATAAAATAAAATAAAATTAAATTAAATTAAATTAAATTAAATTAAATCTTTCAAGACACATTATCCAAATACTGTCATAGAGGATTCCATATATGCCAGAAGTCATAAGTCAGTTTTTCCCAAGAGTAAAAATATCTGATTTATCCACATATTGTCCAAAGGAATGTTAGGAGAAGACCACAACAAGAGAATACATTTTCTTGCTAGATGTGTACAAAGGTGTAACACAGATTCTAGTCCACGACTAAGGTGTAGAGCAGTTTTACAATTCAGAAGATAAATAGCCAGAGATAGGGCAAAACGTTTACCAATAATCTTCTGAACTAATTTGTGGATTTCTTTCCAGTATGTCCTAATCATGTCACAGTCCCTGAATACATGCATCACAGTACCAACATTGGATTTGCACTTAAAACAACCTTGAGAAACATTGGGAAATATCTTATTTAGACGAACTGGCATTAAATAAGTTCTGTAAAAAACATAATAATAATTCGCTTGTGGTTTGATATTGTGGCACCTTTGAAAAATATGCCAGAAGAGACTGAAAGTCATTCTTCTTCACTAAAAGATATCTTCCTTTTAAGAGAAAATGAAGAACACAATTGTTTTTCCATGTTCAAAATATGAAGACGTATTCTGCCATCCTTAAGGGACAATTCTAGAAAATGTTGTAGTAGCAAAAATTTGTAAAAGTCGCTATTTGTTAAATTAAATTCCTGTTTTGATAACTGTTTCCCGTTTTTTTTTTTTTCGGTTGTCAAATATCTGATCTAATTCCAAAATTCCATTTAGTCTCCATGATCAAAAACCAATGTTCTGAATAGTAGGGGCTAAATCATGGTTGCACGAAATTGGAGATTTTAAGGAGAGTATCAGGAATATTCAAACACTTTACCACATCTTTCCATGCCAAGAGAGTGTTTGATACTGTAAAGATGTTGAATACAGAGTCAAGTTTATGTATATTATTAATAAATGATAAAGTACATAACACATTTGGGGAGCTTCTCATACATTCTATACCCAACCACTGAGAATCCATTCTATTAGGAAACAAGTTTAACAATTTTTTATCTGGGCAGACCAAAAATAAAACTGGACATTGGATAATGAGACGCCTCCTATTTATCTGGGTTTCGGTAAAATATAAATTTTAACTCTTATTTCATAACTTTTCGGCATCAAAAGTTAGTGGAAGGGCCATTGTCTCATAATGCAATTAAAAAGTATACATGAATGGAAGAAACACATGAATCACAAAATAGAGAAAGCTGTTAATTTACACATATTTTTGTTATTTGCATATTTAAAACTTGCATTTTAGAAAAGTAGTAATGTTTGATGTAAGGCCTTGACATAAGGAGATGTGGAGCAGTGAAGAAGGTAAATACAGTGATGTATCTGAGGAGCAGATGTCCACGTGTATTAGAGTAAGAATGAATAATATTAGTCATAATCCAAGAATCTGAAGAATCTCAGCTCTGTTTGGGCTGCAGTGAGAAGATCCATTCATTCTGGGATGCCGATAGCGCTTTATCTCATGGGAATTGAGCTCATATTTTTACTTGAGGTCACCAGTGGAGTTTTGCCAGCACGTTTGGATGTTTTACAGCAACAGAAGTGCCTACATTTTTTGTTGGTTTGGGATTATCAGCTTGGCTCCTTTAATAAACCAGGGATAGCTCTGTTATGTTGATGTAGTACCAGGACTTGAGAAAGCACTTTATTTGAGGTAATGCTGTAAAAAATAATAATAATAATAGTAAAAAAAAAAAAACATGCAGACCATGAATTTTTATTATTTTCAGCAGTAGTAGTAGTTCAGGTTTTTTTTATTTGTGTAGCACTTTTAATTATTGTTCCAAAACAGATTTATTAAAGGTTCACTTTATTACACTATAGTCAAAACCAGAAAGTTAAGATGTTGTGTTTAGGGAGGACGGTATCATAAACCTGCAGTTATACAATATATGGTTTCCTTTTTAAAATGTGCCTGTGTTTAATACATTTTCAATAAAGTGTAGTAGTGACAGTAGTAAATAAAAAAGAATGTAAAGCTAAATGCCAATACTTATCCTTAATAAAACGAAATGTAAATTAAATTATTAATCAAAAATGTAAAATAGCAGCAGTACTAGTATTAGCAATTTCATGTTTTTGTTGTTTGTTTATATGGTTAATGCATTATGATAATATAAATTCATTGAACACATTAGTTTATGTTTTTGAAAGTGAGACTGGCAATGAAATTAAATACTAACTTAATGAATATAAAAAATATGGCAAAAAAAAAAAAAAAATGCATGGCAAAATTACTAAGACTTAAGACTAAGACAAATTAAAGTGTTAGTCCATAATATAATACTGCAGTATTATACAAACTATAGTGGCCCTGCATAAATCACATATTAATATTTTCATTGATCTTTCCTAAGTCAAAAATAATGAGAAATGTAATCAGTTAGCACTTTACACATTATTAAATGAATGTTCGTTTAAACACCTAAAATTAATATTGGGCGGGAAAAAAAGATAGACTGTCAGCTTTTATCGAAATTAATCATTTTCAATGTAGTACATCCTATGTGTCACGATCAGAGGAAGGAGAGGGAGGCAGATGTAGTAAACAGTATATTTATTACTGTAACATCATAAACATACGTAGTATGTAAGGCAAAGGCAGTCTTTAGGAATGGGGATCCAGACAGGCGAGTAAGATAGTCACTTCCCTGAGTGGAGGCTGAAGACGAAGATCAATGCAGAGCTGATGCGGAGCAGTAGCAGAGCACAGGAGGGTATCAAGGAGAGGTTGCAGGAAGGCTTGGGTGATCGTGTCCATGTGTGGATGTGCGATACTCGACGGTGAGTGTGCGGATGAGGGGAGCTTATATGAGTGAGGCCAGAGTGGTAACAGGTGTGATCAGTACTCAGGCGATTGTGCACAGCTGGAGGACGGTCTAGGTGAATGGGAAGGAGAGTGACGGACTGGGGACGTGACACTATGCAAATAAAAACATTTATTATTATTAATAAGGTAACACTTTATTTTGATGGTCCATTTGAGTATTAGTAGACTGTCTGCTTATTATCTGTTGATACTGACACTCAACAGACATTTAACTGACTATAAGAAACTTTGCAAGTACATGTCAACTTACACTAACCCTACCCCAAACCCCAAACCAACAGTCTACTTATAATCTAATGAGAATTAGTTGGAATGTAACTTAAATTATATAATAATAATAATAATCATAATAATAATAATAATAATAATAATCATAATAATAATAATAATTATTATTATTATTATTATTATTATTATTATTATTATTATTATTATTATTATTTATAAATATTATTATTTATTTATTTATTTATTGTTTATTATTATTAACACACTATGAGTTTTTTTAATATATATTAGCAGCTACAATGGCATAAAAAAAAATGTAAACCCCTGCTTTAAACAAGTTTAAACTAGTTTAGCCGGTTTATCTGTAAGTTCTATTGAGATAAACAGCTCAAGAATGTGGCTGAGCAAATATCAGAGTCACATATGAAGCTGTCTGACCTGTACTTCACAAACAGACTAAGAAACCATTTCAAAATGAGTTGGGTTTTAGGAATGATTTTTGAGGAATGCAAAGAGTGGATCTTAACACCTGGAGCAACGTGCGTCACACTTCTTTAATCAAATCCCCTTGAACATAATGTGTTTGTTTATTCATCTTGGTCAATAGGATTCCATAGATTCCTTCCCGAAGGTCCTTAGCTTGGCGAAGGCTTAACTGTCACCCCCCACCACTGACTAACCATTATCAACTATATTTTTTTGGAACAGTCTAAGACTTCTGAATGCATATTTCGGCACTTTTTTTTATGGTTATGCTATACTATGCTGTTATGTTATGTTATGTTATGTTATGTTATGTTATGTTATGTTATGTTATGTTATGTTATGTTATGTTATGTTATGTTATGTTATGTTATGTTATGTTATGTTATGTTATGTTATGTTATGT